>JARKIC010000726.1:0-204355 GCA_029378375.1 Mycena olivaceomarginata | reverse complement strand
GTATTGATAATTATGCAAAAGTTATTCCCATAATTATAGAAGTTAGCCTGAAATGACTGTATTTCCCTATAACTAGCGCGGGGATCGGCCTTCCGTCCCCCATTAACTATAGGGCTGGGCTGGGATGTATAGGTGCACTAACCTGAGCGCCATAAATATAAACAGCATCAAGGCGACCTCCCTGGCTCAAGAAAGCCACAAATAGCACGCAATCCACTGTATGATGCGTGAGCAGAACCTTGGTATTATGATTGTCACTGAAACACACATGTCAGCCGCCCAAGCCCTAGAGATCGAAGAGAGCTTCATGAACAAACACCTTAAACTTTTCAACTATGAATACCCTGAAAACCCTGCCGCGAAAGGAGTAGATAGTCCTGAATCGAGAAATTACCAACATTGAAGGAGTGAAGATCCACTACCTCATACCTGGTAAAGCGATCCTCGCGGTTGTCCCATGGCACGGAACCCGGACAATAACAGTTTTGGGGCTATACGCACCCACCGAATCTGACGAAGACAAAATAAATTACTGGAACACCCTGTGTGAACTGTGGCTTACCACCGACCTGCCAGTGCCTGACGCAATAGGTGGGGACTTCAATGTTGTCCCAGACGCAATCGACAGGTTACCACACCGAACGGACTCCAATGCGGTAGTGGCTGCATATTTGCGATTCACGTGTCTGATGGAGGTCAAAGACGGTTGGAGACAACTGAACCCTGACACAAAGGCGTACACACATGTTAGCACCCGTGGGACCCTGTCCCGTATTGACAAAATCTTAGTCTCGCCCACCCTCATGAAAAACTCCCGACACTGGAAAATAGACGACATGGCCAGAGGCCTCACAGACCACCGGATGGTCTCGGTGACCATGTCCACACCAGGAGCCCCATACATCGGAAAAGGTCGATGGGCAATGCCCAACTTCCTCCTGTACAACAAAGATTTATGACATACACCATGGAGGAAGCCTGTAAGCTAGAAGACTCAATGACAGCACCACACACTGAGACCTCAAATGCTCAGACCAGATTCAAAGGTTTCAAGGACTCTGTCCTGGAACACGCCCAAAAGACGGCAAAAACTGCGGTAGGTGCATCTGAGAAAAAGAGGAGATCACTGGTGAACCAGCGTGAAGTACTACTTAAGAACAAAGCACCTGAGCTCCCTATCACAGAGACTGCTGAAAATGTCGCACCTGCTAGTGAAGACGAAGACCCGCCCATGCAAGACACACCCCCCAGCTGGGGGAAGGGAAGTTGCCAGAAGAAGTGGCTGAGTTGGTCGCAACAATCGAAAAGACAATTGACGACATTGTTGACCGCCAACGGGAGCGGAAACGGCTCGAAACGAGAGTCAGAGGCTACACTGAACTGAACCACATTACTAAATACGCCGTGAACCTCAGCAAGGATGCCAAACCGAGAGACACATTGACATACCTACGTAGGACGGACGTTTCCCCTGAAGTGGGCAGCAAACACTCCTCAGAAATGGCAGAAATTGCCCGAGGATATCATAACGACATCCAATCAGACGGATTGCAGGTCGACCAGCAGTCACGCTGTGAGGTCTCCGAGCGTGCTACGCATCGCTCATCGCCTCATGGCCCCTGCGAACCATCTGCACGAGTAACGGGACGAGCTCGGACGTACGCGAAGGATCTTCCTAAACGGGATTCCACATTACCGGAAGCAGCTTCCGAGCGAGAACCAATGTTCTCCCCACCATCCGCATCGTCTTCCCCGCCATTCAACCCTTGCTCCTGTACCATCGTCACCTGAATAAGACCGTTCCCCACGACCCGGGACTCTCGACCTTCACAAACCACACAGACTGTGTTCGTCGTTACTCGGTGTCCACCAACACGATACGACCGCTTCCCTGCCATCCACGTTTCTGTTCGCAGACACTCTCTCTCGCACCGGACGGACCTACCGCGTGCCTGATACCGACCCATCGAACGAGGCAGAGGATATCCCGACACAGCCCGTGCCCCACTTCACACGACACATCAACTAGCCGAGGGGAGACAACCCGTCTCTCCCCCCTTCCTGAGCACTCGAGTACCTGCCGACGCTACCACCAGGCCGTGCCTGGAGCTCTAGACGTATTCCGAGGTCGTTTGGCCTCGCCGCGCCTGTCGCACGCCCAGAGACGATCGGTCTCCTCAGCAGAGGTGTCCGTTCTCCTGTCATATATGCACCCCGAAACGCCTCATGATGTCCCCTGCCCCCTGGAAACACCTGCGACCCACATGGCACCTCTAGAAACGTGGGAAGTTGTCGAGGAGGTATAAAAGGGAGCGCAGGCCTGCAGAAGTAGCTTTCGGGGCATTTTCCCCACTTTCTGTACCGTTCTCAGCTCAATCTAAGGGGTACTCCCAGCCTTCCCCGACCTCGTACCTCTCGTGCACCCTCCTCCTTGTCCACTGCCAGAGGCAGGCCACACATCTTGCATTCACTCGTTCATCGGCGTCTCACCTCTCACACCTCCATCAGCAGGGTCCCTCCTCACCGGACCCGGTGTCACCATCCCAGGCTTCCTCGATTAGGATCACCGTTCTCACGAGCCTCGCTCTGTAGAAAACAGGCCCGGAGAGAAGCCATCACATACAAATCGCCGTCCATAGCCAATGAGACGAACTATCTCACCATCGACCGAACGACGTCAGTGTCATCGTCTGTACGACACGCATCGCATCTCCGGCGCTGGTTCTAAGGGGAAGAGCACACGAAGGAAAGCAGACAGGGCAACACATTTAGGGTTCCAGTACTCTCGTACGGGGAACCAGGTTTAGGCATTCACACCTTCTTTATCATTTTCACTAACAACAGGTCCGCCGCGCACGTCCACACCTAGGAGACGAACGGTCTCCACGATCCCCCGTTCACACACACACACACCCATCACTCATACAAGGCCGATTTGCGCACCGACCTTCCGCTCTATCATTCGACTATACCTTCCCCTCTAGAGGACGAACATAGTCGAATTCGAATCACATATCTTTCGATACCGACACCGCGGTCCTTATCACAACGCGAAGCAGCTCGTAAAGAGGCCCTGGCTGCTGTGCCCCCAGCCAGAGCAGGAGTGGACATGAAACCACTGACTGAAAAACTCACGGAGACAGATGTTTTACAAGCCCTCCTTGAGTCAGCAGCCGGTAGAGCGGCCGGAATAAATGGCTTCCAGACTGAATTCTGGAGGAGACTGGAATCAATCCATAAGGAAAATAAAAACAGAGAGGATAACACGCCCCGTAAAAAAACCTGTGACATAATAAAATGCTCACCTGGGTATTTAACGACATTGAAGAACACGGGATGGTTGAAGGCCCAAACTTCTCGCTGGGATGGATGTGCCCCCTGTTCAAAAAGAAAGATAGAACGGACATTGCGAACTACCATCCCATCACAGTCCTAAACTCAGACTATAAAATATTCACCAAAGCACTGACAAACAAGCTGAGTAGAGTGGCACCCTACCTTATCCACAAGGACCAATCCGGCTTCATGAAAGGCCGCAAAATATCCGATGCCATCTACCTCGCTATGGAGGTCGTTGAATACAGCGAAGAGGACCTGCAAAATGGGGTCATTGTTGCCCTCGACCAAGAGAAAGCATACAATAAAACCCTCCACCCTTACCTCTGGGATGCCCTCCGAGTACAAGGTATTCCGGAACTCTTTATCAATACCGTGCAGTCCCTGTATAAATTTGCTGACACACATGTCATTATAAATGGCGAAATCAGTTCGTCCTTCCGGGTGATACGGGGTGTCCGCCAAGGAGACCCGTTATCATGCCTGCTCTTTAACCTAGTGATCGAGCTGTTAGCCTCGATGCTGAGGGGCTTGTGCCTCCAAGGATACTCTATACCTGGCGTGACAGAGAAGGCCGTGGTCCAATTGTTTGCAGATGACACCACCGCCTATCTAGGCGAGCACGATAGTTTCGATGATCTAAATAAAATTCTAGATAAGTGGTGTCTTGCATCAGGCGCCCGTTTTAATGTCACCAAGACGGAGATCATACCTTTCGGCACCCCTGAATTCCGAGTTCAGCTTATCCAAACTAGGCAGCTTCACCCAGGCGACAGCCAAATCCCGTCCGATGTCCACATTGCTGGGGAAGGAGAGGCGGTCCGTATACTAGGGGGTTTCGTTGGGAATGGGGTGGATGCCTTTGGGGTATGGACCCCGGTGCTGGAGAAAATTGACTCCGACTACGAGAGATGGGCAAGGTTAAATCCGACACTCACAATGAAGAAAAACATAGACCAGATAATAGCGGGCTCCCGCTCGCAGTACCTAGCCCAGATAAACGGGATGCCACTGGCGGTTACGAAACACATCCTGAAAGCACAGAAGGATTTTATCAATGACTCCAAGTCATCTATGATCGTGCGAGACTCACTTAGGGCTCCACGTGAACAAGGAGGTATAGGGCTCTTCAATCGAGAAGCAGGAACGAAGCCCTCCTGCTGCTCAAAGCCGTGTCCTTAGCCAAAACAGATCTCGAGAAGCGCTCCCACTGGGCATCCTTGGCGCTACATCGACTGTCAAAACATATAGTCAAATCGCCGGCAGTGGCTGAGGAAGCGAGAACAAACCTGATGGTCCAGAATATAAAGGTCAACCAACGGGACCTGCCGGCGCTTCACAAGGCGATGGTGAAGTGCCTAAATAAATACGGACTTAGCTTCGAGACAATCCAACCCTCGACCAAGCTGCAAAGAGACATGCCTCTATGGCACCACCCTGGGGAAGACCCCCAGAAAAGGCAAGTGAATAATGGCCAAAAGGCCAAATGCTTGAGGAGAAGTCACGCTGCACTGACAATAGGCGACGGCGTGGACTTGGCCCAACGGCTAAATGACCCGTTGCATTACAGGTACGCATTGTGCATATGTGACGCATGTGAGGACGACAGGACAATCCGGGGATGCAAGAATCCCCATGCATGTGCAGCTGCAGCAGCCTCCCGCCTAGGACAAATCCTCCCAAAGTGGATCCCAAAAATGGGAGGCGATGAGGACCCAAGGCCCACGGCTACGCCACTAGACGAGGAGGCTGACACCGAACTCTTCAGACCCCCGGAAGGTATCACAGAAATTGCCCAAGGCCTCCGAGCCATGACACTTCGTCAAAACAAACCAATAGAACGGCCAGACCCACCTATAAGAAGGCGGGCGGCGGTGGTGCCCACCCCTGCAACCACAACTGTGTATATCGCCGGGGCGGTACATGCCCCCCCACGCAAGAAACCAAGTGCAGCCGCCGGTCTGTTTTTCAGCCTAGGGGATAGCAGAAATAAGGGGCGGTGTGTACCCACCATCGGGGAACAATCCCAGTACGTTGCAGAGCTCTATGCAGCATTAGATGCAGTCAGAAATGTAGACACGAACTCAACGCTCACCATATTTAGCACGCAGGAGTATGTCCGCGAGGCAATGAATAAAAAACTCCCAAAATGGGAACACGAGGGCTGGGTTGGAACCCCGCATCGCGATGTACTGCAGTGCCTAGCCGCGGAGCTCAAGGCCAGGAAAGCGCCGACCACCTTCAAGCTAGCAGAACCCGGTATGCCTGAGAGGACAATATGCCGACAAGCCACTGTACTGGCAAAAGGTGCTGCGAGAACCCCAGATAATAAGGGATGGGACCTTACACTCCCGAAAGGCACTGTGCTGCCTGGGCTGAGTTTGCAAGGAAACAGACAGAGAGTCTTCTACCGAGCATAAGAGAAGAAAAAAACGAAGAAAAAATGGCTCCGAGCCCATCAACAATAAAAACACTTGAAAAGCTAGTACGGAAAGCGGCAGAGGATGCATTCGGCCATTACGTGTCGGATGCTGACATTTGGGAGAGCCGTGTATGTGAAAGACATCCTCCACCGGATGGCGCAATTCCTATGGAAAGGGCTCCACAATGCACACAGGATTGGGAAATACTGGATCCATATCCCCGAGTGTGAAGATCGTGCCGTCTGCAAGGAATGCAATGTAACAGAAGACCTTACACACATTCTAGTTGGATGCCGGAGTCCAGGGCAAGAGATAATATGGAAAGCCGCCAAGTCCCTGTGGCTGAGAAAGAGACCCAGTGGCCGGCAGTGTCGCTAGGAACGGTACTGGGCTGTGGCCCTTGCAGAATTCCGAGATGAGAAGAAGAAGCTAAAGCATGGCACGCAACGGCTATACCGGATACTGATATCCGAATCTGCGTACCTGATCTGGAGATTAAGAAACGATCGGGTCATATCCCGGGACGGAGAGCCGGCAACGGAGGATGAAATTGTAAATAAGTGGAAGTACACGATAAATCTGCGATTACAGGTGGATAAAATGTTGGCCAATAGGCCTACCAATGGGAAGCGACCCGCATTGGCGCCCCAGTTGGTCCTCGCGACCTGGTCCAACACCCTGGACAACGAACAGAGCTTACCGGCTGATTGGTTACGGGAGCCCAGAGTTTTAGTGGGTAGCCGCGCATTCCCCAAAACCCCGACCCGGAAATGCGACAGCCATGGCATCAGGTAGCGCCGTAGTCCCACACTGCCCTCGGATGTGCGTAAAGCATCTCTCTGGGTGGTGGAAACCACTCCCTCGGAACTAAACTTCTAACCTTTACGGACTAGATGGGCTAACTAATTGTTAGTTGCTTCTGGCCTACGTACCACCAAAAAAAAAAAAAAAATAATTGCCAACTCCCTTGTCAGCCCACTGTTACCCGCCTTGGTAACCATCCGCCTCACCCGATTCCTCTTTGAACTGCTTAAGTGATTTGTCTGAAAGCTGTGATAGCTGCCACTTCCTAGTACCCAAGCATGGTTTCTTAGTCAATTGATCAACCAAGTTCAACCTTCTCTTGGCAGTCTTGAAGACACCAGATGATGTCCAACGGTAAGCCCTCTTGTTCAAAAGGATATTCCCTTGTAATACACCCTTAGTCAGGGATGTGCAGCAGCCCCAATCCGTTTCCAGGATGGTTGGGTACTTTCTGTGGATGCTCCTTTAGCAACTTCTCACTTCGACTCTTTACCAGGGCTGTCGTCCAGCGTCTTTCTAATGGTCCAAGACACATTATATCCATTGTAGCTAACTGTCCAGGCCGGCATTAGCCCTTGTGAGATGATGCCTTAATGTAATGTAGTGCATTGTAGTATGTTGCAACTTGAATGATTTTGAATAAATGCTCGGGTGCCCCAGTACCAGGTCTGTCAGCATGAACATATTGGATAAACGGAACAGACATGTAGAATATAAGGGAACAGATTGGACTTGACAATTGGTGCATAATCTTGCAAATATTAGCAACTGCGGATACTACTAAGAATCAGAATTTCATAAGAATCACTTGTTTTGCATCAGAGTACAACCTCCAAACCCAGACCCACATTACACAAAAACATCGAACATAAAATCTTGCCTGACTATCCGTGATTGTGCCTAGAACAGTCTCGAGCAATTTATCTATACGACTTGTGGACCTATAAGTCTTGCTTTTAATAAAAGAGAACTAAAGTTCAAATTGCCACAATCTATACTGGATTGGAACCCCAAACTTGCATGAGGATTATAGTGTTTGAGTTGATCTATCGCATATCAAACTGCATATTAATTTACAAGGTTTGGTTTGTGGTTATTTCATCGCTAGCCCCTTAGTCACCGTTTCAACAGTTCAGATCCATACCATGAGGGCATCTGCATTCCAGCTGCTTGTGGAGGATTCTGGCCTGTATGTCGTCTTAAATTGTTTTTTTGCTGCATATATTATTTACTCGATTTGATGCTAGAGATCCGCAACTGACACTTGAGTGCTCACGGCTCTCTGCATTTGTGGACAGCCGTGATCAAATCATGAAGTGCTCAAAGAGTTGGTAGTTCTTTCTGCCGCATATGTCTTCTTTCTTCCTAAATTGTGTCTTACCTGACATCTTTGATTTAGCGGCATGAATGGACCCCAGCCTCCATTCATACCACCTCTGCTGCTCCACTTCAGGCCTCGCTTCCAAATCCCATCAGGAAATTTTGCCAGTCTGACATTGTCTGGCTCCACATCATCCTCTGCCTCTGCATCTGCCAATGAAATTGCAACACTGCAGTCCAAGGAAAATAGCAATAATGCATTATGACAGGCTGCTATCGCTGACCGTAATGCAATATATAGGCCGTTGGCCGCACGGCCGATAATACCTACAATGCAATGTGTCCATGGATACGGTCACTTGCTGTAATTGATAGCCGTTCCGGTATACAAATCCCCTCGGCATACACGGCATGCACCTCTTTTGATACCGCCTGACTTGCAACTACCTAAGCGGCAGTTTTGGGATCAACCCTTCCATTTACGTCCAATATGCGAGAGTGTGAGACGTACAGACCAGTAAACAAGATCAAACTCATCTATTTTCATCCATAATTCCGTGATTAACCCAAGAGCAACCAAATTTCCCTTGGCAGCTCTCGCGTACCGCGCACCGCTCCGCTGCCAATATCAATCTTATATTCCAACATCAAGTCAACAACCCCCATCGTGCCCACAACACCAAACAGCATCCTGAAAAGGAAACCTATTCCAGAATCTCGTCGTCCCTTCGTCCTCATAATCCGGTGGCCCTCTCCTCATCCTCGTCATCTTCCCTTTCATCGTCCACATCCAGCGGCACCACCACCTCAAACCCCCTGCGCAGTTTCTCTCGCCAGAAATCTGCGACCTTTCTCACGGATCTGTGCCCACCTGTAGTCAGCTGCTGGGAAGTAGTGATCTCGCGATGGCCTCTTGTTCCTGAGCATATGCCATCAGGCCCTCCATAAGCTCATCCTCCACCGTACCGGCACGAGCCATCCTGCGCATATTAGCCACTCATGCGCTGACCAATATCCGTATTCGCTTTGTTAAGGCGGCATTCCTCCTCCACCAGCACAACATCCTCGTTCCAGCGCCGCATCCGTGCGTACGCTTTACACCACTCCACACGCAACGCTAAAGCTGCCGTTAGTTGGTCTTAAACAACGTATTTTGTTTCACGCACCTTCCACGAGCTCCGCTTCTGTCGGCTCATCGGACTTAGCCGTATACCAGATCCAAGACAGTGTCCGCCCGCCCTTCACCCAGCGCCACCGCGCCCAAAGCCGCCACTCCCCCTCCTCCACAACAATACTCTCATAGTCATGCAATGCATTCGCTGCTCCGCCTCTTCCGCTGTGAGTGCACGCTCATTCAGCGCACGCACATCATTTTCCTCCAGTACCCTCAGCTCCTTCTCCCACGGCCCATGGCCCCGTACACGCATCAGGGCGTTCCGCGCATATCGGTAACGCAATTTGGCTTTGTGGATTTTCAAGTTGATCTGCCGCAGAACACCCTGACCCCTCGTCAACGTACGCTGACCAGTACAATGACGAAGGCGAAAGCGATTCGTCATTGTCCGTGCCCTCAACCCCGCCGCAGCGCTTGCAAGGCCCTCACGCGCTTCGCCGACCCGCAAATCGGCCTCGACCTTCCGATAGCCCCACGGCGCAAGCCCCTCTCACACTTCGCTTTATCCAATATGTCCGACGGCATGAACAAACGCACCGCCTCTGCATTCCGCTCGGTCTCCGAATCCCACATCGCGCGTTTGCGCCACGGTCAAGAACCGGCGCACATTTGGCATGTAAGTCCTTTGTAGCTTGCGAAAGACCCTAATGCGCTTGATGAGTGCAGCCCGCCGTTTCAAGAAGTCGACGGTCTGGGCGTCCGTCGGGTTGGTAACAGCCTTGACGTCAATGGCCAGATATCGCCTACCCATCAGATCAGTCTTTTCCTCTGTTATTTAAGTTTTCAATGAAACTCACTGGGATTCTTCGATCTCCAAGCCCATCAGGATGAACGTGCTGGGGGTGTCTTCCTGCTCAATCTCGTCTCCCTCCCCGCTCCTCAACAACTCCTCCTTCACCCAGCTTTCAACCGAATCTCGCGCATAGACATGACTACCCGCCGTCAAATATCAGTGTCGCTGTCTACATGTACACTGTGACTCACCTTTCTCCTTTAGCTCAAACGGCGACTCCACTCCGTCTGTGTGCTGGCGCGACTCCCAATCATGGACCCACTTTTTCCAGCTCTCCACCAGGTCCGGCGCTGTTTCCTCTGCAGTGCTGCGTCAAATGCATTGAATGCATCCCGATGGACTTGCCCCTCCTTCACGTCCTCGGCCATTTGCCTAGTAAAGATTGTGCGCCAAGACACCAGCCGTCGCCAATTGTGAAACCCGAACAGATCTTCTAGCGTGGCATGCCGCGTGCCGACTCCCATCATCTTCGTCGATGCCGCAGCCCCGTTGGTAAATTCCCAGTTTTGCTCAACTGTTTCCCCCGTGTGTTCTTCCTGCACCCCACATGTAGTGGAACGAGTATGGCGAGTGACATCGCGGCTGGTGCAGAGGAAGGTGGAAATTGGGGATTTTGAACCAGACGCGTGCCTGCTCAATGACTAGATGCATCATCTCGGGCAATAACGACATGCAGGACCAGAAATTTTTGCCGTACTGACACGCGATGTCGTAGGAAAGAATGAGATAGAATATTATTGTATTGAGGAGCGCCGAGAACAAGATGAAATCCATATTGCAGTATCTGTTAACCTCGCCCAGTCAGAAAAAAAAATCACAGAAAAGAGGTGCCTGACCGTTCGCCAAGTTGTAAATCCCCAATGCCGTTTGCTCGCCACATATTGTGTCGGGCACATGTTACACCTCCAACACCCGTTGTTCGTAACCCTTTGACCCGTTTTCTGTTTGCCAGGAACATAGCTTGGAAACCCGAACAGCTCGATATCTCCTCCTCAGTCACATGCGCTCGGAGGTGCTCGACGTACTTCTTGTTGTTCACGAAAGTACCCGTAGCCGTCCCCAAGGATAGGATCTTTCCCCCGCCGATCCGATGTTGCGGTTGATTAGGCGGAAATTGCAGTCTTGCGCAAGAAATAGAAAATACTTGTATCTTTTGTGCCGTTAGTAACCATGAAAAAATAGCGGAGGGCTAACGTGTACCGCAAGTCCTCGGGCATTGCATCCCAATTTATCTTGTCCCATCCGTCCGGCAGATTCCTCCCTGCTTGCGGACATGCTCGGCATTGTAGCGCCAGCTCGCCCTGCGCTGTTCCCTTGACGCCTGATGGATGATGCCCTCGGCCAGCACGCTTCATCATCAGAGTCGTCCGGTACTGCCGCACAATATGACGGAAACGCTCGCCGACGATCCTAACAACCCCCAAAATATATTAGTATAGATTAGAATCGTCAATGAAAATGGCCTGTACCGGCACTGGATGCAGACCGTCGTTGTTGGTCAACAACTCCAAGGAGCGCAAGAAGTCGTGGGCCGAGACCTTGCCCAAACAATTCAATAGCTGAAAGAAGCGAACAACCGTGAACGTCGCGCATGTCTGAGGGTCGCGCGCCGTTGCAGGCCACCAACAGACCCTCATAAGCTGCTGGCGCTTCTCCAGCCTCCCATCACACTGACAGAAGTTGACCGCGACATTCTGGACTCCAGTCACATCAATCAAGACGAAATTTTTGTTTGCTTTCAGCGGGTTTGGGCAGCTGAATCCTGGTGGGTGACCAAGTTGGATGACGACACCTAAACTCATCAGGGATCGCCGCTCGAAAAAAGTTCCATTCCATTCCTAAATCCTCGTCAGTTGTTGCCCGCATCACAAGCCCTTCTCACACACCTGTATCCAATGCGTCGGGAGTACGGAATGCCTAGCCACAATACACGTCTGACAGAACAAGGATGGCCCATAGCAAGTTTGGTGCTCGCATCTGAAACTGGGGTTTGGCGCCTCGCAACCCCCACACTTTGAATAAATC
The DNA here is from genome assembly GCA_029378375.1 of Mycena olivaceomarginata. NCBI lineage: Eukaryota > Fungi > Basidiomycota > Agaricomycetes > Agaricales > Mycenaceae > Mycena > Mycena olivaceomarginata. Next base: position 192,480 of record JARKIC010000726.1, on the reverse strand, counting down.
GCGGCGTAGCCCCGCCCCTCGAGCCGCAACATTTCATCCAGGTACTCGTCTTGGTGTTCGGCCCACGTCAGCATAGGATAGTCCTGAAATAAAATAAAAAAATCGATTTAAAAAAAATTGATAGAGCTTGGGACACGCACAGAATTTTCGTAGACCTTTCTCTTAGCAGTGAAGATAATGCCATCGTTCGCAGAATCTTGAACCTCCCCGACCAACGTTGTGTCATCAAGATCATAGCTGAAGTCCCAGCTCTCGACCGCTGCGTTCGTGACGAAGTCTTCCTGGACATAGTTCTGGATGCTGGGCTGAGTGTCTACAATGTGGGTGCTAATTCTTGCATTGCGGCCGTTGGCCGAGACAGCAACCTCTTCTGCGACGTGTGGTTGGTGGACGTGCATCGTGGGGGGGGGGAGGCGGTCACCACCCCGGCGGCCCTTGTTCTTGTTCTTCTGGTTCATACGTGTAGACAAGGGAAATAGCTTCAGAATTTGAGAAAGCCAGCTCCGACCCCCATTTTAATGTAGTCGGAGCTGAAGCCACCCGGGAGACAGGTGCAAATAATCATATTCTCATGCAAAAACTCCATTCAGCATTCGCGAAACGAGAACTACATTCAGTTTACCTCCCCGCTGCACGCCTTGCCTTGAGCGCACCTTTGCAGCCTTCTCTCCAGAATTACCCTTTACCAAGAAAACGGGTAAGCGCTCGCCAGAATCAACGTGTTCAGAAACACATACTCGGCAATAAAAAAAACTCCGCTAGCCAATCTCCGTCAACTGCGCCGCCTCCCCAACCCCATCGTAACAAACCAAACATCTCCATATTAACCGTAAAAGCTCCATTCATGGCGATGACCCTGAAAGATTGCTAATCAAAAAAACCTGGCCCAACTTTCCGTCGGCGAACCTTTCACACGTAGGACAGATGAACGACCGATGAATGTGCTGCGACGCCTGCAGGCGCCACACCGGGATCCCTTCTTGCATCCTAAAAGATTGCTAATGAAAAACAAAAACCTGGCGCCAATTTCCGTCGGCAAACCTTTCACACGTAGCACAGATGAATCAGGCGCCATCACTGGGGGCCTTCTCGCACCCTGAAAGATTTGTTAATGAAAAAAAAACCGGCGCAAATTTCCGTCGGCAAACCTTTCACACGTAGGACAGATGAATGTGCTGCGATGCCTGCAGGCGCCATCACTGAGGGCCTCTTCTTGCACCCTGAAAGATTTGTTAATGAAAAAAAACCCGGCGCAAATCTCCATCGGCAAACCTTTCACACATAGGAAAGATTGAATGTGCCGCGATGCCTGCAGGCGCCATCACTGGGGGCCTCTTCTTGCACCCTGAAAGATTTGTTAATGAAAAAAACCCTGGCGCAAATTTCTGTCGGCAACCTTTCACACGTAGCTATCACAATTTGATAGTCCACCATCTCCGAGTCCAGGTGCAGTCCGGCTAAAGAGGAACATGTTTGTTAATGGAAAAAACCTGGCACAAATTTCCGCCGGCAAACCTTTCACACGTAGCTATCACAGTTCACTAGTCCACCATCTCCATCCGGGTGCGGGGGCAGTCCGGCTAATGAGTGCAGCATCAAATATAAGAACTCGCTAGCAAGCGATAAACTCACATATCACCACGTGTCGAAGGTCGGTAGAGTCCGTCTGTGTTTCACGATAGTCCAATCGGCGATAGTCCAATTCGCGAACTTGAAGCAAAGACAGCCCACCTGAATTCAGCTGCATCAGCGCGCAATTCACGCATGCACACACGTATCTAGCGAAATACCGCTCATAAGTGTCGTAACGTTCGCCTGTCTGCAGCATAATGTCGGACCGATGTTGGCCCGTTGGCATAGTTTTGCGTGCGGGGTGAGCTAAATTCCAGTGGCATAATTTGACTCACGTTGTGTGGGACATGGTAGCTCAAGAGGTAGAAAGGTAACCAACAACACAAAACACATCAGAGTGATCGGGAAACAAGACAGCCACGAAAAGACTAACATCTTATATTGCTACAGTCTCCCGGAAGAGTGTAGACATTATTATTGGGCAGTGCGGAATTATTAAGCACAGCGGATGACACGAGCCAGTCAGCGAGTGGCTACCAAAACAAATTGAGTGAGGGCGATGCTATTCACTGGAATACCTACTTTGCAAGCCTGAGGGAGGCAACAATGAGAGCAGAAGTGCGCACAGAGTCCCACCGTGTAGTCTTATCATCACGCAGCACATTCCCGCGTTCGAGGAGGAGGTTGAGGTCAAGAAAGAGCAAAGCGCCACAGCCGTAATCTGCCGTAAGAGCTCGGAAAGGGCGGGCCGCGCCATTCCCGAGTATGAAAGAGTTAATCCTCCCGTTGGTGCGCCGCCGACCGACAGCCCGATTTTTTTTTTTTGGATATGTGGTAACACTAGAGTAGCCAGACTGAGCAAAAAAACCGAGCGCGAGGGGCGTGCACAGGAGGATATGAGTCCAATTATCATCAGACATACCTCGCAACAACCAATAACAGGATTGCATGAGGGATTGCGGTCTTCAGAGATGAGTGGGGGCTCCAGATTTTGGGCCGTTGAGGAACAGAGCCATATATGTGCTTTCTGAAAAAGGTTTCTCAGTAAAACCAGAAAAATACAAGGCAAGAGGAATCATTCCTACGTTGGAGAAAGCTAACTTTTGTCGAAACCTTGACTTTTGAAAAAGTATTTCCAATCGAAGAGATTTGGATGTATGTTATACCGATCCAATGCTAGGATTTTTTGTGCTGACCAGATATGGGATATGTGAAGCTACTGGAGGAGGAGGTGGCTGCCGAGGTGTCACGCAATATATTTCGCAATTTTGGTTTTCCATCACCGAAGGGAGAGCAGCCAAAAAACGCGAGGTGGACGCGACCAAACCATAAACGATGGTTGGAGAGCTGTAAACAGATATATAAAAGCAAAATACAGTCTGGTTGGGGCCTTGCCTGGTTGTATGCTTGCTCTCACGGAATCGCGCCTGTATTGAGGCCGGAAGTTGGAAATATCTCATTTTTGAGATGGTATCATAGTGAACTTTGTTTTCCGGAGGGTCCGAGGCAGCTGGGGAATACAGTGAGGAAGGAATGAGTACCGCGTTCTGGGAGGTGATTAGACCGCTTTTGGAAATGTCACGTATTGTCACATACATCACACACTTATGCTACCACATCAACACGATTGTTTTGAAGCGGAATGCCCCAGAGAGCGGCGCGAGGTCTTGTGCTTCGAGACCGAGCTCAATAGATTGTCATTCTAGGTATACGCGAGGTTTTTCTATTCATTTCTGCTTATTCTCATTTGCCCATACACCTCCATGCCGCCAAAGCAGCTCCGTTCTTTATCCATCTGCACCTGCAGTGCAGGCATCGGAGACACTGGTCCCTCGGGTTGCGCGCAGGAATTCCGGAGTCTGCGCTGCCCGCTTGGGGTGAGGAGTCCCACGAAAAGGATACTCACGTCGAAATAGCCGTTTTGGATGACTTTCCTCCACCGACGCATCATGTCTTGATCACCACAGCGACCAGTGCACGGGAAGCGGAAGACCATCGCGCATGAGTTGATCCAGCCATGCAGCACCAGCACGCTGGGCATCGACAGCCAAGTAGGTGTGTAAAAAAAAGGTATGGTCCGGAGGATCGGGGAGGATGCTATCATCCCACAGCGCACAAAGGTGAGGAAAGTCCCGCAGCGCACGAAGGTGCGGAAAATTCTCCATGCCGCGTGACTTGTGACCAAGCGATAGACATCAGGCCTCAGGGCCATCTCTCGCTTCGCCAAATTGCCCCAATGACTGCGATGGCAAGCCCGACCAACATGACATCCACGGACATGATCCCCGAGCTCGACAACGCGGCGCACGATCCCCGATTCTGGTGCCTTCCACCAGTGTGCGACGAGTCGAGCGAAGCTGGAACGGGAAACTTCCCAATGTATCTTGTGACGCAAGGGAGGAGTGTGGGTGTCTGGCACAACTGGTGAGCCTGAAGAGCGACGGGTGGGCAGGCTAAATTTACTTCTACAGGACTGTGGTGAAAGCCATGGTAAGCAGATATCCCTCAGGGGCGCAGCGCGGCCACCATACGATGCAAGGATGCATCGCCGAGTGGCAGCAGCACTGCGCGCTCGGTGTCCACCCTCACCCCCCGGAACCCAAACGCGCAGCAACTACGATCAGACCAATTCCAGGCCCCCAGCGGAATCGCGGACATGTCGTGGAACCGGCCCTCCAGATGGACCTGTGAGTCTTGCCTGTCTCGAGCTTATACGAAGTCGTATTGAAAGGAACACCTCCCAAGTAAAAAGTTTTGCATGCCTAACCTACAAGGGTTGGCGCTGGCGGAGCCGAGCCACCAGAACGGCGATACACGGTCAGCGTCACCCGAGAGTACGTCTGTGTCGAGCACCTCGAGTATCAGCACCACGTGGGAGGAGGTTCCTGAAACGGCACGACTTTTCGCATTGTGGTGTGGACGCGTTGTTTTTTCAGATCGGTTTGTGTTCATCTCATGCGGCGTGAGGCCTGCTAACATGATGTTGCCCCACAGTGGGGAAGCCAAAGAGGCTTTCCTCAACGCAGAGGCACGGGGGGGCAAGCCTCGGGTTTTGTCCACGGCGAACTACGATGAGGCCCAGGCCTTTTCAGAGGGCATATATTGGGTTGATGACGATTAAAATACAATCTACTTTTTTTCTTCTGTTGCGGATAATTGTAACCTGGCGTAACGCATCAAAGAATTTTCGGGGATGAGCAGGAAAGGATTACCCACGCGAAAAGAGAGCTTGTGTCAACAACGTACCCACTCAACAAAACGCAAACCAAAAAAAAAGGCAACAACAATGTCAGACCTAATGCCGACCCAGCCCACTGGTGACATCGCACGCCCCGACGCAACTGCGTCTCCCCTCGGTGAGCAACCTCGCTCGCCTGGGGTTCTGGAAGCCGACTCCCCGCACACCCCCCCACGCCCCGAATGGCCAGGCACCGAATCTCCTCGCCCTGATGGGCCTCCTGCCGCCCCTGCTGTGATCACCGTTGTCAAAAAGAAAATTGGTCGACACAGGAAAGGGGAGCCCAAGGCGCGCCCAGGGAAATTGTCCTGGATTCACGGGACCAAAAAGGTGTTCTTCGGGCGGAGGAAGGAGGAGTGGTTACGAGAATCAGAGGCGAAGAGGGCGGGGCCATTCTACACGAGAATGGCTAAGCTATACCTCAAAAAATACGGCTACCACCTCGCCGATGACGAAGATTTCGCAGAGGACATCGAGGACCCACCGGATTCAGCAGCAGACGAGGTGGTGCACGAAGTCATGACGGAGGAAGAGCAAGCGTTTCGCGCGAAGTATCTAACGAAACTCAGGGGGGTAAGACACCGGTCTTATAGGCACGACTAGTCAATTAAAAACTCACGGATATATTATCAGCGAATCGGGCAGTGGTACCGCGAGGAATACGGGGGTCTGTTGAAAACCGACCAAGCCGCCTTCAAGGACCTGTTCACTGGAATTTTGGACGGTGCGCCTCCGAAGCCACAACGGAGTCGTGTCGGCCACTTTTATTCCCGAAAATACTACGATTCGCGTGTCAAACCACGCGTAGAAGCGCGACTCGCTGCGCTCAAGAGGCGCTCGGAGGCGGCTGGCGAGCCCATGCCAGAATATATTGATGTGATAGCCAAGGTGACGGCGGAGGTGTGGGGCGAAGAGACGCCGGCATTTCAGCACGAGTGCCAGCTGGCGATGGAACGGGAGCACCAAGAGGATTTGAGAGGCTGGGAGGCGTCACTGGCGGACAGTCCTACCAAGACCCCAGAGGAGATTGCTGCGTGAGTCAAGTTGGATGTGGTGATTCGAAATATTGATTATTGCGCGCAGGAACCTAGAAAATGCGGCCTACTACCTCCAGCCATTTGTAGATGCCATCCAGCAGCGCTTCGGCATGTGCGCGAGTGTACTGTTGGCCGGGCCTATTGGGATACGGGGAGGGCAAATCGGAATGCGAAGGTAAGACGAATGAGTGTGACGTACGGCATAACACTTACTTGACATCGAAGTGTGCATGCAGGAAAAACAAAGGGTTTGGCGCCGGTGAACTGGCCAAAACACGACTGGCAAGGGTTCGAGCAAGTGGAAAAAAGTATGATTTCATTTGCGAGGGAATGCTTTTGTACGTATATCTTTGAGGTGAAAAGAATATCTGATAACATCGTGTAGCGGAGGCTGAATGTAACGCGCGAGCTGTATCTAGAGCAGAAGACTCCGAATCTGGGTCCGGGAGGGCGCTGAGTGAGGGTGCGACGCCCCCCTGTGCGACAACGGTGCCGACTGCGACAACACCCTCCACTGCGCCCACTGTGATGACGACGCCTCCCGTGACCATGCCCTCCACCGTGACGACAACGCCTCCCGCGACCACGCCCCCCACCACGGCCATGCCCCCCACCGCGACCACGCCGCCCATCATGACGACGATGCCTCCTGCTGGTACAACAACCTACCCCACAACTCGGACAGACGAGGATGGGGAGGTGGAGCGGCAGGCCGAGTACGATGAGTACTGGCACCGCGACGATAGAGCCGAGTGGACGGATGAGCTGGGGCGTGCACATGCCACATTCGAGCGTGGGAGGAGGTGGGGACTCCAGTGGGCGCTATGCGTGCAGAAGTTCCTTGAGTTTGAAGCTGCGTGGGGCTTCACCGAGTGTACGTATCAGATGGCGAAGAAGAATCGGCCGGGGCAGATAGGGGGATGGCTTTCCAGGGGGAGGAAGTGGACGTTGCCCCCCACTCTGGGTGAGACGTTGGGCACACGAAAAAATGAAGAGTTGTGGGTGGGAGGGTGGTGGAAATGGTGGAATGGGCTGCAGCCCAACGAGCGGGTCGCACTGGAAAATGGGGAGCTATCACGCCCGGAAGAGGCCGATTGGAGCGCGATGGCTGCTATGCACGGGAAAAACGGCATCTTGCAGGTGATGGCCACATTGGGATGGTGGGGCGAGGTGGCCCAGAAGTGATCTGCAGAGGAGAAAGACGATTGGCTGGCGGCCGTGGGCGATGTAACATGGGTGCTGGGGCAAATCCTGGAGTCTGGTGAGATTGTGAGGTAAAGTCGTGACATTAAAGAGAAGGAAGATATGACTGACCTATGAAATCGTAGGGAAGACGATGATGTCAATGATGGCGAGGAACACAGAGACGGCGAGGCCAAAAGGAAGCGCACTGGGGGAGGGCGCGCAGCCAAAAAGTAAGCTAGTGTGATCTTAATGTGGACGACCCAATGACTAACCTGATAACAAGAACAGAAAAAAGTGGCGCGGAGAACGGAGTGGGCGAAGGTGAAGGTAAGGGCCAGGGCAAAAAGAGACGGCGGGAGAAGGTGGTAGAGACAGAGGAACCTCGGCGCGCGAAGAGACTCCGTGGGGTGGGCCCGGACACAGGCGAAGGACGCCGTACGAGGTCAAAGTCTAAGTAAGTCAAGTGAGAGTCATGATGCGTGACAAATCAGCTAACAATACATACCAGCGCACATACCAGCGCACAGACAAGAGGTAATAATACAAGGGAGAAGGTGGCGAGACCGAGACCGAAACCCCTGTACAAGTCGAAGGCTTAGCGTAGAGTTCTTTATTTATGCAAAATGCCGTCTCACAAAAAATCCTATTTATTTTCATGAATGGTGTTGTCCTGGGTTGAGGCGGATGGGGGGGGGGGGAGGGTGAAAGAATGTGGCATAGAAATCAGAGTCGATGAGCCATGAGGTACACTGTCCTGAGCGAGAGAGACGGACTTGGTGGATTTGCGGACTCCACGTTTGGCAAGCGCGTGGCTGCAACTCGCTCACACGCACGTCACACGTGGCTAGAAACAGCATTTCGGCGAATATGCAAAGCGCTGGATAAGCGCCGGTTAATGCGAGTTGCGCGGAAATGCGGAGCCTCCGCGGCTGAGGGGAATCAGAAATGAAAAAGGCGGAGTCAAGATGGAATTTAGGCAGGGCAGAATGAAACCAATAAATAATTAAAAGTGAGGAAGAAAATGCCAATGAAACCGGAGAAGGACAGCAGGAGAAGAGAATGAATACGTAGCTGGAAAATTGTTGGGGCCGAGCAATTGATTGATGAAGGGAAATGCCGAGGAAACGGGAAATGCCGGTAAAAATAATAGAGGCATTATCAGGCGCAAAAGGAAATCCCGGAGGATTGCTGAGAGGCGATCCAAGCGGGGGAAGGAGCGAAAGGCCGCCATCAATATTGTTTCCATCAAAAAAATCATGAAATAGCCGATAGGAACTGAAAAGGGAACGGGTGGGAAGCACGATCAACAGCATCAAAAAATAAAATGAAAAGCCGAGCCCGGAACGCCAAGAGGGGCAAATTTGGCGGCTACTGTGGTGGACCCAGGTGGCAATGGACATATTGCATTGTGGGTATCATTGGCCATGTGGCCACGACCATGCATATTGCATTACTGTGTGGGGCTAGGGCCTACCATATTGTATTATAGGTACAGTCTCTACATCACTGCAATGGTACACCACTTTCCCAGGCCCAAATACAAACCCACCACCCCGCCTATGTGCTCCACCCCCCCAATCGCCACACCATCCCCAAGCACATACAAGATTCATGGGAGTGGGATTCATCAAATCCCCCTAATCACTGCCCAGTCGCACTTTTTCATACCAAACAGTGGGACTGATGTTGAAGAGTGGGACTCAGGTGGCTCTTGCCGCCTGACGGCCATGACAGTAACAATTCCAGTTAATAGTTGAGGCCCAGGGGTGCCGAAGGGATAGGTGTATCATTTCCGAGATGGTACAGATGTAAGTAGCTTGCGGCAGGAGTGTTATGTACCAGGTATAAAGTCTGCAATTACTCACACAGCTGTGGACCAAAGAAGTTCAACACAATCACATGATCATTGCACGTTGAGGAGCCTTCAGTGTGGCGTGCTTGAAGCAAGAATGATCAGTGAATCAACATTAATATATCATGCCAAAAGTAGGGCAAGCATAACAAGAAATTCTAAGAGTCTGAAAGTCTAAAATTAATCTGCAACTATGCCTCCCCAAGAGGCCAACGGAATTTGGTCCTCGGATGAGAACCCTCAATGATGTTGGCTTGGTTGACTTCAGGCTCTCTCATCCGCTTTTTCCTCAGCAGTTGTATTTCTGGCTCAATGGGCAAGATAGAGGACTCAACAGAGGGTGGTGTCAAAGCTGGCATAGGAAGCAGGGGCAAGCTGTCCATCTGATCAATTCCTGCAAGGTTGAAGTGATTGGTGTCCATGCGGAGATCCCCACACAATTCGGGTATGTAGAATTGAGGGTTGAACATTGAAGCATTGTAAGTTGGATCAAACCCATTGAAGCTATCTATTTTGAATTCAGTTGTTGAGGTACTTTCAGGTGAATGAAACGGACCAAACATTCCAACATTGTCCTCCATTGTAGTTGAGAACACCTGAGTTGAACTGTGGAAATTGAAGCCTGAATTTGTAATGGAGTTGTCGAAATGGTATGTGGCAGCCAAATTTGCCATAGCCCGTTGTGTGTCTGGATGGTCTGCCCCAAGGAGCTGCTTCCGCTTCTCAAGCACAAGACTATCAAGGGGCTCTGCCTCTGGGCACCTTCCAAGTTTGTGGTATGTGTCAGCCAAATTTGCCATGGCCCACAGTGTGTCTGGATGGTCTGCCCCAAGGAGCTGCTTCCGCTTCTCAAGCACAAGACTTTCAAGGGGCTCTGCCTCTGGGTACCTCCCAAGTTTGCGGTATGTGGAAGCCAAATTTGCCATGGCCCCTAGTATGTCTGGATGGTCTGCCCCAAGGAGCTGCTTCCGCTTCTCAAGCACAAGACTATCCAGGGGCTCTGCCTCTGGGTACCTCCCAAGTTTGCGGTATGTGGAAGCCAAATTTGCCATGGCCCCTAGTGTGTCTGGATGGTCTGCCCCAAGGAGCTGCTTCCGCTTCTCCAGCACAAGACTATCCAGGGGCTCTGCCTCTGGGTACCTTCCAAGTTTGCGGTATGTGGAAGCCAAATTTGCCATGGCCCCTAGTGTGTCTGGATGGTCTGCCCCAAGGAGCTGCTTCCGCTTCTCCAGCACAAGACTATCCAGGAGCTCTGCCTCTGGGTACCTTCCAAGTTTGCGGTATGTGGAAGCCAAATTTGCCATGGCCCCTAGTGTGTCTGGATGGTCTGCCCCAAGGAGCTGCTTCCGCTTCTCAAGCACAAGACTTTCAAGGGGCTCTGCCTCTGGGTACCTTCCAAGTTTGTGGTATGTGGCAGCCAAATTTGCCATGGCCCCTAGTGTGTCTGGATGGTCTGCCCCAAGGAGCTGCTTCCGCTTCTCAAGCACAAGACTTTCAAGGGGCTCTGCCTCTGGGTACCTTCCAAGTTTGCCGTATGTGGCAGCCAAATTTGCCATGGCCCCTAGTGTGTCTGGATGGTCTGCCCCAAGGAGCTGCTTCCGCTTCTCCAGCACAAGACTTTCAAGGGGCTCTGCCTCTGGGTACCTTCCAAGTTTGCGGTATGTGGCAGCCAAATTTGCCATGGCCTCTAGTGTGTCTGGATGGTCTGCCCCAAGGAGCTGCTTCTGCTTCTCAAGCACAAGACTTTCAAGGGGCTCTGCCTCTGGGTACCTTCCAAGTTCTCGGTATGTGGCAGCCAAATTTGCCATGGCCCCTAGTGTGTCTGGATGGTCTGCCCCAAGGAGCTGCTTCCGCTTCTCAAGCACAAGACTATCCAGGTGCTCTGCCTCTGGGTACCTTCCAAGTTCTCGGTATGTGGCAGCCAAATTTGCCATGGCCCCTAGTGTGTCTGGATGGTCTGCCCCAAGGAGCTGCTTCCACTTCTCAAGCACAAGACTATCCAGGTGCTCTGCCTCTGGGTACCTTCCAAGTTGCCAGTATGTGGCAGCCAAATTTGCCATGGCCCCTAGTGTGTCTGGATGGTCTGCCCCAAGGAGCTGCTTCCGCTTCTCAAGCACAAGACTATCCAGGTGCTCTGCCTCTGGGTACCTTCCAAGTTGCCAGTATGTGGCAGCCAAATTTGCCATGGCCCCTAGTGTGCCTGGATGGTCTGCCCCAAGGAACTGCTTCCGCTTCTCCAGCATAAGACTCTCAAGGAGTTCTGCTTCTTTGAATCTGCCAGAGTCATAGTATACACGGGCATAGTTGGCCTGGAACATTGGCTTTATAGTTCCTGGGTCCTGAATGAGTGTGTCGACATGAGAGATCAACCCAATTCTGAACAGATATGCATCAGAGGCAAGCCTGATTGACATCCCCATGATATCTGTGATGCATTTCCGTGCTACTGGCTCATCATCCAGAGTCTTTTTGCACCATGACTGCACAAGTGGATGAATAGACAGTGTATCCACAGCATTTCTTTCAATCAGAGAATACCCTTCAATTTCAGCAACAATATCCAAGAAATGTTGTATATCCCAAGTGCCTGAAATTGACAAGAAGTTATCAAGGAACCTTTTAGCTTCCTGGAGAGTCTGACTTTCTTCACCATTATCACTGGTCCATGTAGTTGCCTGTTCAAACATTTCTTCTGGAATGCTATCATGATGTAGTAATGAGCACAGTTGTAGAAACCGTGCTGCAGCCTTGCTCAACTTCTGAAAGCTAATTTGCCAAGTTGTGTATACAGTCCATTCATAACTATCCTGAGACTGTTCAGGATGCAGGCCCAGTAGTTTGGCGTGATTCTGTTTGTAAATGGAGAGATACCGATGGAGACAGTTGAACTTGGAGATATAAGCACCAGCCTGGATAACTGCAAGGGGCAGACAGGACAGTTCCTGGGTAGGCCAAATCAATATGAATTGGGAGAGGAGGGTGTCGTAAATAAAATACCTTAACAATTTTTGAGGCTCTCTCAGTGGTCTCCATAGTTTTCTCTTGGACCGCCCTCAGTAACAAGAGATCAATTGCATTGGTTTCATCCATGTCCCCAACTTTAGAATGTGACCGAGGTGCATGGGTCACCAGTTGTGGGTTTCGTGAGGTGATGATAATGTTTCCATGTGTGCATTTTGGGAAAAAGTGGAAGAGATCAATGGCTGGATCATCTGCATTATCAAAGAGCAATATCCACTCCTCAATCTGAGAGGCTAGCCATAGTGATACTTCTTCAAAGGTTATCCCAATTTCAAGAGAAATAGCTATATTCTTGAAGGCTGTAATGAGAGTTTGAACAGAGGTGGCATCAATGAAAAACTGTTTGGTGAACCTAAGTAAGATCATCAGCAGTAATACATCGGACATTGCACAACAAACTATACCGAGGGTTTGGCTTGTTGGCCAGGTCAAGAAATTTCAGAGCTATTTGTGTTTTTCCAGAGCCACCAAGACCATAGAGGACATATACATGTCTTCCCCCAGTGTCATTTGAAAAACATTCATCCATTCTCTCAAGAATATCTTGCCTGCCTTGGAATATCTGCGAGGGAGGAGGACATCTGACAAGAGCCTTGGATTGTATGATTTCTGACACTAATGGAATCTCCAGAATTGACACAATCTGTCTCTATCAGCACTTACAATTCATTTGTCGTTGTTGCTCTGGTCCTAGGCCCTGAATCTGGATGCTACTTTTGGTGAGAAACAGCATTTGAGAGGCAGGAGACAAGACAACATACTGATTGTTCACGATGAAGGTCTCAGCCTCCACAGCAGCATAATTGATCCTGGGGCCTTCCCCAGCACCCCCGTTTCCACCCTGGTAGCCGGCTCCACCAATGCCGCCTACGCCGCCTAGGAAGGATAAAGAACAATGTTGGTAGTCTTATCAATCTCACGAGTCGCTACTCACCGTAGATGTTAACTGTATGGGATGCGCTAGCCCGGGGATGCATCGTCTGGGTGGATCCGATCGGTAAAGATCTGGAATGTGAGTGTGGATGCGCGGCTGCAGTACACGTGGACTCACACTGCCGCACTGCTCCCGTACTGACAGGCACAGCCGCGTCCTGCCTCAGTTTCCTAATTGAGCGCAATTGGCTCAAAACGAAGTGCCAGCATTATCGAACCTTGGGATGAATAACATTTGGTCTTGGAGGGTCAGTTCAGAGAGTATCTTTCGATAGTAAATCATGGAAATGTATCACGTAGGACATGGCAGTCAGTACACTATTCTGATTTGTATCTGATCGTAACGCTACATGCGGCTCGAGTAGGGTATCCAAAAATGTACATTGAGATATAACCACTTCCCCTCTTATATCCGTATGCCCAAATGCACCGCGAAAATATGTATCGCTCAGTATTCAGTCCATCGTCGCCCTCCCCCGCATACACTCTGCCGAGATACGGCACACTCACCGCAGCAGGAGCGCCCTCCCCACAAGCATCGTCCCCGGCGCCAGCGCACTCCTCGTAACGATCAGCGTCGCTGCAGGGCCTCCCCTCCCTCCACCACACCGTTCTTGGTGCTCCTGCGGCTCGTGCTCCCCAGCTCCGAATTCACCTTGAGTGGGTCGTTCACCCCTCCGTGCCCATTCGACGTCGCGAGCACCGACGCTGCGATCGTGGCTGCAAGCGCTCGTTAGCGAGCTCATATGAATGAAAGATAAAGGAGAAAACATCACCTTCACCAACTTCGACGTCACATTCCACACATCCACGCGGCCGGTCGCCTCGGCTACGACGGGCGCGGAGTAATAGGCGGGCCCGGCGATCGGTCGATTGGTTGGCGGGCGGGGAGGGGAAAGCATTAGATGAAGGGGAGCGGAAGAATGAGAAAGAGGGATGACGCACGTTATAAAATACATTCTGTCCGCGGACGCAGTGGAATGCCGCGTCGCTGAAATTCGAGTGTGCCATCTTCCTAATATGGCCAAAAGTTCTTCAGCGCCAGACTGGAGGAATTTTCGCGACGGTGCCGCAACTCCCCAACAGCTCCCACCCACTAGCCGACGAGTCTGAGAATGAGAGTGCACGCGCATACCCCGCCGCCGTGCGGATAACGGACCGCATTGGCATTGACGCCACGAGCGCGAGGCTCGTAAGTTAAGTAGCGGATGACGGGCAGCGGGCGCTCTACGCTCCCCTGCTGTTGGTGCAGCAGCCGCATCCGCAGCGCCATCCGCACGAGCGCGTGCATAATGACCATCAGCTCTCTCCCGCGGCAATCCCACGCGCATGTAAATCAGCCGTCGACAGCCGCGCGCCCGCCAATCCAGCACGCAAGGCCCGGTATAGCATCAGAGACTACACCGACGCGTCCCCCGCGCGAGAAGAAGCAGCCGAGGATGCCAAGCATCTGGGTGGGATGGACCACTGTCCTCCTCCATACCATGCGCTCAGCAGGGCCGAGCAATGCGCTCCGACGCTGACGCGTGCTGGTGTGGGACCACAGACGTCGCGCGTGGAAGATAAGAGGAGGAATAGGCGAACTTGAAGCCAATGCGCAACCTGAGAAGCGGAATAAACGTCAGGACTGAGAATACTAGGAATGGAAGGAGGGGATGCATGCAGATTACACACCACGACCTGGACCACCTCGACTGTGTATGACGCCCCAGCTCCGTCCTCGCAGTTGTTCTTCGAGAGCATGGGCGAAAAAGGCAGTGGGCACCGGTAGTCGTCCGTTATAACTGGGAATCCATTGATTCATCCTCAAAATGGGCGCAGAATTCCCTTGGCGCGTCCGCAGCGAAGCCAGTACTGCACCAAAATCGAAGGATTTTCAGGGCGGCGTGTTAATGGGGAAGCCGAACCAATTTGAAGTGGTTTTTACTGCGCGTACATGTCTGGTGAATCAAACCCAGAAAAGAAGGGAAAGCAAACCACTCGAGTTCGGCGCCGAGGAAGAAGGCGTGTGGCGACGCAGCCACGCATCAGCCGGGCCGCACGATCCGCAATTCTTCTTTTCGATCCAAATACAACGGTTTCCGCCGGTGTCCACCACTGTAGCACAACACGGAGATTCACGTTATCTTCATTTTCATTCTTGAAGAAAAGGTTCAGTGTCGGCGAGTGGAGGTCATTCATTCCCTCTAGCCGAGCCAATCCATCGAGACGAACAAACGAGAACGGCCCAGGTGAATCACGAAGCGTTGGTGTTTGTCACTCGAAACGGAATGATGAATCCCACTGGTAGGCTCGAAGCACAATAAAACCTGCCCAGCGAGGTGAAACCATGTATTCATTCTAAAAATGGAGGCAGACAGGCAGGCTGAGGCAAAGAATTAGCTTAGACAGCATGCGCACTTGAAGCTTAAAGCTTTGAGGGTAGCACGTTGACAAGATACTGATATATAGATGACTAGAGCCATATCGAGTACGGCGGCGAGTGCTGTGTTCGGTTGAATACAGTTCAATACACGGTACATGAGTTCTAACGAAGGACACGTACCTCCCGGGCCTGCCAATCGTTTGTCATATCCCTAGTATAACCTCGCTACTCAAAATTCGAATTCTGTCGGGCTGAAATCTTCCTTAACTGCCAATCATTTCTTCCCCTTCCCCTTTTTCGTCTTCGTTCCCGTCCCCTTCCTCCGCGTGACGACGGTCCCCTCCGGCAGTAGGGTCGTCACCCTCCCGAGCGACGTACTCCAAACACACCCTAGTCCCTTCCTTCCTTCGGCCTCAAATTTCATTCACTCACACCCATTCATATGCAGGACTTCATCTCCCTCGTCATCCCGCCCCTCGCGCCCGTCATCCGCGCCGGCCTCTCCCTCACCTCCACCGTCTCCGAGATCTACGCCAAGATCGGCCAGCTCCTCGGCTTTTGGTCGACCAGCGGTGTGGCCCACGAAACGTCGCAACACGCGCAAAGGGGGCTGTATGATTCGGACCACGACAAGCGGGATTGAGGAGGAGCGCTCGTATGTATTGCGCGCTTATTTGCTTTGGCCGAACCGTGTATTTTTTGGAATGAATCAACTCGTCGACTCATCCTTGGCCTGTTCCGGGTCTGCTGTTTAGGCAGCAGCAGCTGGGCCTTTTGTGGACGCTCCTCCCAAACCCGCCTATTCCTTGTTCTTAGGAGCGTTTACTTTTATATCTGCAGCAAGGCTCACTGGCACTGGTTTCCAATGCCTGTTTCATTTGCATTTGGCGGTTAGATCCTCCCGCTGGGCAAACTCGATCAAGCCAAGTCTCCCTGTTTACCCACTGTGAACGAGGTGTTGCTAACTGCACCCACGTTGGACACGCGTGCTGACGGTGTGGCATACCAGGTACAGCGTGGACTTGGGCTGAACTCTTGTGGTAATAGCGGTAGGGAAGGATGGTGTAGTGTAAATTTTGCGGATGTTCGGGGTATTTGCGGCGAAGTGTATCTGGTTCATGACAAGTTAAAGTCTCTGCTCGAGCGACTGTGCGTGGGGAAGCTAGCTCGGACAAAACAATGAGTAATCCCGGAATCATTTTTTGTAATTGCCTCGGCTTTGCCTGTCATTTCAATGGTTTTCGGCCACAAACTTGAAATGTCACCAAAAATGAACATTGTTTTAATATTGGTTTTGTAAACTATCAATATCTTTTCCGGTGATCAAAGTGGCAACATGAAGAACATGAATGGAAGATGACATGGACAGTTGATTGTCCGCCGTGTGTATGGCGACTATATTGGGAGGGTACAGTTGGATGGCAGTTTCTGATCTAGTTATTCTGAGACGGCAGTTCACCACAACTCCGAACCGGTTGCTTTAAGTGGAGCAGTGGCTGCTGATGGATTTCTGTTCCGTTTTGCAGATGTTAAACCAGTGAGCCAGGTGTGTATCTCGATCCCACTAGCGCACCGGATCCTCTGGATGTTCATCCAACCATGGTGCCGACCCTCGCTTAATCCGTGCCTTGGCCCTTTCTCCTGTGTCATTTCTGGCATGACATGACAAGCATGTAAGGTTGACATATACATCGGTACCAATATTTAGAGCTTATAAGGCTCAGCGCTCAGCAGCCAAGTCGTACGTCTCCGAACCGAGTTTACCGTAAACCACTCCGAGTCATGAAATCGTTTCTGCCAGCCTTGACGATCACGCTCTCCTTCTTCGGCGCGGCGTACGCCTTCGATGTCGAGTACTGCGTATGTGAATCAAAGCCCCGTCGTGATACTCAGACACTGAGCCGCCCATATATGTCTGGTGTGCATTTGACAGACATCGCAGAACAACCAGGGCGAATGCTTCGGCATCAACGTCCCGGGGACCGGATTCGCGTGCAACAACAAGCACTCCAGAAAAAGTGATGTATGGGTGCGCCTGAAGATGCTCCTGATATTGTTAATATACGGGCCAATATAACGGCTGCAGAAACTGTACCTGATACGCAACAAATAAGTCGGACTGAATGGTAACCGGTATGACCAATACCAGACTCTGCCGTTTCTGGTAAGCCGATATTCCCCGTCTCGGCGGGCGTTTGTGTGTACTTGATATTGCGACTGATACTCGACGTATCAGTTGCAGTATCGGCTCGACGTAATCTGAAGGTATCAGCTGCCCCAAAATGGCTCCCGATAACAAAAGAATCAGGAACCATATCAGGGCCTTTGAGACAATAAGTATCAGTTGCCGTGCCGGGCCACCCGAGATCATAACTGATACAGATCATTTCAGTTACCTGGAGACTCAGCGGCCGATCAGCGGCTGCCCACCTGCCGCTGGCAGAACCTCTTTGGCAGCAAAGCTGTTTTCCAAATAAACGGCACTCAACACTTGGAAAAATCGAAATGTGTTGCAAATTGTGTAGTGAGCAAGACTCGGGAAAGATATTCAAGTGCCCAAGCACAACAGTTTGTAAAACAATGGTGGCACCTCGCAAATGTAAAGTTACATTAGAGATACTTGGAGCAGCGATGCTGCAGGTTTCGGATTTGCACTGGCGATGATACACAATCGAAACAAGATGGTGAGCACATACAAGTAGGAGAAGCTCGAAGATGCAAAAAATACGGGTCGCAAGCTGCTCAGTCAAGTTTTAAGGAGAATAAATTATACCATACCACTCTTGAGTCTTCCTGAAAAATTTGTATTTCTACATACTTGAAACGGTCAGAGATTTCCTGCGGCAGTGGTTTTGAGAACAATAGTGGCGGGCCTCACCAACGTAGGATTAGCACATGTACATTGAAGGCCGTACATACATACGTAATGTGGGAAGTCCGTACCAGGACAAGACAATAAAAAAAGCTCGGCACCAGAAGAGGCATGCTGAACAATTCAAGCGGTGGTGTGGAATTAGTCGCGAGGAGATGGCGACGTGCTAGTTTTCAGACCCGGCATGAGGATGTTACAGTCGAACCGAGATTGACGGGCCAAGACAGCTTTGTGAGCAACTGCTAGTGGACTTCAAGTTGTTGAGTGGTGAAACAACCCAAAGATGTTCTCTCCCAGCAGCATTGTCAGGCAATTGGAAACTCGTAATCCAAATGGATGCACAGTGCAATAAACTCCCAGATGATTCGGATTTCCAGGGTGTATTTGTTATTGACCGAGAAAAGATGGGAGCATCGGGGTTCCGACTGATTTGAGTGGTAGCAGGGAGTATGGATACTGATTCAAGTGGTGGCGTGGCCGATTAAATTTGTTTCTTCACATGCAGCCTGAAAGTGAGGATCTGAAGGTAAAACTGATAGTGATCTAGTAAAAAATGAAAAGCAAGAACTTCCCAAACGATTTGGACAGATCCGCAAGTACTGATTTTGATGGCTGTCGGTTTAGTAATACCATTAGCTGACCTGAGGCTGCAATTAGAAGAAACAACTCGCTCTGTGGAGCAGACATCACCGATTTACCGGCACCACCCTCTCCGCATACAGAAGACAAAGACAATAGCCCAGTTTTTTGTGTGGCGAACAGTCCTTCTTCGCGGAAAACACAACCTCAGCCTCGCTTTCAGGGCAATTGATATATGCACCCATATTCAATCAGCTTTGTGTTAAGCTTGCTTCTCTTGATTATGTTTCTGCTTGAATCGCAATCTCGGAACAAAATATCGTTGAGCATAAAATTGAAGCGCGAATTTGGCAAACTGCCAATGTGAGGTCTGTTTATTATTCTTCCCTGAGGCAATGTACTTTAATGTTAACATCTGTTCATCCCGTCCATCTTCTCTGTCAGACCTGTGTTTGTGACGGTTGATCGCTAGGTGATCCGGCATGCGACCGCTCAGAGATTATTACAGCGGGATGTCACTCCAAAGGCCAACCAGAGAGATATTACTTGTGATTGCTAGTGATTGGGATGTAAGAACTGGTAGCGAGGCCTTAAGAATGTCAATGCCGAATCACAGGTGGCAGTTTATGCGGTAACGATTCGGAATCGTCAGTACCGGTGCTTGCCTGGAGCTGCAAACTGGGACAATAAGGCATGCGGCTTCAGAAAACAATAGCGGCGAGCCTCAGAAGTAAGGTGGCGAAGATCCAAGTTTATGTCAGGAAGCGATAGGATTGGGTGCTCTAGTGCGTACTCTTAGTAATGCCGAATCACAGGCGGCAGCCTATGCGGTAACAAATCGTTAGTACCAATGCTTACCTGGAACTGCAAGCTGGAACAATAGGGCATGCAGCTGCAGAAAACAATAGCAGCGAACCTCAGAAGGTGGTGAAGATCCAATTTTACGTCTGGAAGCGATAGAATTGGGTGCTGGCACGTGCTGCTCAGATACGGAGAGTGTCTCGAGCATGTCGTAAATCAATGCAGATCAGGATTTTTCTTTGTGGACCCAGCGAGCTAGATATCATTCAAGAGCAAGATTTGAACCGTCACATGATTTGCGCAGGGTTGTATAACTAGATCAGCAGCCACATGTTTCAAAATGATGTAGGGCGCAGCGCTGCACGATGTGCTTGCTGGCACATCACATCACTCCTTTGCGCGATGAAATGTCAAATTTTGGCGAAATTCCCCGTGTTAAATCAGTGCTGGAAACAAGTCAGGTTTTAGAGCACTTGGAATGGGTGACATGGTGGTTGACGTGCCAAATGGCGTTGGCGTCTCGAAAATCCATCTCCCGAATTTGGCCACACACTTATCTCCGTCAGACGTCTGGATGACGCTGTACGACGATGTTCTCAAATGGATGTGCACAATGCACGTTCCGGATGGTGAGAAGATCAGCAAGGTCCTGAAAAGTAGTCGGGGTCTGTATCATGTTGTGCGTGAGCCAAAATCCGCATACACCGATGAGAAGCTCACCCGATGGAGCTGCATCGTCGTATGGGGCATATTGCACCCAACACCGCCCGCAAACTCATGCTTTGTAACGATGGTTGCACAAGTAACTTATGTAAACTAACTTGCCCTGCCACAAGTAACTTGTAGCTAACTTGTGGCAGGGCAAGTTAAATTTACCCGCACCGTTCCGCATAAGTACAAGTTCCGCACAAATAAGTTAACTTAAGTTTAGCACAGGTAAAATAAGTTAATTGCATGTTAATGTTCACAGGCTCTGTTGCGCTGTTTCGTCCCACTCAGGTGCTTGATTTCACCGTAAATATGAGTTTTAAACATGTTCATTGTGCTTGGTCTGGATCTGAATCACTGTTTTAACAACCAAGTGCAGTGGAGGTGAGTTGAAATACTGTGGTCTGTTGGCCTCGCACTGAACCATTGTGTGGCTAGCAGTCAACTGGCTGGGCTCTACGAGGTCAAACAGCTTGGGTAAACCACAAGAGAAGCTTCACAAGTCACTGGGAGACAAAGGTTTGGGAAGGGAAATATAACTTGATGTTCAACAGTTCGGTGCCATGGATGGCCTTGATGAACATTGTCCCTCAGTCATGGTTGATGCCAGGGTTTTGTGGCGAAGCACTCGTTCACATACACAAGGCCGGGGGACCTAGGGGCATTATTTGATTGCTAGCTAGCTTCTCACTACCTTTAACTGTTTGGTAAAGTAGATTCTAAGTACTTCCTTAGACTTGACTTGGTTTAACTTGGAGAAACCGGTGAACTTGTGGGTAACTGATGCCATCTGATGGCATAAGTTAGTTTGCTCGTGTTAACTTTGTCTAACTTGGCCCGCAAGTTAGCTTAAGTTAGCTCAAGTTAACTTAAGTAAGCTTGGACTACTTCAGTAAGCTTGTTACTTTGGAGTCTATCAAGAGGACGGGGTGTTAAACTTGGAGAAACCGGTGAACGTGGGGGTAACTGATGCCATCTGATGGCATAAGTTAGTTTACACATGTTAACTTGGTCTAACTTGGCCCGCAAGTTAGCTTAAGTTAGCTCAAGTTAACTTAGGTCAGCTTGGGCTACCTTCAATTAACATGTTACCTTGGAGTTAATGAAGAGAACTGTGTTGTTTAACTTGGAGAAACAAGTGAACAGGTAGTAGCTGATCATCTGATGGCATAAGTTAATTTGTCCGTGTTACTTTGATCTAACTTGGCAGGCAAGTTAGTGTGTTGTATAAGACATTGATTGTTTATTCAGTGTTCAAGAGAGTCAGCTCAGTACTTGAAGTGAATCTGTGGTGCTTTAAGACATTTTTGAGTCACTGTCATGCTGTTGTTGTGGTAGAGAAGAAAGACACGCGCCGGTGTCACATCACGCTTACCCCAGGGTAAGCGTGATGTGACAAGCCTTACATGACACAACGCAACCCGATTACTGTATAACACACATTTTTTTGGAACTGGATGAGGGCTAAGTGTTTGAAAGGTGCTTGAAAGGTGCCATAAGACACTTGGACTCACTGTCTCCGCGAAAATCAGGTGATTAATAGCAAATTCTGTCTCGGTAATACAGATTACTGTCAAACGGGGTGGGGACAAGGCAGGTAGGAAATATCAGTACTTCTGGCTCTATCACATTGCTTCTTACATGTCGAAGTACCTCGTATCAAGAAATAAGCTCGTTCCAACAAGAACTGAATCAACTGGTGCCAATTTATGCCGACACAAACCATTCTTTCCTTATATGGAAGATAGAATGGGTTTGAAATGGTTTTCTGGAAGATTTAGAGATAAGACAGGTAGGTGACCCGCCAAGTTAGTACAAGTTGATTTTGCAGCCCGTGGGAAAACTTAAGTTAACTTGCGGCATGCCTGCCGAAAGGGGCAAGTTCCGCACAAGTTACTTTTCATAAGTTACTTTTTACGGACTCCTTTGTAACAGGGGGTACGGCTGGTCATGTCGTCCGGCGAGCCAAATTGTGACAACACCCCACATCAACATGACGGGAAGCATGAGGTTAGGGCCGACAATCTGAGAGGGTTAGCCTGATAGAGCCGTGAAGACAACAACTTGAGCCGGCGGTGTAACACGTCCATGACGATACAACTGTCACGAATCGTCTTTTCATTTTACTTCCAGAACCCGAACAACCTGAACAACCCGATCATTGATCAGATCAACTATCTGATCAATCGAACCAGGATACCGTTTTGGGATCCCTAATGGTTCGATCGGTTCCCCGACCTTCGGGTTCCCGATCACCCCTCTATGTTCAGATACGTCATTTACTTTGCATTAATCTTGTCCATTGCCGTTGGACACTGTACCTTAATTTACAACCCCTAGGGACTTTAGTATATAAGCTGTAGTTAATTCCCTGTACTTTACACTATTCTAGTCTAAACTCCAGGCTTATTCATTTGGAACTCTTCGTGCTTCAGTCGCCCTCGTCACCTCAAAACCCGGTGAAACGGTGCACTTGATATATGACTAGAAATAGCTTAGATTTGTGCTTGCACAAAACAACCACAAAACCACCACTACAACAATCTATTCCTCCAAAGATGTAAGTGCTTCTCTTTGTGAGTTCGGGTCCGGGCCATAGTATGCGACCAGCGGGTTTGGAACAAACACAATTCGACTGCTAGACTTCAACAAAGCTGTTCAACAACACGCTAGCACTACACCGCTGCCAACAACAATACCGCTAGCACCTGGGATGGGCAGGGTTATATGGGTTGGATACAAGGTGGCTGGATCGTTAGATCGAGGGCACCAGGGCAGAGTATGTAGGTTTGTGAAAATCCTCGCAATGGGGTACCCAAAGACTATTGAGGCTAACAACAAGGGGACTTCAATCCTCAAGCAACAAGGCAGTCCTTAAGCCGCTGACCTATTCCTTAACCAAGAACAGGAACATTTCCACTTTGTATTGGCAATAGACACTATAAGCGTCCAGCTAGCGACCCAACACACTACGACAGCGCTTCCGTCAATATCGGGGTGAAGGTGAAGTAACTGACAAGTTACAGTCGGTCTAGAGGTGGGGGCACCTAGTCCGTCTTCTTAGTGGGCTCGAGTCAACACACAATCACCTAGCAGGCGATCCAACACACTACAAATATATCGGGGTGAAGGCAAAGCTGCTAGCGCAACTGCTAGCTGGTTCTCAAAGAGAACACCCTTGGTTTTATACGTGAAGACTCCGCGAGCCAACAACTTAGAACCTCAACTTAAGATCTCGACGTGTCCAGAGTCAACAGTATTGATTCCGATAAAGCTACTACTTGTGCAGTGTGTGTACAATCTCCACTAGCAACCTGAGACCACCTGCACCAACTTCGTACAAAGTCGGGGTGTAATAATCTGAGGTTCTAGCCTGCTCTGTGCTCCCTTTATACTACTGAGGTCCATGATACATGTGATAAACAGAATGAATAATATAAATGAGTGAAAATGATGTGATAGATACGACAGCCAATGAAATGACTGCCGTTTGGTTTTATGATGGGTCTATGCCAAGCAGAACAGCCATACTGATCCGCTAGCGTCCATTTATGGGTATCGTGAGTGATCCCTCAGCTTGCCATCAGCTGCTGGAATCGCTATCCTGACGAAGCGGAGTTGAATCTGCTGCCTGGAGTCATCTAGCATGAGTCAGAGCACCGGCTAGCAGTCCGTTTATCTGTTACTGCATATGTGGTGACCCGCGCATCCGCACCGATAGCCTGCTAGCTATTCCTCTCCTGTCTACTTTGCCTCTGTTTGTGACTCGCGACCGCGTCACGACCGTCACATGCTCGCACTTGTGTTTCGGGTCTCGGGTCGATCGCTATAGGGGTACCGCACGCTAGTGCCCTTGCTAGAAGGCTGCTAGCGCATAGTTTACTACCCTTCAGATTCCAGACTCGCCGCTCGCGCCTCCAGCTATCGTGCTCGCAATACCACTCTCCTGTGTCTCGCTTCCTAGGTGCTAGCACCTTGACTGTGTAGGCTTATGGTTATTTCCCCGTGGTTTGTGCCTTCAGACCGTACTGGCGCGTCACACTAGTCGTATCTGATGCTACAAACCGGCAGCTTGGGCTCACTCCAGTTCTCCTTTATATCACCTAGCCAGAGTCCTGAGTGCTAGTAATAACACTT
Source organism: Mycena olivaceomarginata (assembly GCA_029378375.1). NCBI lineage: Eukaryota > Fungi > Basidiomycota > Agaricomycetes > Agaricales > Mycenaceae > Mycena > Mycena olivaceomarginata. Next base: position 168,180 of record JARKIC010000726.1, on the reverse strand, counting down.
CAGAAGTGCTAGCGCTTTCCCGTTGTATAAATACTGGTCCTAGGAAATCGCAAAATAGCACTAGATGCCGCGCGCTCTTGTTACGGTGTCTCACCGGAATCTGCTCTGTGCTGACAAAAGAATAGTGTCTCTACACGGCGTACCCGACTGGACGTAACACGATGAGTGACGACTATGTGCTCCCCTCGATGGAGAGCTTTGGCGCCTTAACTGGCGAAGAGAGGGATGGCGTCTTGCTGCAGGCCCTACAACACACGACAGGGCAATTTGGAGTGATGCAGGAGGAACTGGGGAACTTGCGCGGAGAGAATTGTCTGCTTGGCGAGGATAATGTCCATTCGCAACAACTCTTGCGTGATGCCCTCGTAGCCTTGGGAAGAGCCTCTACAGGAGGGCCCAGGGAGACTAAACAGGTGAAGACGGCCCGTGTCGCCGCCCCTACCCCGTTTAAAGGAGACTCCAAATTGGTGGACTCCTATCTGGCGGAGTGCTGGTTGCACTTCCTGGACAGCCCGACGTACAAGAGGGACAGTGCGAAGATCACCTTCGTCCTGTCCTACATGAAGGAAGGATCAGCAGCGGCATGGGCCAACAACATTGTGCAGGCCATGCGCAACCCGAGAGACCCCAATACCCCGCTGTATCGGAGTTACGAGGTCTTCGAGAAGAACCTCATTGATGCCTTTAAAGGAGGGGCACAGGTGGAAATTGTGCAGGCTAAAATCGAAAAGCTGCGCCAGGGTGTGGGAACGGCCACGGAGTACTTCACGCTCCTGGACACATACAACAATACCGCGGGTTAAGACGAAACCACGCTTATCTGGCTCCTCAAGCAGGGGATCCTGAAGCTGGTTCTGCAGTCCGTTTACGGACAAACCGCACTACCGATTACCTATGCCAACTGGAAGGTCGCGGTCATCAAGCACGACAGGTTGCGTCGCGCCTTCCACATTATGGATGGCGTGCTTTGTGATCGTCCCGTTGAAACGGTGCACTTGATATACGACTAGAAATAGCTTAGATTCGGGTTTGCACAAAACAACCACAAAACAACCACTACAACAATCTATTCCTCCAAAGATGTAAGTGCTTCTCTTTGTGAGTTTGGGTCCAGGCCGTAGTATGCGACCAGCAGGTTTGGAACAAACACAATTCGACTGCTAGACTTCAACAAAGCTGTTCAACAACACACTAGCACTATGCAGCTGCCAACAACAATACCGCTAGCACCTGGGATGGGCAGGGTTTTATGGGTTGGATACAAGGTGGCTGGATCACTAGATCGAGGGCACCAGGGCAGAGTATGTAGATAAGGGAGGCGTCTTGCCACGCGGGCTCGTGAACGGAGAAACAGGGAGAGACACGGAATCCTTGTCGAGGGCACAAGGATTACGTGGTGTGGGGGGAAGAGCCTTTGGCTCTTCTGCTCGGCCGCTCGGGGCGGCCGCTGTGCCAAGAGGCCGAGGGGGCGCGCTATGCGAAGCGGCTCCTCGCGTCACGGGCGACGAACAGCGCTGAGCAGAAGAGGGCTCTGAGCGCGTGGAGATGGGTCCGGAAACGCCGGGATGAAGCGCCTGGAGGCGCAACCCAAACAACCACCCAGAGCGAAAGCTCATCACGTTGGGTTGCGACGCAGGCGTGTGCGCCGCGGCGCGGCCCGACACCCCACACCAGAGCTAGAGCGATGTCTGGATATAATTAGCTTGTGTGACTGTGACAGAGAACAATTCGATAGAAAATGCAATAATTGAGATACGGCATGCGGTATACGTGGGTCTACAAATCCTCGTTGTTGGGCAAGCTAATACCGTTCGCGATGCGGAAGTCCTCGAAAGCCTTGGCGACTTCATTGATCTTGTCTTTGTCGTACGCCTTGCCGATATTCATCGGAATAATGTGTTCGATTTTCCGCCAATAAAGTAGGAACACCAAGGATGTCCAGCCTCCGAGCGCGGCGACGATCTCGGGCGCGACGCCAGCGAGTAAGAGCTCTGTAGAACCTCCAATGCGGAAGCTGTGTCCGAAGACGCGCAGGAGCGTCGCGCTCTTCCAGATCTCATTGCAGCGTCTGAGGAACCAGGCTTTTGTTATAGGGGACCACACGCCGTTGCCCGCGTCGTAGGCGAAAAGGGGGGCGTGGGGAGGAACGTGCTTGTTGACGAGCATGTGGTTACGAAAAGCTCACCTCGGGCAGAAATCATCGTCCCGAGCGGTGAGGGTGAGCTGCCCGCCCTTCTCGCACGTGGACTTTGTCCAAGGGATCTGGATGACGGTGGCTGCGGTGCTGTTTCTGGCCGCGACGTCGCGCGCCTTGGCGCCGTGTATAACGTGGAACTTGGGGTTGAATTTTTCGTAAGAGGGGATGGTGAGCTCTCTGAGGCACCTGCAGCCCCAGAAAGCCGCTGCTGCGCAAGCCCATGCAGCGGCGTCGAATGGTCGGTTAAGGTCGAAAGCGGCCCTCAACGCGATCATGTGTTCCATTGTGACGGGGCCACGCTGGTCCCGCTTGAACGCCGTACCCTCTTTATTGGCTGTGCGTCTGGCCAATTCCACCCAGCGATCGTCTCCTTCCCAAGAGGTGCCATTGACGTCATGCCACGCCTTCACGCTGGACATCCACGATTTTACGGTGCCGCCACCCACCGTGCCAACGTACTCTGCGATGAAAGCGGCGAGAAGGAAGTGGGAGGCCGGCATGCGGGCGTTCTCTGATATTTCATGCCGGTTGCAGAACTGGTGGAATCTGAGTAGACCTGCGGCATAGTTATCGTGGGTGCCGGGCGCGTAAGAACCCAAGAGCGTGGTGTAGGTTCTGTTTACAACATCAGCGGGCAGTTCTTTGCCGAAGGTGTGCTGGCGTTCGATACTGAAAGGCGAGGACCAGACCCTCAAGCGATCGTGCGCGAGTACGTGCGGCCTGAAAACATTATTTGCGATCTTGCAGCCGGCCCTGGCCTTGCGCGGCTCACTGACTTTTTGACTGGTGTTCGGGACGTCTGGCTGAGGTGAAACGCCCGGCGGTGTGGGCTGCGGTGGGGGTCTGCGTCGCTCGGCTGGGGGTAACGAGAGAGGGGGAAGCGTGTGAACCCGGGGCACCCGTGTTCATTGTGTTACGGGCGCCCGAGTGGCTGCCGGGTGTTCCGAGTTTGGGGGAGCTTCCGAATCGCGCAGATTGGCGACTAGCGGGGGAAGACTCGCGGGTGGGAATGGAAAAGCCCTGGACATACGAGGGGGGGGGCAAAGAGTCCGGTTGCGGGGTATTGCGGCTCGTCGTCGCCTTTGGCGGGTTTTCCTCCGTGTCTGCGACCGAGATCTTCTTAAATCTAACCGGTCTATCAAATCTGTTCGGGAAGCGTAAAATTATTTGTTAAACATGCGTATTCGAAACGGGGCACAGCAAAATAGAAACCTAAACATGGGTAAGGAATGGGAGTAAATCTTCGGGGAGTGCGAAACGAGAACATATATGAGAGGAAAAGCTGCCCAGCTTCCCACGCGAGATGGGGTCAGCTGGATTACGTGCGGACTCGATGTAGGCGAGATCTAAAGTAATGTTACGTGCAGCGAGTACGGATGCGGAGCATCGAATAGAGAGGTTAATCTCGAAGTTTCTACTGCGGCCTTTGTCAAAAGCGCCAATGACGCCCTTGTTGTCCGAGTGTATGAGGAGATGAACGTCCCGCAGACCCTGCTCCTCGACGATGTAAATGAGAAGCTCGAGCGCCAGGCCCTCGAGCCAGCCGATATGACGCGCCTTCGAGCGCCACTCCCCCGAACAGCGCCAAGCATCCCAACGCCCGTCGAAAAGAACACCGATGCCCCAAGCGGTGGAGGCATCGACGTAAAGGTGTCGGTTGATGCGCGGGCCTAGTGGAAAAAGGCGCCGAATCACGCCTGGGCCCGACAACGCCTTCTCCCACCATTCCAGGTCGCGCATGACGTCGGAGGTGGGGTAGCACTCTATGTACAGATTGTCGCCGAAGGACACGACAAAGTTGGACAACGAGGGGAGGTAAGTGATCCCTTCCTGGTAGACGAACACGAGGTGGCATAGCGAGCCATGGATCTTCATGATGTCAATCATCAGGCAGCGCTGCCGCTTGAAGGTTATACGAAAACGCCGTACGCGGTCGAGGAATTTCTTCCTTTTGGCCTCGGGAAGGGTCACGGTGCAGTCGGTGAGGTTCCAGAGGAACCCGAGGAATATGAATATGAAGGCATAGTCGTGGAATTTTATTGGGTGCCATGGGATTCGAAGGGGGGCGATACGTCGGAGTGCCTCCGTTCGGTCGTATGCGTAGGAGTATGGAGCGGACGTGCGGGAGGGTATCGGATATCTGAAATTGGACATGTCGTCCTCGTACTTCTCGGTCGGGTCGACCCCTTCTGCTGCCCAAATGTCGACGCCCATGTTCGCGATCATACCCGCGCTGCTGCTGGAAGAGGAGCAGCCGAAAGGTGTGTTGTGTTCGATGCAAAACCCCTTTGGGCCCTTGAGCACAAACATTTTCTTGTGTGCTGGGAGTATCGGGCACGTACGGTGGAATTTTTCGATATCCAGCACCATGGCTTGCGTGCCCGGAGGTGCGTTTGCGACCTGTGTTAGACGACAATGAGTATACGGTGTGCGGTGACGAGGAACAAGGAACAGGCGCCACAGGTGTATGTACGTGGACGTGTGTGCGAGGAACGGTGTGCGTGTACGAAGTAGCCGAGCAGGAACGAAGTGTAGCGCTCGCAGCGAGCGACGCGCGTATATGGGCACAAAAGTAAAAGGAAGACGGGGAAGAGATCTACTCACAATCTCGGTGACGTGTGCGGCAGACCCGAATTTCGTGGGGTACTTTTCTTTGTCAATGTATGTGTTTGTGGACAAGGTGTGTTTGTCGCCTTTCGACAGGTGACGACACAAGCGCAGCTTGTTCGGGTAGGTCCGGGCCCTGTACCGACACCGAAACGATCATAGGCGAGCACTGGAAAGGGCCACCTAGTATCGCCTCCACCTCGTCCTGCGTGAAAGGGCCACTCATCCTGCAGGCGAGGATCTCCTCGTCAAGATAATTTTGCACGAAAACGGAGTGTTGTGTGACAGATGAGTGATTTGGGAAGATGACGGTCTTCTTGAGGTCCGGAAAGTCGCCCATAGGGAAGCCGTGGCGAAGGTTGCGTACAAGATCGGGATAACGAGACGTCAGGTCATGTTTTGCTAGCATTGCTTCAAAAGTGTCGGCGTCATATGGTGTTGTAACTCTGTTCAAGATTTCGTCGTGTTGTGGCGAGCACAAAGGAATCGGGATGGAACTCAAGAAAGCGTCGACGTCGGCGGGGGTTGGATCAGCGGTTGGCAATGAAGGGGGCAGGTGCCGGCTTGCAGACCCATTCAAAGGTGTAGTGCGTGGCGCTGCCGCAGAATCCGCAGAGGTGCGCGCGGAGGACGGGGTCGTGTGTGCAGGCGGCGGCTGCCCCGCGCGCGTTCCAAGCCCGACATAATGTCTTGCCGGATTGAAGCGCGACGATGTCTCAGCCGCTGGCGCTGGCGTAGACTGCCGTGTTGTCCGCGAAAGTGGTTGCCGAGCAAGACGCGTAGAGGTGGCCCCGCTTTCCGCAGAGTAGGCAGATGACGGTCGCGGGGTCGCGCTCACCGCCACCGCCCCCTTGAAAGGGAGCGCCGCCTCGACCTCCGCCGCGTCCGCGACTGCCGAAGCCCCCTCCCCGCCCCCGCAGGCTGGGAGGAGCCGCCAGTACCTGTGCGCCTGCAATTGGCGTCCAAGGGACATTCGCGGGAGGGTGTGTGCTCGACCATCGCCTCTCCAATTCGGCCAGGCGCGTCGTCGTAGCCGCCTTGTCGAATTTGCGCGCGTACAGTTCCCTCTCAAAGGTGAAAGGACGCGCCCAATATTTCGTGCGCAGGGTGATGTCGGCGAGGAGGATCACCGGGAAGTTATCTTCGGTGTCCTCGGTGTTATCGAAGAACCCGAAGTGCGCCTGCCAGCGCTTGCTAGCCTTGGAGTCAGGGTCGCCAGAAATCTCCTCGACGAAGGTGCAGAAATTGCACTGCCGCCTCCTGCCACTGGCCGCGATTAAGGGCGGACTCCCTGAGGCGGTTCTCCTCGAAGTGTGCCGTGTCCATCACCGACTTCTGTTTTTCACCAGGGGCCTCGGCGTTGAGCTTTTTCATGGCGAGCTGGGAGTAGGAGGCGTTGATGTATTCGAGGTTGCGCGACGTGAAGCATGAGAGGGGAATGTTGTTGTTGTTGTTGTATAGTTCTCCCAGATAACTGGTGGAAGACGATGGGTAGGCTCATACCGGGCTAGATGACGATCTCCTCCTGGGCGCGCTTTGTCGGTCTTTCAGCCTCGAGATCTGCCGCCCCGCGCTTGTTGCCCAGCAGAATGCGCGTGAGGTTCTTGGTCGAGTTGGGTGTCAGCCTATCCACGAGGTCCGAGACGTGTGAAGAGGGGGAAAGAATCGCCTTGTCGGGGACTGTAATCAGCGATTCATCATCTTAAGGTGAGTCTGGGAACTTCTCCGGGTCGTGCTCGTGCTCAGCCCTCACCAGCTCCCTCATCGCATTCCTCTCCGTGATATCTGTGTTCTTCTTCACTTTTAGGTTCCGCGGAAGCTTTTTCAGTGCCCAGGTGATTCCTTCTGATCTGTGCATGCGGCGTATTCTACCGGATGTCGAGTTCAAATTTGTTGTGAGGTCTTCCATAAGCGATATACACGAAATGAAGATGTAGCAAGCGAGGTATGTACGAAAGAAACGCGCAACGGGAATCGGGCGACGAGGGCGAGAGCAAAGCGAGCGAGTGATGGGAACAAGCCGGCATCACTCGTGCCTGATTCCTGCCGACCTTCCTTATCCTATGACAAGGCTGAGCCGCTCGTTCCTCGCGTCAGCCTTGTCTCGGAGTTTGTGAAAATCCTCGCAATGGGGTACCCAAAGACTATTGAGGCTAACAACAAGGAGACTTCAATCCTCAAGCGACAAGGTAGTCCTTAAGCCACTGACCTATTCCTTAACCAAGAACAGGAACATTTTCCACTTTGTATTGGCAATAGACACTATAAGCGTCCAGCTAGCGACCCAACACACTACGACAGCGCTTCCAGTCAATATCGGGGTGAAGGTGAAGTAACTGACAAGTTACAGTCGGTCTAGAGGTGGGGGCACCTAGTCGGTCTTCTTCTTAGTGGGCTCAAGTCAACACACAATCACCTAGCAGGTGATCCAACACACTACAAATATATCGGGGTGAAGGCAAAGCTGCTAGTGCAACTGCTAGCTGGTTCTCGAAGAGAACACCCTTGGTTTTATACCTGGAGACTCCACGAGCCAACAACTTAGAGCCTCAACTTAAGATCTCGACGTGTCCAGAGTCAACAGTATTGATTCCAATAAAGCTACTACTTGTGAAGTGTGTGTACAATCTCCACTAGCAACCTGAGACCACCTGCGCCAACTTCGTACAAAGTCAGGGGTGTAATAATCTGAGGTTCTAGTCTGCTCTGTGCTCCCTTTATACTACTGAGGTCCATGGTACATGTGATAAACAGAATGAATAATATAAATGAGTGAAAATGATGTGATAGATACAACAGCCAATGAAACTGACTGCCGTTTGGTTTTATGATGGGTCTATGCCAAGCAGAACAGCCACACTGATCCGCTAGCGTCCATTTATGGGTATCGTGAGTGATCCCTCAGCTTGCCATCAGCTGCTGGAATCGCTATCCTGACGAAGCGGAGTTGAATCCGCCGCCTGGAGTCATCTAGCACGAGTCAGAGCACCGGCTAGCAGTCCGTTTATCTGTTCCTGCATATGTGGTGACCCGCGCATCCGCACCAATAGCCTGCTAGCTATTCCTCCACTGTCTGCTTGTCTCTGTTTGTGACTTGCGACCGCGTCGCAACAGTCACATGCTCGCATCTGTGTTTCAGGTCTTGGATCGATCACTAGTAGTGGGAGTGGGCAGCGATCTAGTTTTGATGGGCTGATGGAATGTGCACAGCCACTGAAATTGGTGCCGACCTGGCCAAATTCCTATTGTGACGTTCTGGAACACATTTCAGACTATTTAAAGGGCTAAAATAATCTGAGTATTGCTACTTTACACTATACTGTTGCTAAATTAATTTAAATCAAGCTCTATGTATATTATTCCTCCATCTCTGCATCCTCCTTGGCAACCCAATCATCAACAATGTCCAACGCCACCATGAGCGCGTCCGAGTCCATGTCGGCCTCCAGGTCGTTCGGGAGTGGGTACTTGTCACAATTGACAAAGTAAAGTCGTAAAGCCGCCTCGAGAGCATCAACCTTAGCGGGTTTCCGAGTATATCTGCTATTCGGCAGAATATCAGGCACCCCACGAAGCCGAAGTGCGTTGAGCTGTAGGTGAATTTTAGGAATAGTTAACTCGCTGATAATCTGGGTTTTGAAAACGATTGGAAGCTTTCGAAGCTCCCGGCGAATTTGTATGGCCTTGCACACGGCTGCAAGGGCTTTCTCCTTGTGCATTTCGGCAGTTTTGATATGGAAATCAACAATTTCCTGGCGCCGCAATGCCTCGGGACCACTCGCATTGACCCGCCTCGCCTCTCGCATGATAAATGCGTGGTCCTCATCGGTTAGCACAACATCCATGAAGTCCTGGGTGTTGTTTCGTCGGTACATCGCAAGTGAGTTGTATTGATGGAGTGTAAGGGAGGGCTTCCCACGCACTGCAACGTGGTAGCTGCCAAGGGCACCTTCATTCACGTCGTTTGTGGAAGGCATCCAAGCCAGCTGCTTCTCAGTTGCAGAGCACTGGTCAATTATCCCCCCGGGCGCAAATTCAGACGAGAACCGAACCCAGGTTACCAACACGCCACGAAAGAAAGCCATTGTAATAGCCGGTAGGTGCGGAAGCGAGGACATGAGCTTGTTAACCGCGTCAACAGCTTTTTGATCTTTCCACTCTTTACCGTCGAGCGTGGCGGTTTCGTACAACAGATCACCGCCAAAAATGATGTCGGGATTATCAACGATTTGTTGGATGTGGTCGCGTACGGCTGCATGTAACGGCCCGAGGTCCAAGAGGTTGACATTTTCTGTTCCGGGGCCGCGAACCTGACGAAGGTATGGGTGGGAAATGATTTGTTGGTACAGAATCATCGCACAAAGCTCTGTGAGGGTAGCTTCATCCTTGAGAGCGTCACGGAGATTTTTTTCGATGTTGCTAAGGGATGGATTTATCTTCGACCATTGAATGACGTCCATGAGGTCGAGATATTGGAGGAGGTAAGTGATTAATTCGGCAGAAGCGCCACCGTAGCTGCCGAAAAGAGTGTTACTGGTGTCCGGAAAGCGAGGATGCGGTGTCTCGAGTTTCCGTGTCATAAAATCAACATGCTTGTCAGCCTGACCTTTCTTGTCATCCTTGTTATTGAATATGGCGCCTGCAAGCGCACAAGTCTTGACACCCCCACAAGTCGAAGTCTGAAAGGCTCTAAGTTCGTCCTCTGTCATCACTGTATCTGCTGGAACTGCAGGATCAAGGAGATTTCGGAGGATAGCCGCGTTCTGCTTGTTAGCGAGAAGAATTGGACCGGGGACCCCAAGTTTTGCCTATTCGAGCATCATCTCCGTGTTTCCCCCTTTGAAGCTGTTCAGATCTTTGTGCATGCAGCACCCACCCCAAATGAACAGGTCGACAGCTCGGCGGTCCTCGGGAGACAAGGCATGGTAGGCATCTTTTCCCAGAGCTGTAACAATCTCCTGCATCAGCTTCGCGTCGCGCTCCGCCTGTTCCGTGGACGACAGCGAGTCCCACACCTCTATTCCTCCTGCTTCCGCAATCTTTTTCGCATTCCACGCCCCCAAACACAGCACTAGATCCATGACAGACTTGCCAGCCAACGCTTGCTCCCCAAGCTCTCAGACTGTGTCTTCCAGCTTCAGAGTCTGGTAACCCTTGGCAGTGCTCTTCTCGTTCGATGCGTGGTCGCCGTGCATGCCCTTCAGTATCTTGAGGAACTCGCGAAAGGTGTACTTCTTCTGCAAGCGGGCCTGCAAGGGGACTGTCGTTGAATAGTCAAATGCATTCCCGGACATGCTCGTTCCAACCCTTGATAGACTCGGCGCTGGTGTGGTCTAGGGTTTTTTCTACACCTAGGAAGCGCACTTTTGGCATCGAATTTGGGTCGACCTCGAGGCTCCTGGATTTGTAATTGGGTGCACTGCATGGCAATATGCCGGCTTTCGATATTCTGGCCGCGATTGGAGGTGCTGTCAGCACTAATGGTAATGCCTACACCTTGTCAGCATACTAAACGGGTAAAACAAGTAAACGAACCATCATTCAAGGACAATTCAAATGTAGCTTGCATCTTAGCTGCAATTCCACCTTCTGCGATGGCGCGACTAACAGTGCACCGGCTCATCTTCCTGTCGATGTGGACTCCGAAGATTTGCCCGATGCGCTCCATCAATGTCCCGACCTTCCCGCGTGTGCATCCGCTGTCCACCATGATCCTTGCGAGTTTTCTGGCATGAATGGTGTAGATGCCCTTCTCTGTTACACGAGACAGAAGACCACCGGTTTTGGCTCGCGCAATTGACCGTGAGAGTGTCCCTGCAGCTCGTTTGACCCTCTGCTGTAATGACTGACCTTCGCACGGAAAGCCTTCAAAGTCCCCTTCGCCTTCCCCACGGTCTGAACCCTCTCCGACAGTAATTTGTCGAGTCTGGCTTGTAGCTCAACTTCCTGGTGTTTGGCCAAAGCCACGGCCTTGACACTTGACGCGTCCTTTGATTTGAGGGCATCAAGTGCCGCATGTGGCTTCTTTTGATAGTCCCTGGCATGCCGGAGCTTCCTTTGTGAGTTTTGGAACTTGTGTTTGTAGTCCTTGGACTGCCGTGCAGCTTTTGTTGGTCCAGGAGTGCTCATGCCGTCAGGTACAGTATTTTCCTTGTTGCCGAATGTGTTCCATGCCGAATTGAGTTTCTGCGCCGCTGATCGCCTTTTAGGTTTGTGCGATGGTGGTACCTTCTTCCCTGAGCCCATTTGAAGGCTTATGGGCGAGTATGGATAGAGACAATAGGGCGTGGTTGACAAGTGTCCTGAAGCAAATATAATGCACTAAAAATAGTATTTGGTGTCAGAGGGTCCTTGAATAGTAGTATCAATGGTACTCACTCGTTTCCGAGAGATTCTAACTGGTGGGCGCATGTAAATCCAGCAAATGCGTGCAGAGTCGAGACTTTGACGTGTGAAGTCACGGAATTGTTACAGAATGTCACGCGTTTCAATCACACTGATCGCGGTATCGGCACTTCACATTTTTGAGCCGGCAGACCTACAGCGGCATCCCCGGCTGGTTTCAAAAGCCCAGATATCATCATTATCTTGAGATCCGCATGAACAAAATTCATACTCCGCCCTCCAGGCAGATGCCATGGTAGACACAGCTGGCATTAGGAAGGAGTGAAAAAAAGTGCTCATTAGAATCTCAAGATCAATACAATTAAAAATATTTGGCCCCTTCATTTTTGCGAGAAGAGGGACAGTGGTGCTACAAAACGGGAAGGCATTCCGGACTTGCATTTTGGCGGGGTGGCCACATCAATCAATATGTACAAAGAAATCAGTGATGGCTCGATCGCTGCCCACTCCCACTAGTAGGGTTCCGCATACTAACACCCTTGCTAGAAGGCTGCTAGCGTATAGTTTACTACCCTTCAGATCCCAGACTCGCCGCTCGCACCTCCAGCTAGCGTGCTCGCAATACCACTCTCCTGTGTCTCGCTTCCTAGGTGCTAGCACCTTGACTGTGTAGGCTTATGGTTATTTCCCCATGGTTTGTGCCTTCAGACCGTACTAGCGCGTCACCCTGGTCGTTGAACTGTCTGGAATCTGTCTATACCTAAACACCGCACATTTTGCGTGTTTCAGGAATAGTCGGATTACAGTATAGGCTTATTTCTAAGGACTGGTATACGGTCTCGGTATAGCCAGATGGGTTGTGATCACAGAGTAATGGGTACAAGGGGTAGGGAACTACCCTGCGGACTGACAGTGCTCGCCTCGAAAACTGTAGAGGAATGTGTAGCCCACAAACCTCTTTAGAGACTATTTCTGGTCTTATTCCCACACGATGGAATAGGCCAGACATACTGATAACAAGGGCATGTGGGAATAGTCTTATTTCTGCACCAATAGGCTGTGCGCCTTCCATGTGACAGACGTCAAGGCCTGGGGATATACGTTCCGGTGAAGTTCTGGGACTAGCGAAGGTCGGCTAATGAGATCTGATGGGATTTTTCTTATCCCGAGCAGACGGAGTTGGGGAAATAAGAACCCTTTCTGGGACAAGTCTCACTAGGGGTATCTACGAGGAGCTGGAGACCAGGGGAACATTACCCGATGGTCAACGAAGGCGGGAGAGGACCAGGGACAACGGGAAATAGGACGAACGACTCGGTATCAGTCAGCCAAGAGACTGAGGGTTTCAAACCCCTAGGCTGACCAACACCACTCGAGCGGACATCACAATCGTCCTGTTCACCAACCAATGGCAATACGCTCGCGGGAGCCCTTCCGACAGATAAACGGCTGAGGAAGGGGAACTCGGGCTATTTTACTAATTTCTATTTCGTTCTTGGACTTGCATATGATTTTGGGGTTTGTATAAGTAGTCAGGACATTATCTCGAGTAGGGTACAGAATCACCCGTGTATTAGTAGGCTGAACGCTTGCGAGTGGGCTATTTCTGGGGTTGGCTCAGTGTGTATTGTCGTTGGACTTTAACATCGGGAAACCTCAAGTTGGAATAAGGAATAGGGTATTGGAAACGTCTTGGACGTGATTGAGGCTATCTATCATCTGGGAATCGAATTGTGTTTGGAATCAGCTACCGTCATTGTCATCAGCTATCATCATCGGCACTTGGGAAATAAGCTTTGGGCTTGCTATCGTTTGGAATTGTTACATCGTCGACCTATCTGAGGTCTCCTGCACGTCGTTGGATGACACCACCACCACCACCACCACCACCACTCTCAACACTTGCTGTCTCATAAGCTGCGAAGCTTTTAAACCATCTTATTTCCACCACTCGATTATCGCTCAGGTCAATTCCTGGTGATATCTTGTAGTGAAGGTTCATCTTCCTAAGGGAAACACATACCTTCTCTTCAACCTTGTTAGGACCTGTAAAGGGACTACCACTCGTCTGAATCTTGGCTCTTGCGCTCGCTGATCGGCCTATTTCCGATCCTAGTCTTATTTCCGTAGGCCTCACCGCTTATTCCGGAAAGACTTGGGTTGTATTTGGGTGATAAGTGTGTTGTTTGGGTTTAGTTCGGAGCACATCGTTCATCGTATCTGATGCTACAACCGGCAGCTTGGGCTCACTCCAGTTCTCCTTTATATCACCTAGCCAGAGTCCTGAGTGCTAGTAATAACACTTCGGAAGTGCTAGCGCTTTCCCGTTGTATAAATACTGGTCCTAGGAAATCGCAAAATAACACTAGATGCTGCGCACTCTTGTTACGGTGTTTCACCGTCACGGTGCCCAAGGTGCAACAGAACCAGAACCCGGGGAACTTCTTTCGCAGAAATGAGCAGCGTGCTCCAACAAATCCCCCTGTTGCTGTTGTTCTGCCCCCAGTCGTCACTGGCGGGGCCCCTAACACAGGGCCCATGCTGCAGATCTCTAGCATCAAGATGAGTAAATAATATATGCAGCAAAAAACAATTTAAGACGACATACAGGCCAGAATCCTCCACAAGCAGCTGGAATGCAGATGCCCTCATGGTATGGATCTGAACTGTTGAAATGGTGACTAAGGGGCTAGTGATGAAATAACCACAAACCAAACCTTGTAAATTAATATGCAGTTTGATATGTGATAGATCAACTCAAACACTATAATCCTCATGCAAGTTTGGGGTTCCAATCCAGTATAGATTGTGGCAATTTGAACTTTAGTTCTCTTTTATTAAAAGCAAGACTTATAGGTCCACAAGTCATATAGATAAATTGCTCAAGACTGTTCTAGGTGCAATTGCGGATAGTCAGGCAAGATTTTATGTTCGACGTTTTTGTGTAATGTGGGTCTGGGTTTGGAGGTAGTACTCTGATGCAAAACACAAGTGATTCTTATGAAATTCTGATTCTTAATAGTATCCGCAGTTGCTAATCTTTGCAAGATTATGCACCAATTGTCAAGTCCAATCTGTTCCCTTATATTCTACATGTATGTTCCGTTTATCCAATATGTTCACTGCTGACAGACCTGGTACTGGGGCACCCGAGCATTTATTCAAAATCATTCAAGTTGCAACATACTACAATGCACTACATTACATTAAGGCATCATCTCACAAGGGCTAATGCTGGCCTGGACAGTTAGCTACAATGGATATAATGTGTCTTGGACCATTAGAAAGATGCTGGATGACAGCCCTGGTAAAGAGTCGAAGTGAGAAGTCGCTAAAGGAGCATCTGCAGAAAGTACCCAACCATCCTGGAAACGGATTGGGGTTGCTGCACATCCCTGACCAAGGGTGCATCACAAGGGAATACCCCCTCAAACAAGAGGGCTTACCGTTGGACATCATCTGGTGTCTTCAGGACTGCCAAGAGAAGGTTGAACTTGGTTGATCAATTGATTGACTAAGAAACCATGCTTGGGTACTAGGAAGTGGTGGCTATCACAGCTTTCAGACAAATCACTTAAGCAGTTCAAAGAGGAATCGGGTGAGGCGGATGGTTACCAAGGCAGGTAACAGTGGGCTGACGAGGGAGTCGGCTAAAAGTTGACACATCAACAATATCCTATCACAATTGTTCTAAGCGATGTAAATCTTGACTCATCATTGAGCTCAGCTCGTCAATGTTCCTTACAAATCTGTTTAGTTTTTACTAATCTCTTGATATCCGACAGAGGTCCATCAGCTAGCTGCCATACCACTAGTCATATACCCTGAACCCTGTCGCGTTGAAACGGTGCACTTCTTATATGACTAGGAATAGCTAATTGATAGGTATTGCGAACAAACACCCAAAACAACCAACCACAACCAATCTACCTCCAAAGATCTAAGTGCTTCTCTTTGTGAGTTCGGGTCCGGGCCGTAGTATGCGACCAGCAGGTTTGAACAAACACAAGTTTGATTTATAGGCTTCCAACAACACACTCTACAACGTACTAGCAATATGCAACCGCCAACAACAACACTGCTAGGAACCTAGGGATGGTCCGGGGGTGTGTTTATATGGGGTGGATACAAGATGGCTGGACCGCTAGGTCGAGAACACCAGGGCAGAGTATGTAGGTTTGTGAAAATCCTCGCTAAGGGCAATCCCAAAGACTACTGAGGCTAACAACAAATGGACGTCAATCCTCAAACGGCAAGACTCTCCTTGACCGCCGACCTATTCCTTAACCAAGAATAGGAACCTTTCCGCTTTTATCGGCACTAGCTCACTACAAGCGTCCAGCTAGCGACCCAACACACTACGACAGAGCTTCCGTCTATATCGGGGTGAAGGCGAAGTAACTGACAAGTTATAGCCAAACTAGAGGTGGGGGCACCTAGTCCGTCTTCTTCTTAGTGGGCTCAAGTCAACACACAATCCACCTAGCAAGCGATCCAACACACTACGACAGAGCTTCTGTCGTGTCGGGGTGAAGGCAAAGTCACTAGCGCAAACTGCAGTTGGGTCTCGAAGAGAACACCCTTGTTTTATATGTGGAGGTCTAGGACCAACAACACGAAATCCTCAACTTAGTCACTCGATGTTTCCAGAGTCCACAGTTACTGATTCCAATATAAAGACTACTACAAGTGAAGTTCGGTATCAACCTCCACTAGCAGCCTGAGTCCACTAGCACCAGCTTCGTCCAAAGTCTGGGGCGTAATGTTCTTGACCCTAGTCTGTCCTGCACTCCCTTTTATACTACTAGGTGTGAGTTACATGTGAAAGCGAGCTGAATAATACAATAAGCAATATTAGATGATAAGAAATACGGTCAGCCAATGAGACGACTGCCGTTTGGTTTTGGGACTGGTTTGGTATATGCCAGGTCAGCCTCGCTGACCGGCTAGTGTTCAACCGTGGGTATATCAGTGGATCCTCAGCCCTCCGTCTATGCCGAGTACCCCCTTCGGACCAACCGGCGATGTAGCCGGTGATCCAGGTCATCTCTACTCTGTCAGAGCGTCGATCTATTACATCTAGGTGACGCAGTGTTGCGACCGACATCAAATGGTCATAGCTCGTTGGTCAGAACGTCGATCCACCCTCCGAACATCGGTACAGGCTGTACGATCGTCCCTAGCTCCGTTCCAATAGCCTGCTTGCTATTCCCCTTTGCCCTAGCTGCCCAGATCGGGCGCTAGCCGCGTGCTGCCTCATCTCGTATGTCGTGGTATGTCTTTGTCAAAGCCCTAGCCGGTCGCTAGTAGGGTTATTCCGCCTAGCGCCGTCTAGTCGCTTATCTAGAGATTAGATAGTACCACCGGTTACCGCGCCAAGCTTCCTAGCTCTAGGCGTAGTCCCCTAGCTGTACTTCCATCAGTAGATATCCGTCTGCTAGACCTTCGCTAGCTCCGTTCCAAGTCATCTCTGGACTACTAGAGTCTCCTAGGTCATGTCTCATGAATGTATAGGCAGTGGTTTAATCCCTGGTTGTTTGTACACGCAGCTAGCAGCTAGCGCGTCACACTAGTGCAGCCTCGCGCTACAGTCAGCAGTTAGGGCTCGCTCTGACTCTCCTTTATATCACCTAACAAGTGGTCTGCAGTACTAGCTGATATGCTAGTAACAACAGAAGTGCTAGTTGCTTCCCGTTGTATAAATACTGGTCATAGGAAATCGCAAAATTAGCCCTAGATGCCGCGCATTTATGTTACGCCGTTTCAGCGTGTTTGTAACAGTCTGATTTATATTTAAATTCCTATAAAGTGGATAGTTATTAGTAGGGCTAGTGAAATGTACCCCACCTGTTGGAAGTGAAGCTACTAGGCTTTCGCACTTAACCGGTTGAGTAGTAATTCATTCAGAGACACCCAGAAGCTATACCAAGTTTTGTTCATATTCCCTTGGAATATTATCTGTGTTAGATTTGGATCTTTATAAACTACACATGGACATATTGGATAAACGGAATGGACACATGGAATATAAGGAAATGGATTGGACTTGACAATTGGTGTATAATCTCGCAAAGATTAGCAACCGTGGATACTATTAAGAATCAGAATTTCATAAGAATCACTTGCATTTTGCATCGGAGTACAATCTCCAAACCCAGACCCACATCACACAAAACCGTTGAATATAAAATCTCATCTGACTATCCGCTATTGTGCCTAGAACAGTTTCGAGCAATTTATCTATACGACTTGTGGACCTATAAGTCTTGCTTTCAATAAAAGAGAACTAAAGTTCAAATTGCCACAATCTATACTGGATTGGAACCCCGAACTTGCACAAGGATTATAGTGTTTTGGAGTTGATATATTACATCTTGAACCGTGTATTAAGTTACAAGGTTTAGTTTGTGGATATTTCATTACTAGACCTGTAGTCACCGTTTCAATGCGTAGTTTATAAAGATCCAAATCCAACACATATAATATTTCGAGGGAATACAAATGAAACTTGGTATAGCTTCTGGGTGTCTCCGAATGAATGCCTACTCGAGCGGTTAAGTGCAAAAGCCTAGTAGCTTCACGTCCAACAGGTGGGGGTGAGATTCACTGGCTTCCTTCCCATAACTATCCACTTAAATACTCTACAAGAATCTAAATATAAATGAGACAGATACAAACATGCGGCAGGGTTCGGGGTATATGACTAGTAGTATGACAGCTAGCCGAAGAACTCCTATTGGATATCAGAGATTAGTAAAAACAAGATAGATTTATAAGAATCATCAACGAGCCAAACATTGCGATGAGTAAGATCTGCATCGCTTCGAACAATCATGATGAGATATAGTTGATGTGTCAATTTAGCTGACTTCCTCGCCGGCCCACCATTACCCGCCTTGGTAACTATCCATCTACCTTGGTTCCTCCTTGAACCATTTGATTGATTTGTCTGAAAGCTGTGATAGCTGTTGCCTCTCGGTACCTGAGTATGGTTTTTTATTCAATCAGCAGATTGACCGAGCTTGTCAGGGGAACCCCTGCTCTGGCCTCGGAACCTTCTGCTCCGGCTCCGGAACCTTTCGCTCCAGCTTTGGAACCTTTCACTCCAGCTCCGGAACCTTCCATTCCGCTCCGGCCTTAGGATCTTCTGCTTCTACTCTGGCCCTCGTTCCGGCATCTGGAACTTCCATCCGCTCGCACTGGCACATGCTATGTGATCAGGCCCAAGATCATTGTAGATACCTACGGACATGTTGTGTTACGACCGTGCACTCTCCGGCTATTCCCCGGCTATTCTCTGTCTATTCTTTTCTGGAGCCTCGGCTCTGACTTGTCCATCTACTATTGCCTACCGGGCAGCCAGCCAGACGAGCCAACCGGCCACTTGCTCAATACAGGAGCCCCCAACATTAATTCTTGGAAACTTCGGTTGGTGGGATGGTACTGGTCCTAAGACAATGTGTTGTGTTGAAGTTGGATGAAATTCGGCTTGGCGATCAGAAGCTACGGCAGGTTTCCGATCAAGATGATGGGGTATCAATGCTGTTTCTTATCTCCAAACCGCTTCCACGCTCGTGTCTCCCCGGTTTCTCCACGAAATCTTCACCAATTTACAAGTTTTGGGGTTCGTTTTCTTCGCTTTTGTCAGGCCAATGACCTGGTATTATTTTATTTCCCAAAACCCATCGATCTGACCCCCTGGAGGCCGCAAGAAGACCTCACTGTGATTTGGAGTGGCTCGATCCCGCCCCCTCAATAGCGAACGACTCGCATCGGTGGCGGGTCTAGAATTTGGGAAGCGTGCTCAAGATACACCATTCTGTATACCCCCAGACTTGTGGATTTTTAGGTGATTCTTATCTTGGCCACGGCAAGCTACTACTTAGAATCAACAAATTCCACTTGCAGAGGGAGATGCATTTTGCTGGAAGGTCTTTGGGCATCTGGCGCCGGATTTGACACTTGGGTATGTTAAAATGGCTCCTATATATATGCTAACAGTTGAGTTTGCAACATATCTGCGGTCTGCGCCTCGGAGGCCAGCCTATTTCTTCGACACCCCAATTCCTGCCATTTCCCCGGCTGGAAAGTTCAATACATATACCACAAATACACCTCGGACATACATTGTACCGCTTTTTAATAATGCATATACAGTGTATTAACTACCTGGGATGTGCTAGGGTGAATGGTCGGCGCACAAAGTGGTGATTTGGTTGGGCGGCCAGTTAGCCCGTTTATTCCTGTTTCGGGGCTATCACTGAAATATATTCGGCAAATGCGAAATCGGCGCGAATAAATTCGGGCAAAGGTTCCAACTCACTCTTTAAATGTGTACTTCAATTCCGGGCACATTTCCCAGCACCCACTCGACAGTATCTCTGTGCTGGGGGAAGAAATTGCTTAGGTGGCCAGTTAGCCGGTGGGAAATAGTATTCCGGATGCGACCCGCACTCCGGCTCATGTCTGACTATACACTGTTGCATCCGGCTAGTTGCGTTGATGCACACCCTTTGGGGTTTTCACAATGAAGGTCTTCTGAGTGTTCCCCAAATCAAACATGTGACTTATGCTACTATGCTTCCCTCTTATTGTCTTTATTGTCTTTCAC
This sequence comes from Mycena olivaceomarginata, assembly GCA_029378375.1. Lineage (NCBI taxonomy): Eukaryota > Fungi > Basidiomycota > Agaricomycetes > Agaricales > Mycenaceae > Mycena > Mycena olivaceomarginata. The sequence goes on along the minus strand of JARKIC010000726.1, from coordinate 148,420 downwards.
TTTACTTATTGTCTTTAACATACTTCTTCCCACATTAGAACTATCTCTGTATTTAGTATAAATACATATTATGTTCTACTGTATCTTCAGTTGAAAATTAATGTGCTTTGCCTCTGCATAGCTCCGTGGTCTGACTTCTGCTTCCTTTGTCGTCGAGCCAAGTTAGTTGGTGTACCCACTCACCTACGTGGTATCACTTACGGCCTTATCTGTCTTTCCGACTTCTCTGTCCTCTGGCTTCTCCATTCTCCAGCTATTCTCCGACACGGATATAACACGTTGACAGACCTGGTACTGGGGTGCCCGGGCATTTATTCAAAATTGCTCAAGTTGCAATGTACTATAATGTGTTACACTACATTACGACATCATCTCACAAGGGCTAATGCTGGCTTGGGCAGTTAGCTAAGAGGGATATAATGTGTCTTGGACCATTAGAAAGGCGCTGGACAACGATCCTGGTAAAGGATTGACGTGAGAAGTCGCTAATGGAGCAACTGCGGAAAGTGCCTAACCATCCTGGAAACGGATTGGGGCTACTGCACATCCCTGAGTAAGGGAATATCACAAGGGACTATCCTTCTGAACAAGAGGGCTTACCGTTGGACATCATCAGATGTCTTCAGGACTGCCAAGAGAAGGTTGGACTCGGTTGATCTACCAATTGACTAAAAAACCATACTCGGGTACTGGGAAGCAACGGCTATCAGTTTTCAGACAAATCACTTAAGCGGTTCAAAGAGGAACCAATTAAAGTGGATGGTTACCAAGGAGGGTAACGGTGGGCTGACAAGGAAGTCGGCTAAAAGTTGACACAGCAACAATATCCCATCACAATTGTTCTAAGCAGTGTAAATCTTGATTCATCATTAAGCTCAGCTCGGCAATGTTCCTTATAAATCTGTTCAGTTTTTACTAATCTTTTGATATCCGATAGGAGTTCCTCGGCTAGCTGCCATACCACTAGTCATATACCCTGAACCCTGCCGCACATTTGTATCTGTCTCGTTTATATTTAGAATCCTGTAAAGTATTCAAGTGGATAGTTATGGGAAGGACACCAGTGAGTCTCACCCCACCTGTTGGACACGAAGCTACTAGGCTTCATGCTTGACCAGTCAAGTAGGCATTCATTCAGAGACACTTAGAAGCTATACCAAGTTTCATTTGTTTTCCCTTTGAAATATTATCTGTGTTGGATTTGGATTTTTATAACTACATGTGGACATATTGGATAAACAGAATGGACATGTAGAATATAAGGAAATGGATTGGACTTGACAATTGGTTGTAATCTCGCAAGGATTAGCAACCGTGGATACTATTAGAATCAGGATTTCATAAGAATCACTTGTGTTTCGCATCGGAGTACTACCTCCAAACCTAGACCCACATCATACAAAACCGTTGAACATAAAATCTTGTCTGACTATCTGTGATTGCACCTAGAACAGTTTCGAGCAATTTATCTATATGACATGTGGACCTATAAGTCTTGCTTTCAAAAGAGAACTAAAGTTCAAATTGCCATAATCTATACTGGATCGGAACCCCGAACTTGCATGAGGATTATAGTGTTTGAGTTGATCTATCACATATCAAACTACATATTAATTTACAAGGTTTGGTTTGTGGTTATTTCATCACTAGCCCCTTAGTCACCATTTCAACAGTTCAGATCCATACCATGAGGGCATCTGCATTCCAGCTGCTTGTGGAGGATTCTGGCCTGTATGTCGTCTTAAATTGTTTTTTGCTGCATATATTATTTACTCATCTTGATGCTAGAGATCTGCAACTGACGCTTAGGTGCTCACAGCTCTCTGCATTTGTGGACAGCCGTGATCAAATCATGAAGTGCTCAAAGAGTTGGTAGTTCCTTCTGCCCCATATGTCTTCTTTCTTCCTAAATTGTGTCTTACCTGACACTTTTGATTTCAGTGGCATGAATGGACCCCAGCCTCCATTCATACCACCTCTACTTGCTCCACTTCAGGCCTCGCTTCCGAATCCCATCAGAAATTTTGCCAGTCTGACATGTCTGGCTCCACATCATCCTCTGCCTCTGCATCTGCCAATGAAAATTGCAACACTGCAATGGTACACCACTTTCCCAGGCCCAAATACAAACCCCCGTGCCCCTACCCCACCTCAATGGCTGCAGTGCCAAGTTTCCAGGTTGTGATTACTCTTTGGCCTAATGTGGTACATGCTAATTCTCAGACTCTGACAATCACTGTGCTTATCCTTCTCAGATCCCGGGCTCTGCAGCAGCTGACAAGCTTGGGAGTCTGATAATTGACTTTGCTGACACCATCAACCAGCTCACGCTCACGGAGATGATCCTCACAGCCTACCACTCATCCTCATTGAACCCCCCCCCCCCCCCCCCCTTGCATTGCCCCATCTGGCCCCCCCCACCTCCAGCAGCATGTCCACACCTGTGCAATCACAGTCACCCTCTGCCCCAAACACCAGCCATGAGGCACCTGCACCCACACCCTGAACCACCCCACCTATGTGCTTCACCCCCCCAACCACCACACCATCCCCAAGCACATACAAGATTCATGGGAGTGGGATTCATCAAATCCCCCTAATCACTGCCCAGTCGCACTTTTTCATACCAAACAGTGGGACTGATGTTGAAGAGTGGGACTCAGGTGGCTCTTGCTGCCTGATGGCCATGACAGTAACAATTCCAGTTAATAGTTGAGGCCCAGGGTGCCGAAGGGATGGGTGTATCATTTCCAAGATGGTACAGATGTAAGTAGCTTGCTGCAGCAGTGTTATGTACCAAGTATAAAGTCTGCAATTACTCACACAGCTGTGGACCAAAGAAGTTCAACACAATCACATGATCATTGCATGTTGAGGAGCCTTCAGTGTGGCGTGCTTGAAGCAAGAATGATCAGTGAATCAACATTAATATATCATCCCACAAGATTTGTAAAAGTAGGGCAAGCGTAACAAGAAATTCTAAGAGTCTGAAAGTCTAAAATTAATCTGCAACTATGCCTCCCCAAGAGGCCAACGGGATTTGGTCCTCGGATAAGAACCCTCAATGATGTTGGCTTGGTTGACTTCAGGCTCTCTCATCCGCTTTTTCCTCGGCAGTTGTATTTCTGGCTCAATGGGCAAGATAGAGGACTCAACAGAGGGCGGTGTTGAAGCCAGCATAGGAAGCAGGGGCAAGCTGTTCATCTGATCAGTTCCTGCAAGGTTGAAGTGATTGGTGTCCATGCGGAGATCCCCACACAATTCGGGTATGTAGAATTGAGGGTTGAACACTGACACATTGTAAGTTGGATCAAACCCATTGAAGCTATCTATTTTGAATTCAGTTGTTGAGGTACTTTCAGGTGAATGAAACGGACCAAACATTCCAACATTGTCCTCCATTGTAGTTGAGAACACCTGAGTTGAACTGTGGAAATTGAAGCCTGAATCTGTAATGGAGTTGTCGAAATGGTATGTGGCAGCCAAATTTGCTATAGCCTGTTGTGTGTCTGGATGGTCTGCCCCAAGGAGCTGCTTCCACTTCTCAAGCACAAGACTATCAAGGGGCTCTGCCTCTGGGTACCTCCCAAGTTTGCGGCATGTGGCAGCCAAATTTGCCATGGCCCCTAGTGTGTCTGGATGGTCTGCTCCAAGGAGCTGCTTCCGCTTCTCAAGCACAAGACTATCAAGGGGCTCTGCCTCTGGGTACCTTCCAAGTTTGCGGTATGTGGCAGCCAAATTTGCCATGGCCCACAGTGTGTCTGGATGGTCTGCCCCAAGGAGCTGCTTCCGCTTCTCAAGTACAAGACTATCAAGGGGCTCTGCCTCTGGGTACCTTCCAAGTTGCCAGTATGTGGCAGCCAAATTTGCCATGGCCCCTAGTGTGTCTGGATGGTCTGCCCCAAGGAGCTGCTTCTGCTTCTCAAGCACAAGACTATCAAGGGGCTCTGCCTCTGGGTACCTTCCAAGTTTGTGGTATGTGGCAGCCAAATTTGCCATGGCCCCTAGTGTGTCTGGATGGTCTGCCCCAAGGAGCTGCTTCCGCTTCTCCAGCACAAGACTATCAAGGGGCTCTGCCTCTGGGTACCTTCCAAGTTTGTGGTATGTGGCAGCCAAATTTGCCATGGCCCACAGTGTGTCTGGATGGTCTGCCCCAAGGAGCTGCTTCCGCTTCTCCAGCACAAGACTATCAAGGGGCTCTGCCTCTGGGTACCTTCCAAGTTTGTGGTATGTGGCAGCCAAATTTGCCATGGCCCACAGTGTGTCTGGATGGTCTGCCCCAAGGAGCTGCTTCCGCTTCTCAAGCACAAGACTTTCAAGGGGCTCTGCCTCTGGGTACCTTCCAAGTTTGCGGTATGTGGCAGCCAAATTTGCCATGGCCCACAGTGTGTCTGGATGGTCTGCCCCAAGGAGCTGCTTCCGCTTCTCAAGCACAAGACTATCAAGGGGCTCTGCCTCTGGGTACCTCCCAAGTTTGCGGTATGTGGAAGCCAAATTTGCCATGGCCCCTAGTGTGTCTGGATGGTCTTCCCCAAGGAGCTGCTTCCGCTTCTCCAGCACAAGACTATCAAAGGGCTCTGCCTCTGGGTACCTTCCAAGTTCGCGGTATGTGGCAGCCAAATTTGCCATGGCCCCTAGTGTGTCTGGATGGTCTGCCCCAAGGAGCTGCTTCCGCTTCTCAAGCACAAGACTATCAAGGGGCTCTGCCTCTGGGTACCTTCCAAGTTTGTGGTATGTGGCAGCCAAATTTGCCATGGCCCCTAGTGTGTCTGGATGGTCTGCCCCAAGGAGCTGCTTCCGCTTCTCAAGCACAAGACTATCAAGGGGCTCTGCCTCTGGGTACCTTCCAAGTTTGCGGTATGTGGCAGCCAAATTTGCCATGGCCCCTAGTGTGTCTGGATGGTCTGCCCCAAGGAGCTGCTTCCGCTTCTCCAGCACAAGACTTTCAAAGGGCTCTGCCTCTGGGTACCTTCCAAGTTTGCGGTATGTGGCAGCCAAATTTGCCATGGCCCCTAGTGTGTCTGGATGGTCTGCCCCAAGGAGCTGCTTCCGCTTCTCCAGCACAAGACTTTCAAAGGGCTCTGCCTCTGGGTACCTTCCAAGTTGCCAGTATGTGGCAGCCAAATTTGCCATGGCCCCTAGTGTGTCTGGATGGTCTGCTCCAAGGAGCTGCTTCCGCTTCTCAAGTACAAGACTTTCAAGGGGCTCTGCCTCTGGGTACCTTCCAAGTTGCCAGTATGTGGCAGCCAAATTTGCCATGGCCCCTAGTGTGTCTGGATGGTCTGCCCCAAGGAGCTGCTTCCGCTTCTCCAGCACAAGACTTTCAAGGGGCTCTGCCTCTGGGTACCTTCCAAGTTCTCGGTATGTGGCAGCCAAATTTGCCATGGCCCCTAGTGTATCTGGATGGTCTGCCCCAAGGAGCTGCTTCCGCTTCTCAAGCACAAGACTTTCAAGGGGCTCTGCCTCTGGGTACCTTCCAAGTTCTCGGTATGTGGCAGCCAAATTTGCCATGGCCCACAGTGTGTCTGGATGGTCTGCCCCAAGGAGCTGCTTCCGCTTCTCAAGCACAAGACTTTCAAGGGACCCTGCCTCTGGGTACCTTCCAAGTCTGTGGTATGTGGCAGCCAAATTTGCCATGGACCACAGTGTGTCTGGATGGTCTGCCCCAAGAAGCTGCTTCTGCTTCTCCAGTATAAGACTGCAAAGGAGTTCTGCTTCTTTGAATCTGCCAGAGTCATAGTATACATGGGCATAGTTGGCCTGGAACATTGGCTTTATAGTTTCTGGGTCCTGAATGAGTGTGTCGACATGAGAGATCAACCCAATTCTGAACAGATATGCATCAGAGACAAGCCTGATTGACATCCCCATGATATCTGTGATGCATTCCCGTGCTACTGGCTCATCATCCAGAGTCTTTTTGCACCATGAGTGCACAAGTGGATGAATAGACAGTGTATCCACAGCATTTCTTTCAATCAGAGAATACCCTTCAATTTCAGCAACAATATCCAAGAAATGTTGTATATCCCAAGTGCCTGAAATTGACAAGAAGTTATCAAGGAACCTTTTAGCTTCCTGGAGAGTCTGACTTTCTTCACCATTATCACTGGTCCATGTAGTTGCCTGTTCAAACATTTCTTCTGGAATGCTATCATGATGTAGTAATGAGCACAGTTGTAGAAACCGTGCTGCAGCCTTGCTCAACTTCTGAAAGCTAATTTGCCAAGTTGTGTATACAGTCCATTTATAACTATCCTGAGACTGTTCAGGATGCAGGCCCAGTAGTTTGGCGTGATTCTGTTCATAAATGGAGAGATACCGATGGAGACAGTTGAACTTGGAGATATAAGCACCAGCCTGGATGACTGCAAGGGGCAGACAGGACAGTTCCTGGGTAGGCCAAATCAATAGGAATTGGGAGAGGCGGGTGTCGTAAATAAAATACCTTAACAATTTTTGAGGCTCTCTCAGTGGTCTCCATAGTTTTCTCTTGGACCGCCCTCAGTAACAAGAGATCAATTGCATTGGTTTCATCCATGTCCCCAACTTTAGAATGTGACCAAGGTGCATGGGTCACCAGTTGTGGGTTTCGTGAGGTGATGATAATGTTTCCATGTGTGCATTTTGGGAAAAAGTGGAAGAGATCAATGGCTGGATCATCTGCATTATCAAAAAGCAATATCCACTCCTCAATCTGAGAGGCTAGCCATAGTAATGCTTCTTCAAGGGTTATTCCAATTTCAAGAGAAATAGCTATATTCTTGAAGGCTGTAATGAGAGTTTGAAGAGAGCTGGCATCAATGAAAAACTGTTTGGTGAACCTAAGTAAGATCATCAGCAGTAATACATCGGACATTGCACAACAAACTATACCGAGGGTTTGGCTTGTTGGCCAGGTCAAGAAATTTCAGAGCTATTTGTGTTTTTCCAGAGCCACCAAGACCATAGAGGACATATACATGTCTTCCCCCAGTGTCATTTGAAAAACATTCATCCATTCTCTCAAGAATATCTTGCCTGCCTTGGAATATCTGCGAGGGAGGAGGACATCTGACAAGAGCCTTGGATTGTATGATTTCTGACACTAATGGAATCTCGAGAATTGACACAATCTGTCTCTATCAGCACTCACAATTCATTTGTTGTTGTTGCTCTGGTCCTAGGCCATGAATCTGGATGCTACTTTTGGTGAGAAACAGCATTTGAGAGGCAGGAGACGAGACAACATACTGATTGTTCACGATGAAGGTCTCAGCCTCCACAGCAGCATAATTGATCCTGGGGCCTTCCCCAGCACCCCCGTTTCCACCCTGGTAGCCGGCTCCACCAATGCCGCCTACGCCGCCTAGGAAGGATAAAGAACAATGTTGGTAGTCCTATCAATCTCACGAGTCGCTACTCACCGTAGATGTTAACTGTATGGGATGCGCTAGCCCGGGGATGCATCGTCTGGGTGGATCCGATCGGTAAAGATGCTGCGTTGCGGCTGCAGTACACGTGGACTCACACTGCCGCACTGCTCCCGTACTGACACTGACAGGCACAGCCGCGTCCTGCCTCAGTTTCCTAATTGAGCGCAATTGGCTCAAAACGTAGCGCCAGCATTATCGAACCTTGGGATGAATAACATTTGGTCTTGGAGGGTCAGTTCAGAGAGTATCTTTCGATAGTAAATCATGGAAATGTATCACGTAGGACATGGCAGTCAGTACACTATTCTGATTCGTATCTGATCGTAACGCTACATGCGGCTCGAGTAGGGTATCCAAAAACGTACATTGAGATATAACCACTTCCCCTCTTCTATCCGTATGCCCAAATGCACCGCGGAAATATGTATCGCTCAGTATTCAGTCCATCATCGCCCTCCCCCGCATACACTCCGCCGAGATACGGCACACTCACCGCAGCAGGAGCGCCCTCCCCACAAGCATCGTCCCCGGCGCCAGCGCACTCCTCGTAATGATCAGCGTCGCTGCAGGGCCTCCCCTCCCTCCACCACACCGTTCTTGGTGCTCCTGCGGCTCGTGCTCCCCAGCTCCGAATTCACCTTGAGTGGGTCGTTCACCCCTCCGTGCCCATTCGACGTCGCGAGCACCGACGCTGCGATCGCGGCTGCAAGCGCTCGTTAGCGAGCTCATATGAATGAAAGATAAAGGAGAAAACATCACCTTCACCTCCTTCGACGTCGCATTCCACACATCCACGTGGCCGGTCGCCTCGGCTACGACGGGCGCGGAGTAATAGGCGGGTCCGGCGATCTATTGGCAGAAGGTCGATTAGTTGGTGGGTGGGGAGGGGAAAGCATCAGATGAAGGGGAGCGGAAGAATGAGAAAGAGGGATGACGCACGTTATAAAATACATTCTGTCCGCGGACGCAGTGGAATGCCGCGTCGCTGAAATTCGAGTGTGCCATCTTCCTAATATGGCCAAAAGTTCTTCAGCTCCAGACTGGAGGAATTTTCGCGACGGTGCCGCAACTCCCCAACAGCTCCCACCCACTAGCCGACGAGTCTGAGAATGAGAGTGCACGCGCATACCCCGCCGCCGTGCGCATAACGGACCGCAGTGGCATTGACGCCACGAGCGCGAGGTTCGTAAGTTAAGTAGCGGATGACGGGCAGCGGGCGCTCTACGCCCCCCTGCTGTTGGTGCAGCAGCCGCATCCGCAGCGCCATCCGCACGAGCGCGTGCATAATGACCATCAGCTCTCTCCCGCGGGAATCCCACGCGCATGTAAATCGCCGTCGACAGCCGCGCGCCCGCCAATCCAGCATGCAAGGCCCGGCATAGCATCAGAGACTACACCGACGCGTCCCCCGCGCGAGATGAAGCAGCCGAGGATGCCAAGCAGTCGGGTGGGATGGACCACTGTCCTCCTCCATACCATGCGCTCAGCAGGGCCGGGCAATGCGCTCCGACGCTGACGCGTGCTGGTGTGGGACCGTCGCGCGTGGAAGATAAGAGGAGGAATAGGCGAACTTGAAGCCAATGCGCAACCTGAGAAGCGGAACAAACGTCAGGACTGAGAATACTAGGAATGGAAGGAGGGAATGCATGCAGATTACACACCACGACCTGGACCACCTCGACTGTGTATGACGCCCCAGCTCCGTCCTCGCAGTTGTTCTTCGAGAGCATGGGCGAAAAAAGGCGGTGGGCACCGGTAGTCGTCCGTTATAACTGGGAATCTATTGATTCATCCTCAAAATGGGCGCAGATTCCCTTGGCGCGTCCGAAGCCAGTACCGCATCAAAATCGAAGGATTTTCAGGGCGGCGTGTAAGTTAATGGGGAAGCCGAACCAATTTGAAGTGGTTTTTACTGCGCGTACATGTCAACCCAGAAAAGAAGGGAAAGCAAACCACTCGAGTTCGGCGCCGAGCGAGGAAGAAGACGTGTGGCGACGCAGCCACGCATCAGCCGGGCCGCACGATCCGCAATCCCTCTTCTTTTCGATCCAAATACAGTTTCCGGTGTCCACCACTGTAGCACAACACGGAGATTCACGTTATCTTCATTTTCATTCTTGAATAAAAGGTTCAGTGTCGGCGAGTTGAGGTCATTCATTCCCTCTGGCCGAACGAATCCATCGAGAGGAACAAACGAGCACGGCCCGGGCGGCGGGTGAATCACGAAGCATTTAATTGTTTGTCACAATGAATCCCACTGGCAGGCTCGAAGCACAATAAAACCTGCCCAGCGAGTTGGAACTATGTATTGATTCTAGAAATGGAGAGAAACTCGGTAGACAGGCAAAGAATTAGCTTAAACAGCATGCGCACTTGAAGCTTAAAGCTTTGAGGGTAGCGTATTGACAAGATACTGATATATAGATGACTAGAGGGATATCGAGTGCTGTGTTCGGTTGAATACACGGTACATGAGTTCTAACGAAGGACACGCAAAGGACACGTACCTCCCGGGCTTGCCAATCGTTTCTTGTATCCCTAGTATAACCTCGCTGCTCAAAATTCGAATTCCGCCGGGCTGAAATCTTCCTCAACTGCCAATCATTTCTTCCCCTTCCCCTTTTTCGTTTTCGTTCCCGTTCCCTTCCTCCGCGTGACGACGGTCCCCTCCGGCAGTAGGGTCGTCACCCTCCCGAGCGACGTACTCCAAACACACACGAGCGTCCGACCTCCCCACCCGACGCCCCAGATATGTTCGTCTCCCTCTTCGTTCAAAGCGCCATGGCACCCGGCGCTGGACTAGGCTCTAGATCGGATTCCGTGGATTCCGTTACTGCTGCGTTCGGTTCGCCTTCGCTGCTCCGCGCGCGCTGCACCGCCTCGTTGAGCTTGCGATAGTCGTCTGCGAGGAGAGTGAAAGCGTAGCGCTCGAGGGCACGTTCCTGGACGTGTTGCTGCGAGTAGGATGTGTCTTTTGTGGATTTAGGCATTGAGATGGTGGTAAAGAGTGGGTGTCGATCGCGAGTCAACCGGAATTAGAATGCGGTGCCGTTGAAACTTGATGGAATAATCAGGGATTCATCCCACAGCCAATATTTCAGAAATCGGGATCCAAGAACCGGCCGAACGTCGCAAGAACAAACCAACTGTGAGAAAGCGTTGTTTGGTTCACCAAACACACGTAGATAACGCGGACCACCACCATGACGTCAACTCCAAATCGGCTTCTTTTCTCCAGCGCCAGAAATGCAGAACCCGGTCTCAGAAATCGGCGCCGTGGTCTCCCTTCTCACAGCCGCAACCGCGCCGGAAATCCAGAAATCCGCATTTCTCAAATACATAACTCCCGACGCCGGATTCCGGCACCCAATCTGCAATGTCACACCTGGCCCTGGCTCAAGGGAACGGGTGCTTGGCATTTTTCAGTACGTTGCTGGAGGTCTTCGTTCTCCTAACGCGAGACTGACATCGTGCGCAGATGGTACCGCATCATGTCACCGCACATTGACATCACCGTCAATTCTGCCGGTGCGTTTTCATGGATTGGTCTCGGTCGCGTTTTTCCAGTATTAGATATATGTATTTTAGATAGGTGTGGGGAAAATGGCTCCGAACTGAGCCCGCAATGCCCCTACAAAAGGGAGGGCCTCGGCAGCCCCCCATGTAGCTAAAAAGACTACATGAGCACGCTAAAAAGGACAACGACAGACTAGGGATGGTGGGTGGGGGTCGGAAAAATGAGGGGGGACGATGCACAAGGGGAGGGACGCAAAGGGACGCAAAAGACGGACGCGGGAGGCAACGAGACAATATGTGGCGAAGGAGACGTGGACGAGGATCGGAGGAGAAAAAAAGACTGAGATGACCAAGCAGAGGGGCTGTGCTTTGTGCCAATCCCCGCGGTCTTGCTCAGACCATCCAGGATTGGTCTCGGTCGCGTTTTTTCCAGTATTAGATATATGTATTTTAGATAGGTGTGGGGAAAATGGCTCCGAACTGAGCCCGCAATGCCCCTACAAAAGGGAGGGCCTCGGCAGCCCCAAACCAAAGGCCTCGCGAGCGACCAGCCGGAGGTGGGGGAGAATCTCGGGAGGGCGCCGAAGGCACTCCAGGAAGACGAGGGGAGGTCCTAGCGCCACCCTTGCTCGGTGGCGCGCTCAGCGGCACTCCCGGCCCGAGTGGGAGCAACGGAACGAGGCTGTGCGACGGGAGCAACACGGCGTTTGCGAGGCACCGCGACGCGTTCAGCGGGTACGGCAGGGAGTCCCATGGACGGCGAGAATAGAGACCGGGGGGTGGGAGAGCTAGGGACGTGGGTCGAGGAAGAAGGCCGTGACGTGGATGGTCCCAAGTTACCTGCCGCCGGATGAGAGCTCGGAGAGGAAGCGGGGGGTGTACGGGGAACGCGTCGTAGAGGTGAAGTGGCGGCGACAACGGTCGGGTGTGAGGCAGCGGGAGCGGGGATGCGGATGGTAATTCGGGTAGGCGGGGTTGAGATGGGACGGGAATAGGTGGGCGGCACGACTCGGTGAAGGGCTGCGGAAAGGTCACGGAGGATGGAGAGGGGCTGGTCGACGTACAGCTTCCACGCATCCGACTTCCACCTCCCAAGGAGCTTGATTTGCTCCGGGAGTAACCAGCCTCTGCAGCAGCAAAAGCGGCGCCGCGGCGGAAACTGTGCCCGGAGAATTCGGTGGAGTTGTATCTGGCCTTCTGAAGGCACTCGTCGAGAGCCCGGAGGGCGAAGGAGCGCGTGAGTGGAGCACCGGTTGAGGTGACGAAGAGGGGAGCGAAGGGGGAAGTGGAAGGGTGGATCTCGCGATAAGCCCGGTGACGCGTGACGGCACAAGTGGGAGTTCCAGGGGCCGCGCCACAGAGGACGCGAGCGCCACGCCGCCTGACGTCAGTTTTACTGGCCTGGATGTCGCAAAGCAAGGACTGGTCAGTGACGTTGGAGACACAAGCCTCCGTGAGATTGACGGAGGGATCAAACTCAGCGCCATCAGCGACGGTAAACTCGCCGCAGCGCATAAAAGCGGCCCATGCGAGCGTGAACGCAGAGGCGAGCATCCTGCCGTCGTGATCGTCGGGGAGCTGTGCGAGGATATCGGTGAGAATCTCGCGGGTAATGGCTCGGCGAGCTCTATGGGCTTTTGACCCGTAACGACGTTCAGCAGCGGCGACGAGGCGCTTAAGAATTGGGCTGTTGAGAGCGTCGAGGGACCACCCGTGCTCCGTGTGGATGGTTCGGAGGCTGGTGAGGTATTTTGCGAGGGTGGCGGGTTGGACTGTAGCCGCCTTTGTTGCAATAAAGAGCTGCGCTGCAGGTCCATCGGCAGGGAGCACGCTACCGTCTGCACGGGTGAAGCCCCGCAATCGCGCAAAGCGACAGAACATGGCGACATGTCCGTCGTACTTGACTCGCGTTGACTCCCGTAACCCATACCACAAGAGCTCAGCAACGGTTGGGTGGAGATGCGAGTGGGCCGCGAGCCACTCCGGTGAGAGAGTACCCAGTGAGGGCGGAGTCGGTCGAGGTTCAGCCACTGGAAACGAGATAGAGCATCAGCGATCGCATTTTCGGCAGTCGGAATCCAAACAGAACGAAAAGTGAATCCTGCTTCCGACGCCAAAAGAGCAAAAGACCTAAAAAGGTCCTGGGTAGGGGGATGGTTAATAGACCCAGAGTTGAGGCAGATAGCGACTGCCTCATTGTCGATATGGAAAACAACCTCGTATCCCCGCCAATGCTGATGCCAAATTTGCGCTGCACACAAGACCGCCCACATCTCCTTCCAGTGGATGGGCAAAGCCATCTTGCTCTTGGGACAACGCTCCGAGAAGAACACATTGTCCCAGTAGCCGCCAACACCCAGCTTCCCGCTCGCATCCGTGTAAACCAAGAACTCCGGGGGCGGAGGGCCGATAGAAAATATGCCATTAAATGATGGCAGAAACTGTCGCCACCACTCCAAATCCTTTCTAGCTTCAGCTGGAACACGTCGCCGTAGGGTGTGGGGAAGATTGAACAGCTTCCGCATGAAGTCGCGAATGCGACGCGTAAAGAAACGGCCGATGGGGATAACACACTGTCACGATTCGATGAAAATCTTATCGTTCCAACGCCTATCTAAAAGCGCAGCACAACAAGTGCATAAAGATAAAGATCTATCTGAGAGCGTAGCATAATAGACGCATACAGATGAGATAGTGGAAACGTTATCAAGAACGTTGACAAACCCTAGATCAAGAGATCAGGATGAGATCCTAGATAGCGGATCAGGAGAAGGACTTAACGATACGAAGTCCAGAAGACATCTCGGATCACAGGAAGAACACCAGGATGCAGAACGACACTGCTGTAAGCTAAACGACAAGGAACCATGAGAATGAAGGCAGTCAAGGCCAAGACCTCACACGAATACCGATCAAGGTGTTAAGTCACACGATCGAAGAAGCATCAAGACAATAGATGCTTAGAAGGATATACATAGAAGGAAGCGTACCGACAGGATAACATGAGTACGGACGCATTCACGGATCAAGACTTTTGATCGCCAGTACGAACTCGGACATGAGTTACGACAGACGAAGGTTGGACAACATACACCCACGCATATGTGGAAGGACATACGGAACGCCATGAGGATATACACTCGGTTCCACGTTATCAGGAGGAGTCCTCACAATACCCGACGAAGAACACATGCAGGACACGCATGGGAAGATATTATTATAACTCGACACGAGTATAACTGAAAACGGAACGATCGGATACAATGATCGTTGGAACGAACCTATGCCATATGCATAGATGGATATAATTATACATGAACGATCGGTTGGTATGATCGAACAGGAACACATGCTATACGCATGAACAGTTATATTTACAAAGCCACAAGGTATACATGTGGTGGTTACTAATAGCCTTGCAGACTATGGCATGTTCTTGGTAAGAACACGCGCCTAACAGATGGAAGCAACGCACGTACACTTCATTCGGTTTATATATAGTATCATAGCATTACTTACGGACGTTTACCACGCCGAAGCCTTATGCTCGGATCATAGTATAGTCTCACGATTACTTATTAGGAAGGTATAGCTCACGGTTGAACTTGACGATAGTTACAATGATTAGATACACAGAACAGTATATAGTCGTAGCCTAGTCGTAGATATTCTGTACCTCTCCTAGACTTTTATTCAATTTCATTTACGAGCCTCATACCAAACAGACCACCGAACCCTTCTGCTTCGCCAGAGTTCGACCTGGAGCTTGTCATTGTAACATAATAAAAGTCTACCTTCATACCATTCATATCCCTCCTACCGTTCGACCCCGCCGACACTTCACCATCCCCTCCCTTATCCACTTTCTAGTTACCCCTAACTGGTGTCTATCCTCTTCGTCATACCTGTGAAGACCCATTTCCATTACCCAACAATTCACGTCGTCCACACCGACGTTAAACAATTGCAGCGACCATTGGTGGTGATCCACTCGAACAGACAGACGCTGTGTCACGGGAAACGTTGAGACCGTCCCAAGCACTATAGCAGTCGCAGGAGCTCCAGTCTAATCTTCGGAGAGGACTGACTCGCCATCGCGGGGGGTGTAGAAGAAGACCCCGGTTGGTTCTGTTAGCAAAAGATCACGCCAACTCCACCACCTACTTCGTGTAGAAGTTCCTGAAAAGGAAACCCAAGAACTCCGAAAAGAGAAGAAGAACCTTCGTACCCAACGAAATAAAATAGGAGGGACCCCGCCTGTGGTTTTTACCGCCACGCCCTGCGTACCATTTACGCACATTCAAACAAACACCCACCCTGCCAGTAGTCAGCAGTATAAATAATGGCTTACATCATCCCAATCCCCGCCACACCCCGAGTGCGCTTACCCACGCCTCGACCCGACCCCTTCCCCGCGCTACCCTGCGCAACGACACCTCCCCCGGCCGTTCCGAACAATACGGCCACGTACGACACGATCCGGAAGGATCAAAGAACCGGGATCAAGTTTTGGATCCCGGCACCAAAGCCAAAAGTCGCTGAGCCGGCGACTGTAAAAAAGGAGGCCAACACGAACGTCCCGATGGGACAAGAGAACGACTCCAAGGAAAAAGGAGTCAAGGAGAAAATGGCATCAGGGATGCCGAGAAAATCGAAGACTTCGGTCTTCTTATGTTTCCGCTGTGGCCAGGAAGGCCATATGAAACGAGACTGCTCGGGAGAACGAGCAAAGAAGAATCAGGTCGCTGGAGGGCGACCGGTGGAAATCCAGAAGGGAAAACCGGTTAAGGCTGCGACCCTGAAGGAGAAGGAGGAATCCAAGAAGAAAGGATTCCTTGCTGCTGTAGTCAACGGCAGCACAAAAGAAGAACTTCAGGCGCTGGCGGATCAGCTGCGTCAGAAGGGGATCATGCCGCAAAAGGAAAAGGCGGCGGAGAAGACGTCGAACCGAAAGGTTCAGGAAGAGACCCGGCCCCGGGAAATTAGGGCACCCATCGAGAAGCCGAAAGGCATTCTTAAGAAGACGCCGGAGGACACACCGGCAAAGACGCAACGGGAGCCGCGCGCCCAAAAGACGGCACAAGTCCCGGCTGAAAAGCCGAAGACCGGAGGGCGGTTCGCACCGCTCACGGTAGAAGAGGAGAGAAACCTCTTCTTCGAGGAGGAGCCTGAGATTGAGCTCAGGACTCAAAAGATGCCGACACCCCCGGTTGTAAAAGAAAAGGGGAACGACGACCGCCAAAAGGCGATAAAGACCATCAAGCGGGTGGTCGGCCAAGATAAAGTGCCGACGCGCCAGGTGGTAGAACTTGCGGAAGCATTGAGCAAGTTCGAGGAAGCCGAGAACCCGGCTGTAAATAGGGCTGGACTGGCGGTCCAAGAAAAGAAGACTGCCAAAAGAGAACCCCAGACGGAAACTGGGTTACCAAACAAGGGAACCGCGCAAGGAAAAGCGCGTGAGAATAAAACCAAGAAAGGATCGGTGAAGGACACACCGGTATCTAAAACCACCCGGAACAAACCAGATCGGGAATTCGATCTGAGGACACTATGCACCGATACGTACACACATCGGAGCATGACGGAGCTCGCTGACAAGATAAGAGCTCAGAAGGAAAAAACCGGAACAAAGCGCAAGAGCGCGTTCCGATGCTTTAACTGTGGATGGATAGGCCACATGTTGAAGAAGTGCCGACGGAATCAAAAGAGAAGATTCCCAGTCGAAGCATTCGAGACGGATCAGTACTCGAATGAGGACGTGGCAATCCTGACCCGGAAATTAAGGGCAGGAGGATTTTTCAAAACGGACCCGGAGACCGTACAGAAACCGGAGAAGCCGCTGAAGGACAGGAAACCTAAGGCACAAAATTTTATATATGGACAATACATGGTCCCAGACACGATGGACCCAGAAAACCCTAAAAAAGAAGAAGACACCGCCCTAGAAGGGGGGTGGAAGGATATATTCTCGAAAGGGATATTTATCGGTTGCCGAGGCAAGAAGCCGAAGGGACTGAGGACCCCCAGAATCGAAACTGGGTCACCAAAGTTCGAGGAGAAAACCGGAACCGTAACCGGAGAAACAAATGACGAGAAAGGAATCCCCGGAACCCGAACCGGTGTAATAAATACGGATGACGAAAAGGGCGCCTTGTGCGCGATGGCTCAATCCAATCAGCAAACGACAGGGAAGTGCGTACCTGCTGGATTGGAGGAAGCGCCAGAAGACCGGAAGGAGCGAATGGAAGCACTGGAAGGACCAAAGGAACCGGTCGTAAAAGACGCGACGGAACCGGAGGAGGACCCGAAGGCAAAGATAACACCGGAGGGATCGGAATCGCTTAAGGCCCGAGAGCCGAGAGCAACACGTACGGTCAAGGAGGTATTCCAAGACCGGAAGATCATTGCTTGCAGGATGTACGCAAGGAGGGAGAACAAAAACGAGAAGCCTTGGAGGCGACTCGCAACGATCACGGAGGAAACCGAGGAAGACGAGGAGATAATCGTCATGGTAGAATCCGAGAGGGAAGAAGCTGCGGTCATGTCACAGACCAAAGCGGACACCAAGGACCTCGAAGATTTGAAGGACCTTTTAGATAAGGTGCTGGAGATAGAGGAACCCATCGAAGAAGTAGTACCGGAGATCAGGGAACCTTCGGAGGAAACAGGATACGGAATAATCGAAGCCGTTGTAAAAAGAATAGAAGATAATCAGGAGATTGCCAAATCAGAGACGGAGTCTGAAGTTGCTAAGACACAAGAGCACACAGACGAGGAAATGTCTGAGGCGGAACTCCAAGCGCTCGTGGAGCACGAGGAAGAATGTGATCGAATCCGAAGACGGATCGAGGAGGAGATCAAGAAGACCATCTTTGAAGAAGAAATCGAAGACAATGAGGTAGAAGCGCAAGACATAAGCGCGGAAACCCTTGAGGAATCGGATCAAGAGAACGATCCTTTTCAAGGAATATCCAAAGAAGAAGGAGAAGACGCTCTTCGAAGGACAGAAGCTGAACTGAGGGAAAGAGGAGAATTACTCTACGTTCAGAATGAATTCCTGGAAGACATGTCCGGGAATGAGGAGGACACCGATGACGAAAGATCTGAAGAAAATAGGGTCCAAGATATCGAAGATCTCGACAGTGTTCAGAATGATACGGACACTGAGATAGAAGATTACAGGGCGGAGGGATCCGAAGCTGATTATCAGGAAGCTGAGGAAGAACATCAGGAGATCCCGGTGGAGATTGAAACACCGGAAGAAGAACTCCCCCACTCAAGGCAGAGGAAGCCGATGACATGGGAACGGAAGTCGGAATACGGCAGGACATACACCGTACACAGGAACGAGAACCAGATCCTGCGAAGGGTTGAGTTCGAACACGAGGAATCACCCAGGGAGGTGACTATAATCGTCAAACCAGGGCCGCCAAGCATGAAAGGCGCGGTAGATTTCCGAAATGTGGAGACAATAACCAGGGCGCTCGATCAGGGATGGAATATCGGAGAAAACGAGAAATCCAAGAAGGAGCGCATTCAGCGACAAAAAGAATATGTTGCTGCGATGCTCAGAACGTTCCACAAGGAAAAGGACCCGGATGATTTCTCGGACAGCGAGGACGAAGGAGATCAAGAGTTGATCATCCCAGACTCGTGGAGGAATACTCCTTGGAATTAGGAGAAGTCCGGATATAGACGTCTGATACGCGTCTCTAAATAAAGTATGATCAAAGGATGACGATTGCTGGGAACGTCATAAAATAAGTCCTAGGGGAGATAGACCAAAAATGGGATGGGTCTCTAAAGATAAAACCAGGAAACGATGAACATCGACCAATAACCTTAAAAAGGGGGTTGATTATTAATCATGATCAAGCACAGGAATTAATGCTTGGGGATGATCACGATAAGATATCGCAGATCAAGAGGAATTATAGATGTCGCAGGGTGCATCTTAAAAGAAATCCGGTGATGAAAAGTCGTCTTCAACGACTATAAACAAGGCGAAGACAAGGATAATCCGAAACGATTGTAAAAAACTATTGGACCTCCAGTCGACGAGGACGTCGACCATAGAAGGGGGGTAATGTCACGATTCGATGAAAATCTTATCGTTCCAACGCCTATCTAAAAGCGCAGCACAACAAGTGCATAAAGATAAAGATCTATCTGAGAGCGTAGCATAATAGACGCATACAGATGAGATAGTGGAAACGTTATCAAGAACGTTGACAAACCCTAGATCAAGAGATCAGGATGAGATCCTAGATAGCGGATCAGGAGAAGGACTTAACGATACGAAGTCCAGAAGACATCTCGGATCACAGGAAGAACACCAGGATGCAGAACGACACTGCTGTAAGCTAAACGACAAGGAACCATGAGAATGAAGGCAGTCAAGGCCAAGACCTCACACGAATACCGATCAAGGTGTTAAGTCACACGATCGAAGAAGCATCAAGACAATAGATGCTTAGAAGGATATACATAGAAGGAAGCGTACCGACAGGATAACATGAGTACGGACGCATTCACGGATCAAGACTTTTGATCGCCAGTACGAACTCGGACATGAGTTACGACAGACGAAGGTTGGACAACATACACCCACGCATATGTGGAAGGACATACGGAACGCCATGAGGATATACACTCGGTTCCACGTTATCAGGAGGAGTCCTCACAATACCCGACGAAGAACACATGCAGGACACGCATGGGAAGATATTATTATAACTCGACACGAGTATAACTGAAAACGGAACGATCGGATACAATGATCGTTGGAACGAACCTATGCCATATGCATAGATGGATATAATTATACATGAACGATCGGTTGGTATGATCGAACAGGAACACATGCTATACGCATGAACAGTTATATTTACAAAGCCACAAGGTATACATGTGGTGGTTACTAATAGCCTTGCAGACTATGGCATGTTCTTGGTAAGAACACGCGCCTAACAGATGGAAGCAACGCACGTACACTTCATTCGGTTTATATATAGTATCATAGCATTACTTACGGACGTTTACCACGCCGAAGCCTTATGCTCGGATCATAGTATAGTCTCACGATTACTTATTAGGAAGGTATAGCTCACGGTTGAACTTGACGATAGTTACAATGATTAGATACACAGAACAGTATATAGTCGTAGCCTAGTCGTAGATATTCTGTACCTCTCCTAGACTTTTATTCAATTTCATTTACGAGCCTCATACCAAACAGACCACCGAACCCTTCTGCTTCGCCAGAGTTCGACCTGGAGCTTGTCATTGTAACACACACTGTGCAAACACAAAGTGACCGCAAAGCTGCTCAAGCTCATGGTATGATGCATATCCATGGCTCAGGCAACTGGCGAGCATTCCCATGAGCCGTTCAACCTTCTCGCGAGGGAGGCGGGCCTGCATCAATGCTGTGTCGAGCTCAATCCCCAAGAACTCGAGACACTGACATGGGCCTTCCTCCTTCTTCTCGGAAAGTGAGAAGCCCAATTCCGTTGTGGTTTGTCTGAACTCCACACGCACTGCCTCGGCATGGGCCCGACCCTCAGCTGCCGACGTGACATTAAGCCAGTCGTCAAGATAATGCTGAAGGTCCCGCAGGGATGCATGTTGATTCGCGAGAATCCAGTGGTGAGCTTCCGCAAAGAGATTGTATATGCGGGGGGCGGTGCGCAAACCAAACGGGAGGAAGATGTCCAGCAGAGTGCGGCCCTGCCACTCAAACCCCATGAAATGCCAATCATCGGGATGGATAGGGATGTGACGAAAGGCGGCCTCCAAGTCGGCCTTGTACAGAAATGCTCCCGGACCAACAGCCCGAATACGGTCGATAGCCTTCGAGACGGTGTCGTAGATGAGAGTCCCATATTCAGCAGGAATTGCATCATTGATGGAATGACCCCGCGGCCAGGATAAGTGGTGAATACGGCGCTGTTTATCAGTGTACTTCTTAGGTACAGAGCCAAGAGGGGATAGGAACGCGGAAGAAGCTGCCGCCGTATTTGATACATCAATAATCCGACCAAGGGATACTTCAAGATCAATGTCTGTGTTGATGGCGTCGGGAAAATCGAGCGCGGATGGGAGTGGAGGGGGAGGAAAGACCGAACAACGGATCATATTTACATTATCGACGCCAAGGTGGACACCGTATTTAATAGCAGCAACCAGGGAATCCGCAAAATAACGGTCTGGATAGGTCAAGAGAGCAGAACGCCAGACATCATGTCTAAGTTTGATTAGCGGCATTGGCTGGGAGTGGGGAGTGGTGAGGGGGAAGTGAAGGAATGTATTAGGACGCGGTGGTGGAGCCGGGTCGGGATTTAAAAGCTTTAACAAAGTGGGTAAAAGCAAGTTAGGACCAACATCAAGAATGCTAGAGGGGAGTGGGAAGACTTTCCTCCTCGCTGAGCGAGGGGAGGGTCTGACCGCTCCCCCTCGCTGGCCCGGTATTTGAAGTGCAACCTCAGAGGGGCTATTCTGAGGCGCAATAAACCGAGCTACATTCGGGGATGTTGGTGAACTGACAGAGGGCCGACGAAGAGCAGCATCACTGAGTGATACCGCAGTGAGGGTGGGCGAGTGCAGCAAAAGTCCCGGCCCGGACAAATGCACTCGCGCACCCTCACCGGCCCTTCAGGCAGAGGGTGCCGCACCCCCCGTGGGGCGACACATCTCCTTCGAGTGAGGACCCGCGCAGTTTTTGCAGACATGGCGGCGATAACAATTGGGCGGGCCAGGGCATCCCGCGGAAGTGTTGTACATGTAACAAACTTGAGCCGCCATCCTCAGCCGATCAGCGGATGGTCCGGCCGTCGAAGACGAGGAGGCTGGGAGGAAGTGGGGTACGACGAGGTGGGTGGTGTGGAGGTGGGGCTCGCTTCTCATCCAGAGCACGGGATTGAAGCATGTGTCCTGGGCGCGCGCCTGCATGAACGCGACATGGTAGTCGAGAATTGTTGACCAGGGATAAGCGCGCGAGAGGACAACAATATTTCCGAGGTGCGCGGTAAGGGCCTGGGCCACCGGGAGTTCTAGATGGGTGTTTTGTAGAACGGACGTGAAAATCATCCAGGCCTCCACAAAAGCCAAAATATCCGGCACCTCGCGGAGCAGGGACGACGCGCCAGCCACAGGTGCCGGGGGCATAAATAGGGCCGTCCCGTCGGGCCCGGCAACAAGATGGAGCCCTTGTAGAGGCGCCGAGAAGGCCTTCAGAAGCCGTCCCAAATGGGTAGGCGGAAATTCGAATTTCCCGATTTGGCCCACGACGTCGGGAAGCAGGTGGGGATGCAGAGTGAGGGTATTGAGAGCGGGGTACGTACCGTTTGACGAAGGGGGGAGCGCCAAAGGGTTTGCGGCAGCGCCGAGGAGATGCTCAAGGGCGGTCGTTGCCGGCCGCTTCGCTATTTCGGCGGTCAGAAGGGCGAGGGTCTTCGACATGTCAGTTATGCTCTGCTTTAGGGCTGCCGTCTCGTCGGCAGCTGTTGCCATCGTGAAGGCTTTTCCGGTGATGTACGAGGTCGGAGAAAAAGGTCGGAAAAATGAGGGGGGACGATGCACAAGGGGAGGGACGCAAAGGGACGCAAAAGACGGACGCGGGAGGCAACGAGACAATATGTGGCGAAGGAGACGTGGACGAGGATCGGAGGAGAAAAAAAGACTGAGATGACCAAGCAGAGGGGCTGTGCTTTGTGCCAATCCCCGCGGTCTTGCTCAGACCATCCATCACTCCATTCCAAGTTCCTCCACAGTTTTTGAGCGTGTTTTTGCCGGCGGGTAGTGCACAACCCATCCAACAACACCCTCCTGCTGGACGTCGTCCAAGAATTCCACATCCGCCTATCGCCCTTCAAACCCGCGCCCTCGCGGCTGCTGGTCCGTCTGACGCTGAGAGAGGAGAACGGGCTGCAGTATATCGCATTCCAGGAGGACTTTTATCATCCTGATGTGTGTGCTGTACTCTCTTCCCATCCTATCCCTAGTCCCTTCCTTCCTTTTTTCCTTCGGCTTCAAATTTCATTCACTCACACCCATTCATATGTGGGACTTCATCTCCCTCGTCATCCCGCCCCTCGCGCCCGTCATCCGCGCCGGGCTCTCCCTCACCTCCACCGTCTCCGAGATCTACGCCAAGATCGGCCAGCTCCTCGGCTTTTGGTCGACCAGCGGTGTGGCCCACGAAACGTCGCAACACGCGCAAAGGGGGCTGTATGATTCGGACCACGACAAGCGGGATTGAGGAGTAGTGCTCGTATGTATTGCGCGCTTATTTGCTTTGGCCGGACCGTATATTTTTTGGAATGAATCGACTCGTTGACTCATCCTTGGCCGGTTCCGGGTCTGCTGTTTAGGCAGCTGCAGCTGGGTCTTTTGCGGACGCTCCTTCCAAACCCGACTCTTCCTTGTCGTTAGGAGCGTTTACTTTTATATCTGCAGCAAGGCTCACTGGCGCTGGTTTACAATGCCTGTTTCATTTGCATTGGCGGTTAGATCCTCCCGCAGGGCAAACTCGATTAAGCCAAGTCTCACTGTTTACCCACTGTGAATGAGGTGTTGCTAACTGCACACACATTGGACACGCGTTCACCTCGTTTTTGTGGATTACCCATTCAAGCATCTGAACAGTCCAACTCTTCTGCTGAGTCGGAGGTTGAAACCCCCGGGCCCGTCAAACCCCATCCTGGGTACGTATTGCGGTTCGACGTTGCTTGCTGGCGCCCATACATATAAAGCCGCCTCAAGATCCCTGAATGCCAAGCATCCCCGCCGTTGAAATCATGGCTCGCCGCGCGTCGCTCTTCATTGGTCTCCTGGCTCAGCCTGCAAGCTCCGCTACCGCCTCCCCCCCGCCGAACGCCGCGCGACTGCCAACCTCGTGGGCCAAATCATCGACGCGCTGGGGCTTGGGCTCGTCACCCAGATCAACGCTAGCATCACGGTGAGGAAACTGGGAGTATGAGATCGATTTACTGAGGGTATGCAGCTCGACACGTTGGTCACTGATATCCTTTCGTGGGTGCAGCCACCCTCAATACGGATTCGGACCTCTAATCTAATCTCCTCTTGACGATGCAGGATCGACTTCGAAGGTACCCCCAACACCCAAGCTTGGCTCGCTGCAACGCTCTTCGTTAATATTGACCTTCCCAATTAAATTGAATTCCAGCTCGGAGCCCGCCCCCCCGAGCTCGCGCTCGACCGCGTCTCCAGCACCGCAGGGATCGACGGCCCCGTCTACGCCGCGTTCCGCCACACGTGCTCCCCACGCGGCAATCGCGCTCCCTCCCTTCGGCAAGGCCCACTCTGGCGCTGTGCACGACGTGCGGTTGACCCAGGGGGCGATGGCGGCGCTCGATATCGCTGGGCTGGGTTACTTAATTGGATCTCATCGACGTCGATGTCGGAGTGGGGTATGGCGTGTCGTTAAGCACTTGTCTTAGTCCTGACTCCCGAGTCGCTGTTGTTGTCCCGCTCAGGGCGTTCACCGTTGGCGGGAGGGAAAGGGCGGGATACCCGTGTAATCCTGGAACCATTTTTTGTAATTTAATTGCCTCGGTTTTGCCTGTCATTTCATTGGTTTTCGGCCACAAAGTCGAAATGTCACCAAAAATGAATGTTGTTTTAATCACCCTATTTATAAAATTACGGTCCGTCTGAAGCCTTTTCAAACTCCGCTTTTAGAACATCAGCTTTAAACTTCGGGACAGGCGTCCATCTCTCAACCTTCGCGGCCCACCACGCTCTTGTGTTGGTTAAATTATCAATATCTTTTCCGGTGATCAAAGTGGGAACATGAACTTGAAGAACACGAATGGAAGATGACAGTGCGTGTATGGCGACTATATTGGGAGGGTACAGTTGGATGGCAGCTTCTGATCTAGTTATTCTGAGACGACAGTTGTCCGCCGAGTCACCACAACTCCGAACCGTTTGCTTGGAGCAGTGGCTGCTGATGGATTTCTTTTCCTTTTTGCAGATGTTAAACCAGTGAGCCAGGTGTACATCTCGATCCCACTAGCGCACCGGATCCTCTGAATGTTCATCCAACCATGGTGCCGACCTTCGCTTAATCCGTGCCTTGGCCCTTTCTCCTGTGTCATATCTGGCATGACATGACAAGCATGTAAGCTTGACATATACACCGGCAATACAGCTTATAAGGCTCAGCGCTCAGCAGCTAAGTCGTACGTCTCCGAACCGAGTTTATCGCAAACCACTCCGAGTCATGAAATCGTTTCTGCCAGCCTTGACGATCACGCTCTCCTTCTTCGGCGCGGCGTACGCCTTCGATGTCGAGTACTGCGTACGTGAATCAAAGCCCCGTCGTGATGCTCAGACACTAAGCCGCCCATATATGTCTGGTGTGCATTTGACAGACATCGCAGAACAACCAGGGCGAATGCTTCGGCATCAACGTCCCGGGGACCGGATTCGCGTGCAACGACGTGCGGCCGGGGTTCGAGGACCTCATTCAGCAGGTCGTCATCATCACCGCGAACGTGGACTGTGTGATATTCCAGTCAGTCGGAATCCCATCTCCATCACGTCCAAAAAAACAGCACTCAAATGTAACGTATTGCCAGGGGTGCGGGGTGCACCAATACAAGCTTGAACTTGGGAACGAACCAGGGGTCGTTCAACCTCGGGAGCGCATGGTACCCATTTTTTTTTACTGTGCGCCGGCGTACGCCCCTGACGAATGCTTAGGATCGATCAAGTGCGGTCGTTGAGCTGCGGGCACCCGACAGCATAATCGTGAGGCTCCGATATTCTCGAAAGGTAAGTGCAAGTTAGCGCGACTAGGTTCCTGTCGATGATCTGACATATGTATAGCTAGTTTCAACCGTACACGCTAAGCATAAGGCGGAATGTAGCGTGCTTGTCGTAAGTATATTTCTCGCGGTGTACAGGATACAGGATATGTACACATTCAAGATTTATGCTTCAAGTCATCATCCTCATGCTCAGGAGCCTCCCTGGCGACTTGATCCGAGTCCGATTCTTCCGCTCTCTTCCGCTTTAACAGCGAAATTCGAAAACGCGTATGCGTACGCACTACTAGTAACAAATGTGCGCGTCGTCCCAGTGGGACCCGTCTCCGTGCAGTTACCGCCTTTGGACGTCTTCTACTCGCTGGGAGACTGTCCATGCTCGGTCAGATGAAGTCGAGTTAAGAACGAACACTTGCTTGTTTGCATGGTTTCAGGGATCTTGAGTCCTTCGCCGAAGGAAGATCCTCCCGAGCCGGAAGTATTACGTGTTCTGTGGGCGCGTATATCATTGTCAAGCTCAGGAGGCATCAGCTGATAGGGAAGAGAAGCGCCCATGAGAGCCTAAGCCTAAACTAATATGACTGCGCTTCAAGCCGTCTCATCTGCTCGGGGGTCCTCTGGCCGCTATTTTCAAAAAGGAGGAATTTAAGTGTCGTCCATCCTTGCCGCAACAACGGTTGAACAGCTTTCGGCGATCAACTTGAATTGAATCGGCATCTACCAATTTGTTTTTGAACCGTACACCGATCACAGGCGTCTAATCTAATCTCCACAACTACTGCAAGCGGCGTGGCCGACGGGACGGCATCCTGCAGCTTGACCGTAACGACCATGAGTCAACAAAGAGGGCAACAGAATCGAGGCCGGGGAGGCGACAGAGGACGCGGGGGCGACAGAGGAAGAGGACAAGGGAGGGGCGGTGGGGGCGGTGGGGGCGGTGCCCCGGGCCCGGGAGGCGCTGGGCGCTCAGGGAGCCCAGCCGCTGGTGGGGGTGGGGGTCCGCCCAGAGGTCGTGGAGCAGACTTCAGAGGTGGTCCGCCGAGTGGCGCCGGGGGTCCTCCACCGTTCAGAGGTCGTGGAGACTTCAGAGGCGGAGGCCCGCCTCGGGGCGGTCCCATGCGCGGCGGCGGTCGAGGCGGTGCTCCGGGCGGCATTTTTGCTGAGAATGTTCCGGCCATTATTCCTCCACGACTTTCAGATGCCAACACCGCCAAGCTCATCAAATCCTTCAGCAGCATCCCATCCGATCCCAGCCGGCCCCTTCGTCCTGGGTATGGAACGGCCGGAGAACCAATCACCCTACGGGCCAATTTCTTCCGCGTCCGGCTCCAGTCTGGCCCCATCTTCGACTACACTGTGGAAATAACTCCGAAGACCGACATAAACCGCCTGAAGGCACGCATCTTTTTTTTGTTGGAGCAGAGCGCTGCCTGTAAACCTCTCCTCGGCTATATTGCGCACGATCGGAGCCAGCGGCTTGTCTCTGCTAAGAGGCTGCCCCAGCCGCTCAATATCGCGGTTCCGTTTTTCGAGGAGGGGGAGAAAGGCCCCAGAGCCGGAGGAACGGTATACACGGTGGCGATCAAATTCGACAAAGAGCTCGACGTCGAGAGTTTGACCAAGTATGCACCATGCTGAAACTCTGTCTTTATACTGACCTTCGTCGAGGTATGTCAACGGTCAAGTGGGATCTCGGGATTACAACAGCTTGCCTATCGTATCGGCGCTCAACCTGGTGCTTCAACAACATGCTACGAGGACTGGTGTCCGCGTCGGGAAAAATAAATACTTCTTCCCGACGGCTTCGCAGCACTTTCAACTTAGCCCAGGGATAGTCGCTTTCCAAGGGTTCTACACCTCAACTCGGACGGTCTCGGAGCAGCTCGTGGTTAATGTGTGAGTGAATGGTCCGCTATTTATTCTTTCAACTTGACCTCATGTGCGGTTGAACAGAAACAACTGTATGACCGCGTTCATCCAGCCGGGGAACCTTGCTGAGGCGCTTCTCGCGTTCGGCCGCAACACTTCCGGCGCGATGCCCACCTTGCCCAGGGTCCGGCTTCCTTTTCTTTGAAATGTGTTTATTTGAACTGTAAATCGCCTCAGGGTTTCGCGAAAAGCGTCAAAGTCACGACCAACCATCTTGGGCACAAAATGCGCAAACCGATAAAGGCCATCGCTTCGACCTCGGCTTCCAACACCTTCTTCAATTGCGAAGAATTCGGCGGCAGGATATCGGTCGAGACGTACTTTCTCAAAAGTAAGCCCTGGTTCTACCGGATACTTCTGTTACTCACGATTCAATATCATAGAGTACAAAATCAAGCTCAAGTACGCGAAGAATCTCCCCGTTGTCGATATCGGCGCGAAGAAGACCAACTACATCCCCGCCGAGCTGTGCGAAATCGAATGGCAAGCATACCGCGGCAAACTCAGTGAGTATGAAACCGCTCAGATGATCAAATACGCGTGCAACCCGCCGCGGTTCAACGCGGAGGCGATCACGACCGACGGCTTCGCGCTGCTCGGTCTCAATCCCGTCGAGGCGCCGGTGGATGGGTTCGGCGTCGGGGTGGATACCGAGATGATGGTCATTCCGGCGCGGGAGCTGCGTCCCCCGCGTCTAACGTACTCGAAAGGCAACGCGAACGTCAGGAACGGCAGCTGGAATATCATGGATGTCAAGCTCCACCGCGGAGCGGTCGTCGCGAACTGGGTTGTGTTGGTGGTCCGGGATGGGCAGGAGATTTTGCAGGGTGCAAATGACGACAGACTCAAGACGCTCGTGACGAGATTTGGGGATAAACTAAGAAAGAGTGGGATGCAGATTCCTTCTGGGCTTCCTAACTTGCGGGCGACGCCCCCACTGCAGGGGTTACAGGATGCATCCAGGGATGGTGCCCTGGTGGAAATACGGAAGATCTTGACCACCATAATCAAAGAGGCGGGGGAATAGGAAACCGAGCTTCATCTTGGTTCTCCTGTCGAATCGCGACAATTATATCTACCCAGGAATCAAGGTGCGTATTTAGTCTCATGGAACACGCATCCCTAAAATGTCATATAGCGCATGGGGGACGTCGATCTTGGCGTCCACACAATACACATGCAACTGAGCAAAGCTCTGGGCGACGAGAGGAAGCAGGACCAGTACCTTTCGAACGTCTGGCAAGTCCCTTTTCTTAAACTACTTCTTTTCGCTTTATTCATACGAGTTATTAGTTTGAAAGTCAACTCAAAACTTGGCGGAATCAACCACCTCGTACGTCCGTTGTATGGGCAATTCTGGTGTCTTACTCACTGCCCTAGCTCGACCCCAGCGCCATGAGATGGCTCACCAAACAGAAGACGATGATGGTCGGCATCGACGTTAGTCACCCCGGCCCCGGCAGCAGAGAAGGAGCGCCCAGCATCGCAGCTGTAGTCGCGAGTGTCGATGACAATTTTGTTCAGGTAAATATCCGCTTCCTACCAGTTGCAATGACTGAAATCTTTGTCCAGTTCCCCGCCAGTTTGCGGATCCAGAAGCCCGATCCAAACCGAGAAAGCAAAGAAGTTCGTATTTATTCTATTGGGGTCTATATACTGAAGCTTCGTAGATGCTATCGGAGTTGAGGGACATGCTGGTAGAACGTCTACTTCTCTATGAAACGAAGAACAAAATGCTTCCTCAACGGATCATCGTTTTCCGCGACGGAGTCTCAGGTAGGTGTTGAAAAATTCCTCACGTATTGCCGCAAACAAATTTTTAGAGGGTCAATTCGATATTGTCATCCGGGAAGAAAAGGCGCAGATACTGGAAGCTTTCCAAAAGCTCAACACGGCGGCCCGCGGACCAAAGCCTTACCGTCCTCTATTCTCCATTGTGATATGTGGAAAGCGTCACCACGCAAGGTATTCTTTCATCCGTATTCTATTTGTCAGAATTAACTAGCCGATTCAGGTTCTATCCAACTTCGTCCAACTTCGCCGACAAGAATGGAAACACACGTCCCGGTACCGTGGTGGATAAAGGTATTGTTTTCTATCCATATCCTATCTGTTTAAAATTCAACTCGATAAAGGCGTGACTGCGGTGTATGGGTACTCGACTCTGTCGATATTACTATACTTACCGTAATCCTCAGCTTCGACTTTGACTTTTATCTCCAGGCCCATGCCGGCCTTCAAGGAACGGTAATTAAACATTATATATTTCGTCCAGTTTCGTCTCGTTTAATTGCCATTTCACAGGTCAAACCGACTCATTATACCGTGGTCTACGACGAGCTCAAGTTCACGGCAGATGAACTGCAGCAGGTCGGTTCAAGGTTCTCGTTTTCCGTTTCCACATTAATTCGTAAACAGGGTTCCAACGACTTTTCCTATCTGTACGCACGGGCTACGAAAGCTGTCAGTCTTATTCCGGCGGCCTATTACGCCGACCTGGCTTGCGAGCGCGGTCGTTACTACTTGAACGATTTCATGGTTGATGACAAGGCAACGAGTTCCGGGAAAGGCAAGTCAGATCGAGAAGAAGAGCGGACGCGGGTTTTCAATGACGCCAGACAATCCTGGGGCCAAGGCGTATGTTGGCTTTATATTTTGTGGGTTCTTGTACTGACAGATCATCCAGATTCACTCTGACATCCGCGACTCCATGTTTTACATTTGAAGCTGAGCTGCTCCCAGTGCTTTGTAGTCAGTGTTTTTAGTTTACCTGTCCAATTAGTGTGTATTTGCTATGCGATCTGTTGAATCTGACCTGTTTCAAGTTACAATATTAATCTCACTCTCGTTCCGCGGACCTCTCTTGACTTGTGTCTGCACCACTACCGACTATTACTTACGCATCCGCTGTCTCACTCCCCGAATGCATTTACTATCGCTCAAGGAAAAATTAATGTGTATTAGACCCGGGAGCTCTCGGCCGACGCAGACTCGCAAAGTTTTGACTTGCTTCCTCTTGCGGCACGAATATTGCCAAATCGGGTCGGCATCGGTAGTGCACTCGCAAGAGTAACTTAATTTAGTGATCTATTACAGACTAGTTTTGAGAGCAAGGTATGCATATTTATTCAACAACAGCAGACGAGCACCAAAGAAACGAGCGGAGAATTTGTCCAGGCAAGTGGTCCCAGAAAACCAGTCATCTACCTCGTCACATCACTCACCCGCCCCTTGTTTCCTCAATTGTTTCCTACCGAGACGACAGCAACTGAAGCGCGTCGATAGGAAGTCGTGCGGTGGAGCGGAACTCGCCTCCCAGTGGCCCCAAGGAGATGGTGCAATTTGTTCAGGAATGCTTTGCAAAATAATTTAGCGAGACGGACGGAGGGTGAAAAGTAAGTAAAACGCACAGAGAGCCATTAAATGAATGTATGATTCCATGTTCCGCCGTTAGCACTAAGGCGTATTTCCACCCCGTCTGCAGCCAGTTCTGTGAATGCCGTGATCATGTCCGGTGCAGGCATTTTCCATCCAGACAGGCTATCATCGGGTATCACGAAGTGGAAGAGTTGGAATTGAGTGCGACGGGCTAGAAGCGCGCAGTTTAGCGCCTCCCAGAAGGAATCGGAAAGGTCATACACCTCATCCTCATCGAAGTGCATGACCAGAGTGTCGAGGCGGAGGAGGAGGAATGGGGACTCTGCCAACACCACAAAGAATTGTTCAACCGAATGGCATCGGGGGTACCACACCTCTAACCGTCTCAGATGGCGTAATATACCAAGGTATTGGGCCGACGGACCGAAGTCCCAGCCAGTCCCTAAGACCAGCTCCACGAGAGGGGGCAACGACCTGCTTAGGAAGGAAAACAGATTGTCACTAGACTCATCGCTGCCGAGGGTTTCGAGTGCGGGGAGCCAGAGGTAACTGAGGAGGTCCTGGCCGCTGCTAGGACGTGTTCCACCTTCCCCAAACATGAGCCGACGGAGCTTCGGAAGGACCAAGATCTCGGTGGTGTCCACGTCGGGCACAATTTGCGAATTGTGAAAGAGACATTCAGTCAGGTTGGGAGCCAGACGGAGGAGGTCGAAAGTGTGACGAGGAGATATTACGTAATCAATATCCAAGCCACGCATTATCAGGGTTTCAAGCGACAGCAGAGGCCCCGGACCCGTGCCTTCCCAGAGCTCCGTCACTTCACCCTCAGCATATTGCGCCAGTGGTTCGGATATCTCAAGATGTTTCAGCCGCTGCCCGTGGGCCCAAATGATGTCGACGACGTCGTGGATGAACGTGCCTCGCAGCGAGACAGACAGAGAGCGGTGCCGGGCGCGTTCAAGCCAAATCGGTAGGATTTTCTTCAAGTCCCGAGCGCACGGGAAAACGATATGGATTGCATCCCATAGAGCCGGTGTGGCCAGCGCAATGTCGGTCCAGGCATTGCAAATGCTGAGAAGCAGCATGGGAGCGTGGAGGATTCCGGGCTCCGGGAAGGGAGCGAGAGTCTGGAGAAAAATCTCGGACGAGATTTCCAGTGGGAGAAGGGCCAAGGGGTCAAGAATACTGTTCAACCGGCGCTGAGTGAGACTTCTATCGCGTTCTAGCTTCTTCAAGAGCTCCCTCTGCAGATCAATCTCGGTGTCGAGCTTCGCAATGTGGGCGCGGAGCTCGTGGGCAGACATCTTGGGTTCGTTTCTGAGACGCCACCGTAAGCAGATATATAGAGGAAACAAGTTCTCATAACTACCGAAATTGAACGCTGTGCAGAGCACGCGAAGAGTCAGCGGAGAGAGCTACGGAGAGTGGTTTTAGTGACGCAATCACCCGAATTGATCGGCCGAAGTTGAATTCTCCCCCACCTGAAGACTTCACTCAATAACCAAGCTGTCCTTTTATTCCATTCATTTGTGATACGAAGCCCAAAATCTACGGTCAAATTCAATTGTCATTTGATTGTAGTTGAATAATCAATTACTTATAATTCTCGAAATTTCCACCTCCTGTGAAACTGTTCGACTGGCAAGCTCTCTCCAAACCATTTGCCAAGTTCCAGACTTCGGTTTTCGCCGTTCGGTAAAGAGCAGTTCCGACATATCCAGACGTACACCGACGACCTCAGCGGTTCGATAAATCCAGTCTCTCTTAGACAAACACTACAAGAAAAAAAATCTCGTACCTCGCGCGCTGTAAGTACAATAAAGTTGAGTCGGACGCCGTCTGAGTCTGAAACTCAGACTGTGTTCAGTCAACATTCGGTCTCGCGCCAACCATCCCACGTGCCACCCCGCGCACGGACCAACACCTGCTTGGCCCGCACGGACCATCCTCCCAGTATAAAGAAACGCCCCGCCATCTCGTTTCCTTACCACTCTGGCCTTTTGGCTTAGATCAAGTGTAGTATCTGTTCTTAATAGTTTAACCACTATTATGCTTGCACCGCAAGCATTTCTGGTTATCTAATTTTTGCCGCCCTTGTCCGTCTGCTCTGCTTGCAACAGACGGACGCGATGACCTTGCCGCTGCACTACTGGCTTGTGTCGTCAGGGGATCCCCCCCTTTTTTTTGGACCTTTTACGGTCCTAACCCTAACCTTAATCGTGAAATACATCGCTTTGACCGCCCTATTTAAGCTGCATTCAAGTCTTAAAGACCTCCAGCCAACTCAAGACCATTGTCTGAGTCATGTTCGAAGACTATGTTGTATTCCCATCGTTCACTAGTACAGTAGGACCACATCCGAAATGTAGCAGTGCGCAGTATCTTTTTCCATTGGTACGAAACGAGGATAACTGCTACGGCTTTTTCGGCTTCCCCTTGTACAAACATCGATTCCAATGGAATAGGATGCACTCGGGCTTTAGGGCGATGCCCGGCAATGTTTGGACGTATCCCAGGATTACGGCGTCCCCATCCCCCAGGTTCTGTGAAACATGGCCGGGGATTGCTCGCGTTCCAGCGTCCGATAGGACTAGCAAAGGCTGTACGGCGAAACCCACTACAATCGCCGCTCACGGCTGTTCTGTAGGGCAAGTCAGCATACAGGACTAGTCGAAATGAAGGAAAGGATAATGAAAGAGCGCTCCGATTGCAAATTATATATTGGCCCTCATCCTGTCGGCGGTTAGGGAGCTAGCGAAAAGCCGCTCCTAAACACAGCGCGACACAATCGTCGGGGGTGCTTAATTTCGTCTTTGTGCGGGGGGAAAGGAAGGAAGGAGAGGACAGGAGTAGAAAGCGTACCTCGACTAACAGGCGCAACGCCGCGGCGGAGTCGGAGTCGGAGTCGGAGGACTGGGCGAGGTCGCAATACCAGGGCTGGAGGGTCGCGCCGCGCGCGTGGCCCATGGGGCGGCGGAAGAGCTCGCCCTCGACTGGCGCGGGGATGCGGGCGTCGTACGCCGTGACCACGCACGTCGGCGCTGTGAGCATCTTGATGATGCGCATCACGATGACGGTGTCGCGCCCGGGATGCACCGGGAGGTCCGTCAGCTCGAACTGCGCGAGAGCCGATCCTACAGAGGGGAGAGTCTGTCAGTACTTGCGGCAGCAGCGCAGAAGGGATTCGGGTGACGCACCGGCGTAAGGGCGCACCGTGGGGCGGAACCGGTTGTCGGCGAACATGAAGGGCAGGGCACAAGGCTTGATTTCCGTCTCGCCGGCGACCCAGAGCTGAAGGGTCTGGTGGAACGTGACGGGGAATGGTTGCGCAAGGCGGTACAAAGTGATCCTGGAGTCGAGGCGCTTCGTATTCGGCATGAGGGCGCGACATTTGTCCAGATCGGTCTGCGTGACCAAGCCTTCGTTTAGCAGTTGCTGCCGCAGGACGGTTTTTCTGCCCACGGCGGAGGCAATAGTCGAGAGTGAGATCTCCCATGGGAGGCCTTCGTGGTGGAGGTCGTGACCGTCCGGGAAGCTCGCAGGGTGGCCGCGCGGAGTGATGCGGAAGCGTAGCCCACCGGCTATCGCGGGCAAGTGCTTGGGGGCGTGATAGTAGAGGAAGCCCCGAGTGCCCGGCGGGAAGGGCTGATATTCCCCACTTTTCTTGAAAAAGCGGATGGGGAACGACCGGGTACGTGGAATGAAGGCGACGGAGGGGTGAGGCAGATTCGAAATAATAACATAATCTGAGGTCGTTAGATATTCTGGCTTGAGGGTCGACAGCAACCGAGAACTGTTGGGCTCGTCCTCTTCACCCAGCCAGCCTGGGGTGTTTTCAGCGGGATCGTTTTCCTGAAAACGCATAGCGTCCAAGACGATACGAGTCTTGACTCTTTCATGGCCTCGTTTTTCAGGTGTGTTGACTGAATTGAAGCTCATTAGACGCGTAGTATTGGCCCAAAGCCTAGTTCCATGTCGGGCTACTCTTGTAAAAGGTAAAAACATCTTCATTTCTTCGTTCGAACAGGATCTCCAGTATGAGAAACATCTGAGACAGGTTACACGCGTTAGACAGGGAATGAATGGACATCCATACGTCGATACCTTAGCCCTCAGCGCATGGTTTTGGAACAAGAAAGGAAAGCGAGTGACACTGCCGGTGACAGTGACGTGTGTGACTCTGAGCTCTAAATTCACGAAAAATTCGAAAGCAGATATATTCTTTTATTATTATTCTAATCAGGTCGAGTATGTGTTCATAAGGATCGATTTGGTGTCCCATACACAACCGACCCCACATCGAATCTATCCTTCCTTCGGCTTACGGCTGATGACCAGATACATCGGTGTAAAAATCTGTTGCAAGCTCAGCACGGCCGAAATCATAGTGCTACTAGTGGAAAGAAAATACCTTGAGCTCCCCTCCGCGAACAAGCGCGCCCGCCGCAAGCCTCAACGCTTCCCCAACATCGTGCGTCCCCTTTGGCAAGAGCCTTAGCAGCTCCATCACCCATACGACATTGTGTGTGAGAAACTTGCCCAGCGGGCTGATGCGCGCGACGGTGAGGTAGTCCCAGAACGTCTGCGCCTTGCGCACGTCGCCCTCGAGCGGGTAGTACCACGGCACGGCGTCGTCCCGCTCCGCGAGATCCTCGGTGTGCTCCACGTCGAAGCCGACGGTCTCCAGCGCGGCGCCTACGGAGGCCAGGGGCCGCATCTCGGGGATCCCGTTGCCGAGCTCGATCTCGTGCTGCAGAGCTGCGTGGGCGGGGTCGGAGGCGTTCCAGTTATCCGTCATGCACCATTCGTAGACGCCAAACTGGAATAATGGAATTTAGATTACTTTGTTTCGAATGGGAGAGGATGGAGGCACTGACGACGCCACCCGGCTTCAGGACCTTGAAGATCTCACCATAGACACCCTCCCACGTCGGAGCATGGCAGGTCGCTTCGATGGCGTACACTGGGATTATCATCAGGTCAGTACGTCGAGTCTTGGGGCCAAGTAGTAAGCGCGAGTCCCACCTGCATCAAAGTAATTCTTCCCGAACTGCTCCTCCAGCTTCATAAAGTCGCCCTGCACGAACGTGACCTTGCCATCGAGGCCCGCGCGTTTGGTGTACCGCCGCGCGCGCTGTACCTGGAACTCATTGTTATTGAGCCCCACGATCTCGACGTCCGCAAAGCGCGCTATCGCGCGCGCGGGGCCGCCGACGCCGCACCCGACGTCGAGCACGCGCATCCCCGGGCGCAGCCGCATTTGCGCCGCGAGGTAGTGCTCGTGGCGGGCGAGCGCCGCAGCGAACGCCTCGCCCGGGTAGAAGCGGCAGAAGTGGAACGAGTCGGCCCAGCCGTACTCGTACAGCTCGGTCGCGCCGTCGTAATAGCCTGACCGAGAAAGGAAGGAAGGATAATCATTAGCCACTGAGAGTAAAATGCGAAGACAGAACGGAAAGAAATACACACCATTGACGACGTCGGTGTAGCTGTCCACGCGGTTCTCGGTGTGAGTGCTGTCCTCCTTGGATATGTCCTTATCCCAAAACTTGGTGTAATTGGCGATACGCTCGCGGTCGCGGCCGTCGACCATGCCTTTGCCGGTGTTCTGAACTAAGGCCATTTTTGTGCGAGTTGCCCGTTAACGAAGGATATTCCGCAAAGACAACAAGGAAAGTAGTACCTTTTATACTGTCCAGTCTGACATTGCATCACGATGGGATGATTTATTCTTCGTTTTCCATCGTACGATGTAAGTCGAACTTCTTAAAATCGGCAGCACAAAAAACCACTGTAAATCAGGTCATTCTCATTTTCGGCGTTTGTCAGATTGCGAAGAAAGATGGATCAGTGCTTGTCTCGCACGGCTACGAAGGGCGGTTTAAGGGCGGTTTGGAATTTTAGATTTGAATCATTTCTCGAGTAATACAAAACATCATAGCACTAGCAGCCAGATCGTAAGCTAGAAAAACCCTAACATGAAGTAATAAAACGAACGCACGGTGCAATAACATAACAAACAACGGGACAGGCGGGCTAACACTCGCGGTCGGACCACTCCCTGCGCAGCTGCTCCGCCCACGCCATGACGAAATACAGTACCCCCGCGGGGAGCATGCACTGCACTGCGACCTCGCGCCAGTCCCACCGCCGCCCGCCCCACCGCCCGCCGAAGCGCCGCCACCCGCCTGCCCCAGTCCCACTCCCACCCGGCGATGGCGTCGGCGCCGACGCCTGTGCGCCGCTATTCCCGTTCACCCCGTTCGCGCCGCCCGCCTCGCGCGGCTCCCACCACAGATTGCTCGTCACCCAAATCTGCACGCTCCGGCTCATACACGTCGTCGTCCCGATGGCCGCCCACACCGCCGCGGGGCGCCGCGCGTGGTCGAGCAGCGTGAGGCTCAGGTGCGTCGCGGGCCAGCAGATCGCCTGCAGCGCGAGGAGACGGATGAGCGTCGCGAGTGGCGGGTAGTATACCCGCCAGCGCGTGAGGAGGCCGGTGGTGAGTGCGAGGCATTGGTAGCCGGTTAAGATGGCCTGGGTGGGCGAATGAGTTATGGAAAGAAGAAAGAATGAGGGAGAAAGGGGAAGGACCTACCCAGAGAGCCGAGACGAAAAAGTCGATGCGCTCCGGGGCGCGCGGGCCAGAAGGGGGATGGAAGACGAAGCAGAGGTTGTAGATAGTACCGAAGATGGCGGGGACAATCGATAAAAGGCGCGAGAATTCAAAGAGGAGAGGGGTGAGGCGCTGCTCCAGGGTGCTTGGTGGGATGAGCGGGGCCGAGAAGGGTATGATGCGCGAAGTGGGCAGGTGGCGCGGCTGTAGAAGCATTAGCGGCGAAAGGAACGCTAGAAGACGTGAGATCGTCCTCCCAATGACGCAAGGCCGGACGAAAAGTTCGCAAAGCCAAGATAATGGAGGTGCACTCCGAATCGCGTAGCAAGTGAAAACAAATACAACTGAGAAAGGTGAAGGGAATGACGTCCGAACACCAGCGGACTGCAAACACGGTGGGGAACGTGGCGGCAAGCATGGAATTGCCAAGGACGCCTTCCATTTGGTCCAAACCATCCCGCGCCTTCAAAGAACGACAGGCACGCCTGCTTGTACATTTGGCCTTGAAAGAGCGAGCGAGCAGGAGAGCAACAAGTCCACCACGTCGCTCAAACGTAAAGGTTGCGTTCATATCCAGGTCCATTCCTTTAGAGCAACAACCGAGACCCAAACAATTCCGCTGAACAAAGACCAGCGAGTGGATGCGCCACGGCCTCAAACGCTTCCGTTTGACCACCAGAATCTCATAAAACAAGCGGGGATCACATACCGGTTCATCCAGCTCCGTCTCCGTCTCCCCCGCCCCGCGCCGCCCAGGCGCTGTAGAAATCGTGTCCGCCTTCCCCCGGCCCCCAAAAAGACGCGTCCGCAGCGTCGGCGCGCCATTGCCATTGCCATTGCCGCGCCTTCGCGCGGTGTAGATCACGTCGTCGTCCTCTGTATTATCGTCTGAGTCCGAGTCCGGCTTGGGCATGCGGGTATGAGTATGAGTATAGGTGTATGTGAACGACGGCGAAGAGCGGGATTTTCTTCGCGGAAAGGGGGGAGGAGCAGCACTAAAAGCAGAAGCAGGACTTGGGAAGAAAAAGTTAGGAGGGTCGAACTGGGTCGTGGATTTGTTGCGACGATTGGTACTTTTCGGGGAAATTATACTGGTTAGCGGCGCGAGGGGTGTAATTGGGTGGGACGCATGGACTCTGTTAGTTGCGAGCATGAGTAGTAAGCGCAGGAAGCAAGCAAGAGGGAATACATAGGAACGCGTACTTATGCCCTGCCGTTGGTGGATAAGAGTAACAGATAAGGCCGGTTGACCCGCCGGTGACAGAAATTCTCGCTGATTAGTTTTCGAGTAATATCCTATCTCTCAAGGAACGTGGGCTGAACGTGGTTCGTTGAGAGGTAAATGGTTACAGGAAGTACATTTTTTGCTGCGATATTTATGCGTTCGTAAACGGTGGTCTTTCTTACTTCGGATAAAATTACGGAGTGGAAAGAATCCAGGGTCGAACCTTGGAACGCGCGACGGCCGAGGCATTGGACGCCATCCGATACGACGTTTCCCTCTATCCTACTCTTCCCGATGATCATCCCCATACCCCCTCGCAACCCCACTCCGCCCCTGCTCCAACACGCTCGGCGCATCCTCCCCCACGCGCGCCTCCAACCCGCGGAACGTCCTTTCTTGGAAGAATTGCGCTGCCGAACCGTCTAAGCACGCAATGAGGTGAGGTATTTATGCCAAGACCTACCGCCTGCGCTGTCCTTGAGCGCGACCGCCGTGTCCTGGTTGCGCAGGATCACCTCGTCGGAGGGGGAGGGAGCAGCTGCCGTGTCCTTGCCTTTACTTGGGAGACCGAAGCGCTTCGCCTGCCGGTACGTGCCCGTGATGAGCGAGAAGACGGGCCGGTCGGGGTCGTTGTCCGCATCGGAGTCTGAGTCTGGTGGTGGGGGAGGTGCGTCTGTTGTTGTCTGATTAGGATGCGTCGTATCAAGATAAGCATGGAAAATACCTTCGCCGTCGGACTTGGACTCGGCCAACAACTTCTCGAAATCGAGCACGTATCGCCCCGTCCAGCTCCGGTCCGCCCTTAGCGCTACCTCGAGTTCGAACGGCGTGATAATCGGCCTTAGAAAATCCTACCAGCACGTCAGCTTCCCACTCACGGTCGAAACACATCAAGATCAAGACATACCCGGGCCTCCACCAAACTATTCTCCGGGCACGCCACGAGCACGAAACACTCGATCTCGGCAAAGTTCGCGAGCTTCGCGGGGTTGAGCTTCCCCACGCTGAGGGTGTAGCTCTTTTTGTGTGCGCGCGCGAGGAGCGCGCGGAGGTGCGTGATGAGGGGGAGGTACGACGCGACGCCGAGCGTGCCGACGAGGATGCCGAAGACGTCCGCGTCGCGCGCCTTTTGCACGGTCGCGTAGCGCCGCATGAGGAGGCGGTTCGTGCGTGTGGATTCGATGCGGGCGGAGGTGGTGAGGGGGTCGTAGGAGTAGACCTGAAGAGAGAATTCAGCTACAGTCGCCCTAAATAAAAACATGAAAGCATACGTTACACGTCGAGTGGGTGATGAGGAGGTTGGTTAGGCCAAGGCTCTCGCCGCCGATATAGATGATGCTGGACACCTCAGATTCAGAGTCAGAAGGCGTCTCCGATGATTTATGACTCGGTGCAAGAGATATCGGCACATGTAAAGCTTGATGCAGGGCGGCGGCGATGCTTTCTGGGAACGTTAGTGAGGATTCAAATACCGAAATCCCTAAACGTACCTGCCTGGTGTGCATACGCGACATCGTACCGCAGGAGCGTACTCGTGCCGTCGAAGACTTGCGATACACGTTGAGCGCAGTCCTCCACATCAATTGGTTTCTTTCCAAACACATAAATTACGGGCAGGCGCGACGTTCTATCCAGATGTCGATGAGGGGATAAAACAGGGACACAAAAACATACTGGCTCATACACGCATAGCCGTAGTGCACCATCGCATCCGCGTCGACGTGCTGGGCGGCCACCTCGTCCACACAGCAGCTGGCGTACCAAAATAATTACAAAGCAGCCTTGCGCAAGTGGTGTCGGCGACGTGCCTGCCGTAGGACGTGTCCGCCAGAACATACAGCTCGCGACCAAGACCAATTCCAGCCTTTAGCCGCCGATATATCGGGACAGAGTCATGCAGGAGCTCGTCAGGGAACTGGAGCGCGACGCGCTTGTAATCGCCGGCTAGAATCTCCGCGATGGTCCGTTCGATCTCGTAAAAATTGTCAAGGTCCTCAGCTGGTGTGCTCTCTTGCTGCACGTCTATGGTGCGGGATATAGCATCTGCTCCAGAGGTAAAAAATGTGGTATTTTCTGCAGACATGAAAGTCGGGAGCAACTTGAAGGCGGATCACGTGTGACCCCTCCTCCGGTCAGGCTCCATGTCGGGCAAGGACAAGTACTACTGGTCCCAGCTGCGGGGCGCCCTCACCGCAGGCCAGTGGTCCGCCCAGCTCCCCGCAAAGGCCCCCAACGGAACAGCTCTATCTTGGTCCGAATTATTTCGAAAATTCAATAAGCACTGCATAGGCTACTCTGATGTTGCTGAAGTCGCGTCCCAAACACATGCTCTGGC
Source organism: Mycena olivaceomarginata (assembly GCA_029378375.1). Lineage (NCBI taxonomy): Eukaryota > Fungi > Basidiomycota > Agaricomycetes > Agaricales > Mycenaceae > Mycena > Mycena olivaceomarginata. The sequence goes on along the minus strand of JARKIC010000726.1, from coordinate 107,217 downwards.
TCTGCTTCTGGCTGCGAATTCCAAGGACCAGGACGGCGACAGCCCGCCGCAGACCGGCGAGTTTACTCTCGAGCTCGGCGACGAGTCTGTCTTGCCCCAGGAGCGGAAAGCGGAGGCTATGGAGGGCTATGAAACCCTGAAGAAGCTGGAATCCTCCAATTTCGATGTGCGTGTGGAGTATAAGACGCGGGAAGTATCTTATTGGTCTTCAGACCCTCAACTTTGCCCTAGCCTACTATGCGTATGCGCTCGGGAACCCCTCGGAGTGTCTATCGCATCTACGAAAAGTGCCTGATGTTTCCTATATAAACGAGCATATTGCGGGGACGTCCCGCAGTACAACACTCTCACTCCAGGTCCCGGGTGGTGCTCCGCCGTCCATCTCGTCGGCAGGGGGAACATCCATGTCTGAATCCCCTGCAGACCTAAACAACGGACGGGCCTGGGCAATGACTGAATCGTTCCGGAGTATATGTTTACAGGGTAGGCTCGCAATTTCCACCACCAGTACTCATCTCATCCCTTCCAGGCATGTCAAACGAGAAGCTCTTCCCCGCCGAACCCGATAAGGCCCTCACAGTCTACTCCACTGCGCTCCCGCTCCTCTCGCAGACCGCCTCCGAACTCATCTCCACCCCCATCACCTCCGCCTCCTCTTCTGGTAAAGTCAACTTTGCCTCCTTCACCCGCTTCCGCGAGCTCTGGCGCTGGGTCGAGTACCTCATCTGGCGCGCCGTCGCCCTCGGTGCGCGCATCTGCGACATCACCCGCGAAGACACGCACAACGTCCTCTGGTCCTGGCTCGCGCACTACTCCCTCTGCAGTGCCGCCTGGCCCGCGGCCTTCCGCCCCGCGCACCGCTGCACCGTCTCGTCCCTGTACATCCGCGCGCTCGTCCTGCGTAACCGCATTCCGCTCCCACTCCTACCGACCGTGGAGGTAGGCAAGCCCCCGCGGTGGCTGCACACCGCGAGGGCGGTGATCCAGGAGTACCGCGCGATCCTGAGCGTGTGCACGCGCTTCCCGCGCGCGGGGGAGCGCAACGTCAAGGTCGAGGAGTTTGTCGACCTATGCGTCGCGGTGTGGGAGGCGAGCGGCGCCGTGGGCGACTACGCTGGCTGGGTCATCGATGTGAGTACCTCCCTCCTCTTCATTCATTCATCTAAATTTACCGTACGCGTCGTAGGTCCTCTGGTGGGCGACGCGCATGACATTCAACTCGTTCCGCATCATGCGGCACCTGACGCGCCTCCTGCACGTCTCGGGCGACACCCCGCTCGCGAAGCGCACGCTGAAGCTGTACGTGCAGATCGTGAGCAAGGCGTGGCAGGCGGACGGCGCGGGTGGCGCAGGCAGCCTCGCGGAGGGCGACAACACGGACTCGAACCGGCATTGGGTCGAGACGCTCGTCGCGGGCGCGCGCATGTTGTGCGCGACCGCGGCGAATGCGATTGCGCCGGATGACGTTGAGGGTGGGATGGCGGACGCGCGCGAGGCGGGAAGGTTGGTGATGCTGGCGCGGACGCGGCTGGATGCGGACGAGCCCGACCTCGTCGCAGCGGTGGACCTCGCGGAGGGCGTGTGGAATACGGTCATGGCGTTCAAGGGTACGTACCCCCACCTCCTCTCTATGTCCAGACTCCGTGCTATATTCTGACTGACTAACCACTGTTTGCAGAACGCGATCCACACAGCCGCCCCGCCCGCCTCGCGCAAGCGCACGCGCTGTTCCTCCAGGCCGTCGCAACGCACCCCACCCCGGCGGCATACCACCACCTCGCCCTCTCCTTTGCGCGCCCGACCGGGCCCGCGTACGACCTCGAGCAGGCGACGCTCCACGCGGGGCGCGCGGTCGAGGGCGACCCGCGGGAGATCCGCTACTGGCACCTCCTCGCGCTCCTTCTCGCCGCGGCGGAGCAGTGGAAGGCCGCGGAGGAGATCCTCGAGCGCGGGGCGGAGCTCGGGGAGCCGCCCGTGTCGCAGGAGGACGAGGTGGCGAACGCCAACGGCAACGGCAATCTGAACCCCGAGCTGCTGAGGGCTGACGGGCGGGCGATCGACGGACTGCCTCCTGCTGCTGATTCTGTGCACCCAATCGCGAAGCGGGCGTCGGTCCCGCCGCCAATTTATCTACTTGACACGTCCGAGGTGGGGATACCCCCCGGCGCGGACCTGCTTCTGCCTGTGGCGGACCACCCTGCCCCGTCGAGGCAACAGCTGTTTGAATATTCACTGCAGCTGCGAATGACGCAAGTGGCGCTGATTGAGCACGTCGATGGCGCGGAGGGCGCGGAGGGGAAGTGGCTTGAGGTGTTTGCGTGGATAGCAGAGCGGCGGGGTGTCGCTGGTGCGGTCTCTCTTCCTTCTACGACTAAATGAAGCTCATTCTTTCATTCTAAAACAATAGCAGCGGCGTCGGAAAGCGGAAGACACCCGGTGGGCATGAACAACCTGAAGTCGCCGTCCGAGCTCGTGCTCTCCGTGTCGCGCTCCTCGCACGACAAGGGGCCCAGCGAGCCCTCGCCTTCCCATGCGCAACAGCAGCCCGCTTCCGCGGTCCCGCTCGACGACGAGCACGAGCCGCTGACTCTGCCCATCCCAATAATACCGATCACGATCTCGCCGGCGACACCCGACGAGGTTACGCGCAATCTCTCGACGACTGACCATAAACTCACGGAGAATATTGTCGAGGAGAAGGAGAAACCTAACGGGACCGGGAACGGCTCTGTCGACGGTTCGCGCGGACGGTCGCTCTCCATTGACCGGGGGGATACGTCCAAGTCGAAGAAGATGCAGCAGATGCTGAAGAATCGCGTGAATAAGGGACAGGCGCGGATTAGCACGATTTCGAAGCGGATTGGGAGTGGGGTGGTGAGGAATGGAACCCTGCGGAGGTCGAATTCGACGCCGGGTTAGTTCTTTGCCGTTGATTGTATGTGAGGAAAGCTCATCTTACCTTCCGCTAGACTTCCACGCAGTGCTCCGCCAGACGTCGTATCAAGCGTCATCGATACATTCTCGGAGACCGAACGTCGGGTCGTTGATGCGACGCAACTCAATCACGCCGAGCACATCGCCGCCCCCGCCGCCGACGGTGCCCGCTGCTGCGCACAGCAAGTGGAATCACACCACGGCCCGGGAAACCCGGCTCGAGAGCGATCTATGGCTCATGTCCGCCGCAACGTTCCGGCGGCTGGGGAAGATCGAGCAGGCCAAGGGCGCCATTCAGGAGGCCGAGGTGAAGGACGAGGGTAACCCGGCCGTTTGGGTGCAGGTTCGTTATTCCCTTTGCTTCCGTCCGTCCATTCCTCAGCTCACACACCGCCGTTACAGCTCGGCCTGTATCACGTCGCCCTGGGGCACACACAACACGCGATCGATGCGTTCCAGAAGGCGTTGTTCATCAACCCGGACGACGTCCCCGCGTCGGTGCACATGTGTCGGCTGTACCTCACCCCGGAAGGCTCGTCGCGCACCGCCGAGGACGAGGTTGACGCGAACAACGTGGACCTCGTCGCAGGGATGCTCGCGCACCTGACACGGGGCCCTGGCTGGGATGTGCCGGAGGCGTGGTATTTCCTGGCCAAAGCCTATGGGATGCAGGACCGCAAAGACCGCGCGCGCGAGTGTTTAAGCCTCGCGCTGCAGCTGTCGGAGCAGCGCGGTGTGAGAGAGGCGGCGAGTGCGGTTGGGTGGTGTATTTGAGCTGTTGTGCACATTTACGGTCTTTACATCATTGCACCAGTACCCTAATAGTAATGGCTCGATACTGATATACCCAGAGACTTGTAGAGAGTAATGTGGGCGGTGAGGACCTTCAATTTCAAAAAGCGGAGACTTTTACATTCGGAAATTTGATGGGAAGACTCGGAGACGAAGAATTTCACGCGCTTGCATAGATGCACCAATAGAAACGGTTTTCAATGGACGACTCCGAATGCCGCTTAAGAACGAATGGGTATCTATTGAAGGAAATCGGAAACTTCGGGTGACGGCCTGCGTTCCAAAATAGGGCGGTCAAAGCGATATATTTCACGACTAAGGTTAGGGTTAGGACCGTAAAAGGTCCAAAAAAAAAAAAACAACGGGGGATCCCCTGACGACACAAGCCAGTAGTGCAGCGGCAAGGTCATCGTGTCCGTCTGTTGCAAGCAGAGCAGACAGACAAGGGCAGCAAAAATTAGATAACCAGAAATGCTTGCGGTGCAAGCATAATAGTGGTTAAACTATTAAGAACAGATACTACACTTGATCTAAGCCAAAAGGCCAGAGTGGTAAGGAAACGAGATGGTGGGGGCGTTTCTTTTATAGGGCGGGGATGGTCCGTGCGAGGCAAACAAGTGCTGGTCCGTGCGCGAGGTGACACGTGCGATGTTGAAGTGCAATTTCTCGCTAGTTCAGTCCTCACCAGAATAATATGATAATTAAAATATGCGCGCGCAAGGCACTTGTTGTGCGTAAGTTGTTGGCGATTTCTCGTTGAAACAACGGAAAGGTATCTCTTTCGTTCTTCGCCAAGCACTGGTTGGACGCGAGGTCGAGTCGTTGAATTGTATGATATCCAGGTGGGATTGCCGAAAATCCTTGGAAACTTACTGTGGAACGTAGGCGGATTGAAATATTCGACGGGACAATTGGGTATGTAATTACAAGTTGATAAATGGAGGCATACCTCTTCCACAAGTTCGAGAAATTCGTATCATGCTGGCCGACACTATTGCTCCGCTTCGTATCCAGGTGGAGAAAATCGAGTCTCCAATGGCGCCTCGGATTCGCCTCCGTCACTCGCTGATCCATCACCACCCTTTTGGAGGCCTAGCCCGGATGCAGGCGACTCATGCGTCATTCGCATGCTCTTCGAGGAGAGCGAAAGTCAAAAACGACATCACCGGGCTGCGCGTGAGGGGCGTCCCCGCCGGCGTATGCATATCCGAAAAGCGGTCGCTCCGCTCCCGCATGGAGGGCGGTCTCGTCGGCTCAGACGAGGAAACGTAGCTGACCGCATAAGGAGGGGGCGAGTTTTCTGCATACGCTTCGGCGCTAGGGCTGGGTCTGCGTCTTCGATATCGGCGGTAGAAAAAAATGGCTAAAATCGCCATCGCCAAGCTGAGTACTCCGAGGACGGTTCCCAAGATAATCCCCAGGGTATGATCGCTGTGTAAAACTGCGAGTTGGGAAATCGCCGGGGTCGGTGGAGGAGCTGACGAGGATGCGGGCGGAATTGCTGGCGGCGTGGAAGAAACCGCTGAAGAGGCTGCAGTACTGGAACTTGCACTGGCGCCGGTACTGGAACCGACACTGGAACTGGAACCGACACTGGAACTGGAACCGACACTGGAACTGGAATTGGGGACAGGAATACTGTCGGCCTCGGTGTCGGCACCGGTCTCTGCCGGGCCCTTGTCGGTGTCTGTAGGGCTCTCCGGTTCCGTCCCTCCTTTTCGACGCCGGCACAGGCTACTATCGCACCGGGCTGTGTACCTAGATATCAATCATTCGCAATGATTCCGTCTTATTGAGAATAGGACCTACATGAAGCCATCAACATAAACGCTGACACCATCGTGTCTGCTGATTGTTAACGAGTGTTCGGTGTTTGGGAGTCCCGAAAGACCCCACACAGGCGCAGAAGAGTCGGCGTCCGGATAGAAAGAAGATTGAACAGGGAGGGTCAGAAAGACGGGAGGATTTGAATCCAATGTTGCGGTTAGGGTCATTTCATGCGGCCATGGTGGATACACCAAGTAGACAGCGACACCTTTAGAATAGATCAGCCACAGGCCAATTAAGTTGAAACCGACATGTATACCGGTGAAGTTGAAGCGTACGGTTGCCCCCGCTTCATCACATCGCCGTAGTGTTTGATTGTGGCAGGAATGGACAAACTTTCCGGGAGAGACTTGCCAAGATCGCCCAGCCTCGTCAGGCGGGAGGGTCAGACACTTGTGAGAGGAGAAAGAAACAGAGGATGCGTCTGAATCGTCAACAGTAATGTTGACGAGAGCATTTGAGAGACTAGCGGCGAGGACTAGGGAAAGTGAGGTACGACGCATGGCGGAAAGTGGTTAATGCCAGACGGTCATGGAATAAATACTCTCAGCCACTAGCCCGAAGGCCAGAAGGATTTCCTCGACATCACTGTCTCACAGTCGTGTCAAAAGCGTGTTAACCGAAGAGCCACCCCGAAAAAATATGCCAGCTTGGGCAAAGGTTCCCGGGAGTCGCCGGCTCTGGGAGCTGGAGCATGTCACTAGGTGGTTTGAAACAAGCGAGAGTGAGAAATGTCGAAGTAACGGCTCCAATACTGCTGACTATCGCGACCGACAGTGGTGGAGGTTGTTAACATGGATTTCAGACTCCGACTTTGTGATGGTAAGTTGACGGCATCTGCCATCATCTGCTCTTGTTCTCTGGCTAGAATCTCCTTCTGTTCTTGGCTGTCAACGACTGAAGTTCAACTTGAAGGTGTCTGATTCGCAGCGATCTTCTTTAGAAAGCCACCCTCTGACTAGATCTCTTAGAGCCGCGTCGGTTTAAGCTGCCACGGTCACGGGAAACTCAAAGACTTCCAAGAAAAGGCTGGGCAGGAGATTTTCCCAACCTTTATTTCTAGACAATATAAATGGCTCCAAAGACCGCCGCGGCCTACGGGACCTGGAGCTCGCCCTTGACAGTGGAGAGCATCACTGACACGGTAGCTCCAAATCGGCACTTCCACGAGTCCATCTCACTCTGATTATTATTATTTCCCCTTCTTTTCTCACCCAGGATAATGTTGCGGATCTCGTGGACATCCTGGTCGATCCTCTGACGTCTAAAGTCTATCATATCGAAAAGCGCCCAGCCGAAGGCGGGCGCGATACGCTCCTGGAGACGGAAACTGGTCGCGAGATCACTGTGGCGTCGGGCAATTGGGACGTCAAGAGTAAGGTGAACGGGTATGGCGGGGGCCCCGCAATCGTCTATGGCGGCGTTACCTATTTTTCTCATGTTAAAGATGGGAGGGTATACCGAGTCAACGTGGACGGTGCCAGGGATCTCCCTGAGCCCATCACACCCGGTAACTCTATTTTCTGTTTGCCCAGACGTTCTCACCCACTCCGGTTCCCCACGACAGAAAATCCTTCCCACAAGTTCGCAAACTTAGATGTCTACCCGCTTGATCCTACTATCCTCGTTGGCGTATTCGAGGACAGCACGGGAAGCAGTTCTCCTGCCAAGGTCGTCAATAGCCTCTGCTTCATAAACGTTTCAACAAAAACAGTCTCTCCCCTCGACTCTGACGCCTCCTTCTATTCAACCCCGAAATTCTCAGCCGACGGCAAACGCCTGGTCTGGGTCGAATGGGACCTCCCCGACATGCCTTGGAACGGCACCGAGATCTGGGTCGCCGATGTCGTCCCGACGTCTGGCTCCTTCGAGCTGAAAAACCCCAGGCACGTCGCAGGCGAGCACGGAAAGATCAGCGTCGCATACCCCACCTGGGCATCCAACGACACCATTCTCTTCACCTGCGACGCATCGGGATTCGAGAATCCGTGGAGCTATGACTGTGCGACGGGAATCGCGAAACCTGTGCTCGAGACTTCTTTGGCGGAGGCATTTGCGCAGCGAGATCCGCCGAAGAAGTTTGGCTGGTCAGCTTGTGCTGTCGCCAACACGGAAGGTACTGCCGCAGTTTTTACGGCCATTAAAGACGGACGCAGCGTTCTGTATCATGTTGATCTCCCGACCGGAAAGGCCGAGCTGCTGCCTAGTCCGTACGTGGAAATCGAAGATCTGCGCTCTCTCCGTCGCGATCTGCAGCAGGTCGTTTTTATTGGAACCGGTGTGGACAGCACACCCGGGCTTATCCGATGCACATTATCCGCCAAGTCGCCGTCGCAACCTGAGGCTGTTTTTGTCAACCTCCAATCCGGTATTACCCACGGTTCACTGCTGCCTGCCGAGTACATCTCACTTCCCAGGCCGCTTTCGTTACTGGTGCCACATGAGACCGGATCCCGACCGGTTCATGTGATATACTACGCTCCGAATAACCCACAGTATACCGGGCTGGAAGGGGAGAAGCCGCCATGTGTCTTGAATGTCCACGGTGGGCCCGTCGGTTTGAGCCCACAGTCTTTCAACGCCACGAAGCAGTTCTTTACCACGCGGGGATGGGGCCTGGTGAGTTATAATTAATTTTCAGCCCATGCTCTGAGCTGAAACCCGAAAGGTTGGATGTCAACTACGGGGGTTCTTCCGGCTATGGTCGTGCTTACATGGAGCGCCTCCGCGGGGCGTGGGGAGTCGTTGACGTTGAGGACTGCATCTACGCTGCTCGTATTATCTCTGCAGCACCATACGACCTCATCGACCCGAAGCGTATCGTCATACGTGGATCCTCGGCCGGAGGATTCACGACTCTCGCCGCGCTTTCACTGAGAGCTGACGCAGGCGTGTTCGCCGCCGGATGTTCACTTTACGGTATTTCTGATCTTCGGCGGCTCGAGCTTGAATCACACAAGTTCGAAAGCGGATATCTCACCATGCTGGTGGGTTCGGATCCACAAGTGATGCTGGACCGGTCGGCTGTGTTTCACGCGGAGAAAATCGTCGCGCCTTTGCTTGTGAGTGTGATGCTCTTTTTATAAAAATAACAGACAGCTTATATGCCACACCGGCAGATACTGCAAGGGGATGCTGATACAGCTGTGCCGCTTATTCAAGCGGAGGTGCGTGAATCGAATTTAGGATGAACAGAGTCAGAATTAAACATGCGCAGGGCATGGTCGAAAGCATTCAAAAGCGAGGCGGGTGTGGTCGAGTACAAGATTTATCCCGGCGAAGGACACGGCTGGAAGCGAAAAGATACCATTCAGGACGCTCTGCGGAGGGAAATCCGGTTTTACAACCGAGTGCTGGGGATCGAATGTAAGGATGCTTGAGTGGGGAGTCGATTTAAAATACCTAGTTACGGTGAACCTCGGGTTTGTACAATCATCATAATTTTGCGGTGCCCAACAAGTACTTGAAGCAATTATTTGGCATGAAATGATGCGATTGATGATGATCAAAGTTACAATCACCTGCCTTTAGCGTTGATCAGCAACGTGGCCAAAGATGGCCTAACTGCTACTAAATCATTCACCATCTCGCGCCCGCTCCTTCATCTCTGCGATCCTCTGTCTGGACGCTTCGGGAATCCCTGTGCTTGCTGATTCTCTGGGTCTTTGGGTGGTGCCGCCATGACTTCCGTTACAATCCGACTCGTCGGCCTCAGAGTCTCCCATGCTCTTGACTCCGGATTCGACTGGTGCTGCCGATTCAGAAGCAGCGCCCTCTCAGTTTGCGGTCAAGAAGGCTCGGCGTCAGACTGCCTTCTATCCGAATGTAAACTCTACAAATAAGCCCCAGAAACCATTTAGCCGTAGCGCCGCTAAACGGGAGAGTGTCATGGCTCTCGGAAGCATCGAGCATCTACAGCACTACTTCACGAAGACCGGGATTGAGGCTAAGAAAAAGTAAGTATTTCTCTTTCATCCCAATTCATTCCCTCCGACGACATTTTGCCGCAAATCGATGCGGGGACAAAGGTTTTTGTGAAAGAATTGACATGGAAACCAAGTTGAAGCTTGTGCCTGTCCTTTCGATGGGTTCACGTTCGATTTTGTTTCCCGGTCAATTCTTTCGCGCAATCCAATGTCCTCCGACGTCTTGATGAGCGCGCATATGTGTTCTCCCCGCCTTTACCACCTCATCTACCCCTCCACTTCGAATGCACGACTGACTGTCCTGCAGTGCCAAAGCGGGAAAAGTTCACCACGGGGCTTGTCCCTGTGTTTGGTGGCCTCACTCACGTACGCACGGACTCGACCGAGTCTAGCGGGAGTGTTATGGACCTCCCGCCGTCCCCGGCTGCTCCCATACCTGCCGCCCCATCTCTCCCTCCATACGTCAAGACATTCGAGATGGACCCCGAGTCTCTCCTTCCAGGCGTCATAGACGATCTCTCGGATGTCTCCTTCGCGTGGCGTATGGACCAAACCGCCCCTCCGACCCATGCCCCCTCGGACCGGCTGGGCGTCGCCGGCTCCGGTCCAACCGACGCCATCGACGTCCTCAACGTTCTCAAAACCACCACGCGCGCCATCCGCTCCGTCCGGAACTACCTCCTCTCCCTCCCGGACGAGTCCGCCGGCACCATCCGCGCGCACTTCCGCTCCCGCCAGGCCCCCGGCAGCTTCCGCCCCTCCCTGCGCTCGAACCTCTCCTCCTCCTCCTCTATCACGGATCTGCGCGGCGCGGCGGCCGCAGCAAACGCCAAGGAGAAGGAGGCGCGCGCGGATCCGCTGAGCCTCATCCGCAAGTCCGCGCTGGAGGTGCTGACGGTGCTGCGGGAGCTGGAGGAGCGGTGCCGGCTGCCGCTGAGCGACGACGCGTACGACGCGCACAGCGAGGGAGGGCACTCGCGGATGGCGAGCCCGAGCATGCGCTCGGACGAGCTGTTGCCGGACGAGGGCGACCATGAGCGGGACGCGGACACGTCGGTCGCGTTTTCGCTTGTGCAGGTACACGGGCGGTTGAGAGCGTCCCGGTGTGGGAGGACGAGGATGCTGTGACGTGGGAGGAGGACGTCGACGACAAGGCGAAGAAGGAGGGGTGGGACGAGAAGCTTGTGCTGGGGAGCGGGTGGCTGTATAACCAGAACGTCCGCCTCGAGGATCTGGAGAAGGAGAAGACTGTTGTCGGGACGTATCTGGATGTCGTCGACGAAGTGCTCTTCGAAGGCAAGAAGGTGGGGGAGCCGGGGAAGGAGAAGGAGCGGGGATGGGAGAGAGAGCGGCGGAAAGCGATCGACAAGGGCAGCGTTTCGCACGAAGAGTCGGGCGAATAGGCGCGGCAGCTCGGTGGATGGTGAGGGTCCGACTGTGCTCACACCCTCCACTACGGGGGATAAGGCCAGGCGCCGGGTGTCCGTCGGGATGTTCGACATGATGAGCTCCTTCAAGCTCTCGGAGGAGCCGTCGCAAATGGACGAGATCGGCGAGGAAGCGGCGGACAGCGACGGGAGCATCGACGACGACGAGCTGCCGGAATGGGCGCGGAGAAAAGCGTTTGACGGGGACGAGCTCGGTTTGTCGCCTTACCTGCCCTTCACTTATGATCCTGACTTGCTTATAGGCCGCGCGCACGCCCTCCTATCGGCCTTCCTCCCCGCTACCCTCCTCCCGGCGCTCCTTCCGCCCTCTCCCCGCGAAGCATTCCTAGAAAGCCTCTCGTCAGGGCAGCTCCTCTGCGTCGCGTACAACACCTGCGTCCGCAAGTCCAAGAAGCCGTGGGGGTACATCAGTAAAGACGGCATCCACGACATCCTCGCTCTGGAGCAGGCCGCCGCGCGCGACAGCGGCGGCGGCGGCGGGGACGAGAGCAAGGCGCAGGCCGAGGTGAAGAAGGGCTGGACGTTCAGGCGCATCGATAACCTCCGGATATGGGCTGGGTACGCTACCGCTTCTTCCTCGTCGTTTCTTTGGTGGGGATTGACACGTTTACAGGGCGCTGAAGATCCGCTACCTCCTGCCCATTGTCACGCCCGTTCAGCCAGGCGGCTCCACGACGCCGAACTCTAATACGCCGCTGAACTCACCCGCGCCCGTGGGCGCCACCCAGCGCTTCAATCCCGAGCAGCCGCCTGTGATCTTTGACGCGAAGACGGTCGCGCGCAAGGACCCCGGGTGGGATGGCATCCTGGAGAACGTGATGCTGCGGTGGGTACAGCGCGTCGTCGCGGAGAGGCGGGGCGAGACATGATTGATTTATATGGCCCGCATCATGACATTTACGATTCAGATGACGACGACGACCGAGACGAGAAACGAAACAGCATGGAACTAGAACTATATGATCAAAAACATCCAATGTACCTCTTTGCTTTCTCGCTATCGACCATATTATCTTACCGGAAAAGGAATACCTGTATTACCCAGCCTGTACCTTATCCCATACCCCATAACCATATCGAATTGTAGCGGGCTTGTTTGGGTGTTTCTTCGTTGGCTCGGCTGACATATCCCGCCGTGATTTGGCAATGGCACGCTCCTTTCCGAAGCACGACCTGGTTGGTGAATCAAAGGTGACATCCAGTGGTTCCCATGCATGCAAATCGGTCTAACGGGGAATTTCAAGCTGCAGGCGTCCGCGCATACTCAGGACCTCGGGTGGACCTCGGGTGGACCGAAATCGCGCAGGAAGACATCTCGAAGAAATTGGAACACGAAATTCCCGTCGAGTGGCAATCCAGCACCATTCTCGATCCTGTCCCAGATTTCCATCTACTGCCTCCCTTCCCGCCCAGCGACCGGAGCGCGCCATGCCCCCATGTTACTTCTTAACATCCGCGAGGCCAATATCCACTCCGGATCTTTGGGCGGCCATCCGTGCATCGTTTTTACCGCTTTCTTGGGGTTTCGTGCAAACCTAGCTTCAGCGTGCCAGAACTCGCCCCTTGTTCATTTCGCTCCGCGGAAACCTTGACGGGGTGGTCGACTTCATTTGTCGACACAGCCAACGCGTGAAACACCTCGAACTATGCAAAGGGAGATGGGATTTGGAAGACGTAGAGGAAAGCATCCATTTTGTGGAAGACGCAAGTCTTTTGGAGCCCCGGCCGTTGCTCGAGACGTCGATGATTCGCAGGGATATTTCTGGGCGATATTTCTGGGGCCCTCAAATCACCGAGGTGCTGCGTATGGCGCCTAACCTCATCGAATGCAAATTTGTAGAGCTGATGCGCGTATATGGCATCGAAGCCATCGCCGGAACAGTGCTCCTTCCGTCCCTACGTCGGCTGATATTCGAGGGAAAACCAAGTTTCCCTACAGCGAGGAAGCCGTACTGAAGTTTTTCACTCCCCGTACTGGAGGTCCTCTCGCTTCCACTACGTGGGGTCGTAGGGGGCGATCCAGTTTCAGGCGCCCACCACCTCTGCAGAAACTAATTATGGGCGAACAGGGCAACCGCCACATCGAATCCATCCAGCCCGTTGAATGCCTTTACTTCGTACCAACGCTCACGCATTTGGAAATGTATTGGGTCCCGTACCGTCTGTGGGAAGAGAGACGTGCTGTCGGATGGATTGGAAGATCCACGACGCTGACGCCAACACCAAATCCTTCCGTACGAATGCCTTTCCCGATGACAGCTGTGCTCCATAGTTCCCTAAAGCTGGACGTTCCAAGCCAGAGTCTTGTCTAGGGAAGCGCTACAAGCCCTAAACAAGACGTAGAAATTAATCGTACTTGACTTGACGTTTCTGCTCTACGGAGGTGAAGTGAGGCAACGGAAGAGTTGACGGTACTTCACCTAGTAGGAGAGCGATAAGTACTTATGAAAAGTCCAAGGCTGGCTGAAACTCCTCATGACGCTGGAAGAAATATACCCGAAAGCATCATCATCTATGCTGCAGTTTTGAATGGTCTAAAGTAGTGCTGTCCAAAATATGATATTGATATGATTTTGGCGTATCATATTATATGGATATCATATTACACCCCCGGGGTCCGTATCGTATCCATATTATATTATCTTCGTATGTATTAATACGTATCATAATATATTATTGATATATCAATTAATATTCATGAATGTTCAGCACCTCCGTCCAGTTGAGTCCTTCACCAAGCCCAGACTTGAGCCGTTCCTTCGTTACAATACACATCGACGAATTTTCGGGTGTCATTGAAGTTCGATCATCCGTTAGGGTGTGTTTCATGCTGGAAAATAGTCGCTCAACAGCAATGCTGACCCCCGGAATAGCGAGAATGTCTCGTGCGACACGTGAAATGGACGGTAAAGTCCCCTGATTTTGCTAGGGTACAAAGTCAGTGGAATCCTGAATGCGAGCAAAAAAACTGACCTTCCACCAGCCAAGCGGGTCGTCAAAACCCTCCTCAACGGGAGAAATCCCGCCAATGTACATGTCGACTTCATCTTTCCCAGCAAACGAAGATGATTTCTTCTTCGTCTCGGTACTTCCCTTGACGGCCATCGCAAAAATACCCTTCGCAGGTTTGGATGAGGTAGAGGCGGTCAACGTAACAGCCGAATACTTCCGAACCGTTTCGGTCAACAGTTCACGCGCTCTTTGCACGACTTCAGGATCCCAATCTTCGGTCTCAAAGAACGTCAAACGGATAACAGGATGGAGTACTGGCATACGGTATGAGGAAACAAATTTTAAGAGAAGCCAGAAATGCGAACCGGAAGCAAGCAACGGATAGTCACTAATCAGAGCCTTGCCAACATACTGTTTCGCCTTTTCGGAGCCTGCACGCAGTGCTCGGGCAATTTGGGGCTCCTCAAATTCGTGTTCGTCGGCCAGGCTGGCAAGCCTAGTCTCCATTAATTTATAGAGCGGTAGAATCTTACAAATGGTAGGAACACCCTTTCTTGAGAGTTCTAAGGTTACAGCTTGTAGAACCTGGATATTTGCGTCCAACTCGAAGTCAGAATATTATTTGACGGGGATCCAATACGAACCTCAAGGGCATCCATCAACTTGTCGATGAACTCCCAGTCAGAGGAGTGCATCTCCCATTTCTTTTTTGTTGCAAGCGCTGCGGCTTTGGCCTTTCCGGTAAGACCACGGGCCATATCCGCGACAAATGCGTCAAGAGCCTGAGTCGTGTCATGCTTTAGTTACTTCACAGACACAAGAAATGAGTTCACATACTGCTGAAAGATTACGGGCGCGCCGCATCTCTGCATACATAGTGTTCCAACGGATCACCATGCTTTGCATGAAGACGAGATGGCGATACTCTGGATCGGCGAGCTTATAGATGAGAACACGGGCCTTCTTGCGTCGAATTTCCGAGCGAAGGATGTGGACTACGCTTGAATGGATCTGGAAAGAGTGAGAGAATAGAAGGAACAATTCAGAATGCGATCTTTACCTTGTCAACCGGCGTAAAGACTTTTTCGGGCTTCGCCTTTTTACCCGCCTTTCCATTCCCCGTCCCCGGCGCTGCATCCGCAGGCTCTTGAACCATGCCAACTTCCTCCGTCGGCACCTCTTCGACTGCGAGAACAGGAGCCTCATCCACCCACAAACCCTCATTCTCCTCGTCTCCGGAATCGGACAGATCAGACCCCGAAGGATCCGGATCGTGAATGTCCTTCTCCAACCGACCCGCTTTTATATCCTTTGCCATTTCCTCCGTCTCCGCCATGACAACAGGATCCTCATCTGGATTGTAGACTAGAGAGAACTTACGCGTGTCCTCGTACAGGTCCTTCTCCGCAATTGACGGAGCTAAACCGAGACTGGCGGTAATGTTTCTCGAATGAAGGTCAGAAACAATCGGGAAACCGTAAATCGAGTGTGAGACGACGCACTGAGCAACAAGATTTGTAACATGCCCGCCACAGCCAATTTGCATGTTGCGAGCCGTTCCAACTTTTGGGTTGTTCCGTGCGCAAAAAACGCACAAGTGCGCGACTCATCGTCCCATTAGTGGACGCATTATCAGCACCGAATGCGACTAAAGAAAGATTGTGAGTGGGAGATGAGCTGAAAGCATATTATGTGACGTACAGACAATCCCATCCATTTTCCGATGGGATAATGAAGTGAATACGAGCTTTGCGACAGCCTCTCCACTGTGGTCGCCATGGAGAGGAAGGAGATCAAGAACATGTTCTTGTAGAACCCAGTCGTCGTCGATGAACGTCACCGTTACCCGCAGAATGCATGAACCATATTTTTGGTGGTCCCGAGGTCAGTCGCAATGCTAATTTTGGACTTGTTATTCTGACGGAAACTTAGCGAACAGTTGAGAAACAATAAATTTACGCACCCGGATAATGTTCTCGAGTTTTTTATCAAGTGCTCGGTGAAGAACCTTGAGATCGCGAGCAACAGTCTGATGCGACACCTTGGCTTTCAATTTTGAAGGAAGGAGGTGGGTGAGCAGATCGAGCATCCCTTGATTCTCAGTCAGACGAAATGGAAGGTCGTCGCAAACAATCGCCTGCAAAAGATGCTGGCGGTAACTACGCTGGGTGACTAATTTGGCAGGGTTCTCTATTCCGCGCTGAACGAAAGCCTGCATCATATCACGCTGGGCATCCACAGGACTCGGACCGGAACCGTCAGCAAGTGGGGGCAAACCCCGCAACGCTCGGTCCTCGGCTTCCTGGAACTTTACCCACGACTGTGACATGGGCCGGCCACTACAGCCTTCAGCATGCGCAGTGAAGTTGCTAGGTAAATGGCACTTCAGGGTCTCTTCGGCAAATGATGCAATACCCTCAGAACGGGGAGTCGTTCGGAACACACTACATTGTTTGTGTTCAGAGGTATGTCAAGTTTCGTCGAGATAGAAGATTTACGGGCAGTAGCGGCATTTGAAATTCCAAGTCAACTCGTCTTTCTTGTTGCTCGACGGCTTGGCGGTACGAAACTGAGTTAGAGCCCAGCGTAGTTTAGCACCGTGCCGAGCTGGGGCATCGTCACCACTGTCATCCTCCGATGCCGGCGGAGCAGAGGGCTGCCACGGGGTTCAAATCAAATCACATAAAATTATGTATTGGCATGCACCTTCGATTTTTTGGGTTTGGGTGGCGCTACTTGCGTTTCACTTTCGTTTCCATCCGAAGTGGGCATTGGGGATTTGCGTTTCTTTGATTTATTCAATATATGCATGCGCCAAAATTAATCCATGCTTGCCGCGACACACAAGAGGATATTTTGATTCGGGGAGGTCTGTACTGCTCTTCAGTTGAAATACACGCTCCCACTGGTTCGAGAATGCAGCGTAATTCCCGTCCTTCTCGTCCGATGGGAAAATTGCGATTGGTGGGGTGTCATCGGTATATTTGGGTGTTAGATTTTTCGCCAACAGGCCGTCGCGTCGTCCAGCCGCGATTCCATCAGGGATATTATCAATGGCGGCCTTGAGATCGGTGAGAAGCTTGATACCAATAGCCCTCGTCATCGCAAAAGATCCGCGACAAAAAGGTCCGAGAGAAGAAATTGACACTTGACAGGTCGTGGACGGAGAGTTCTGCCCAGTCGAAAACCATGGTTTACTCACGCCTCTGACAGCATCAGCTGTTCCGGAAATTGCCATGATATGAAATAATACGGATAATACGGGCCATCCGTATCATATTAATATTCGTATCATATTGTATCATATTACTGAGTATTATTTCCTTGAATCTACCTCCTCTCCGTATCGTATCCGTATTAATACTGATATATTAATAATATATTATTTCGTATTATATTAATGGACAGCACTAGACTCTAAAGGGGACCAGCCTTCATTGTATCTTTGAGCGGATGCCTCTCTTCGTCCCTTCGACTCAAGCCGAGGAGGTTGGTTCATTGTGTGGATGCTATTTTTCCCTTCTAAACCTGCCGTTTTAAGGACCAGGGCTGCATGCCGGCAGATTTGAGAAGCTGTCGACGAGAACATCACAAGATATGAACCGGTCTTAGTGAGCGTTAAACTTCCGGGGAGCATCGCTGACGTGCAGCCTGTTCCTTCGACTAACATTCCTTGACCAATTGACGGACAAGACAGAGGCCAATTAATTAATTTGATGCATGTCAGATCTTGAAATTAAGAAAGAAAGAGGCTGGAGCCCCCGGTAGCCAAGTAGGGCCGAAAAAATGTGTTCGCGCGGCGCCTGAATGGTCGAACAGAAGAAGAAGCAATGATGCCGATCTTGGTAATCACACACAAAGCAAGGTAGATGTGGGGAGCTCGTGGCCTCGGTGTGGGGGAAGAAAAGAAGCGGCGCTGTGCGCCTGTGGGACGAGAGGAAGAGGGCGCGGATGCGCCAGTGATGCAGACGTGAGGGGAAGGTGTGTGTGTGTGCGGGGGGTTCGGCCGTCCCGGCCGAGCGGGCTTTCACGAGACAGCGGGAGAGCTGCGGGAAAGGCCGGGTCGGAGGAGGACGGGGTGCGGGACGGGACCGAACCCGTACGCAAAGGCGGCCACGGGTCCCGAAGAACGAGACCCGGAGCAACCCAACAGGAGCGCAGGCAACCGAGAGCCACCGGCTCGTGCGAGGGCGAGAGAAGCGGGCCGAGGCCCCCACACCACGGCAAGCGAAAGGAAAGGAAGGAAAGACGATGTGATTACGATGTAAAATATTATACAGACGAATGCGACGTAGTACGAGGGACGATGACGAGATGCTACAAGAAATCAAGAGAGTCCACGTCCAACTCCGAAGGGTGATTGTGAGCCCGCGCAAACTCCTTCTGCTGATCAGCCCAGGCGCGCGCGATGGCGGCGGGTATGACGTGTTCCAAACGACGCCAGTAGACGAGGAAACAGAGGGAGGTCCAACCCCCTAGTTTCATGATCACCTCGGGCGCGACGCCGGCGAGGAGCAGGTCCATGGCACCGCCGATGCGGTAGCTATGGCCGAAGACCTGGTCTAGGCCCGCATTTTTGAATGCGAGGGACGACGCGGCGAGGAAGACATCTTTGGTGATGACGCGCCAGCCCGACGTGGACCTGTAGGCGAATAGCGGGGTACCCGGCGGGGGGGAGTGGTTGATGCGGCGGTGATTGTCGAAGGCCCGAACGGGGCAGACGTCGATGTCCAGGTGCGTACGCGCCGTCAAGAGACACTGGCCTCCCGAGGTCTGCGTCGTCTTCGTCCAGACCAGCTTGATGTCGTGCACATCGCGCCCATTGACGGCGAGGTCGGAGATGCACGTCTCGCGGCATGTGTCTCGTCTCGGGTCGAACTTAGCTGCGCTGCGCAGGACCAGCTCACCGAGACGACGACAGCCCCCGAAAGCCGTGAGTGCCAGTGAGCCCATGGCTGCACCGTACGGCGTTTCGGGGTCGAGGGCGCCCAGAAAGGCGCGAAGGTGCGCGAGGGTGACGGGGCCGCGTGCGGGGCGGCTGAAGGGGAGGCCGGCCTTGACGGACGACTTTTTGAGGAGCGCGAGTCGTTTGTCATCGCCGAACCACGGCGCGTCATTGTAAATGTGCCAAAGACGCAGGCCGCAGAGCCAATTTCTGATGCAGCTGCCCGTACATGTGCCCCTGGCCTCGGAGACGAAGAGTGCGAGTAGATGACGGCTGGCGGGCATGCGCGCGTGTTCTGAGACGTCGTGACGGTCGCAGAATTGGTGGAAACGCGTGAGTCCCGCCCCGTAGGACTCCAGCGTCTCCGGGACGTGCGCGCCGACGAGTCCCTCGAAGAGGAGGACCTGTTCCTCGAGGGAAGCCCCGGCCCGCTCCAGCGCGCTGTGGGAGACAAGGCAATGCGGTGCCGTCCACATGAAGATACGACGAGAGGAGGGAACGTGGGGCCGGTAGAAGCTGACGGCGAGGCGGTTCTTTGCTTGTGGCTTCCGAGCCTGCTTTTGTGGGAAGCGGGTGTTTATGGCAACGCGGACGTCTGCGATGATCTGCGGGCTGTGTGTTGGACGCGAAGTGGAAGAGACGCGGGCAGGGGAAAGGGGGAGGGGTCGAGGTCCTGTCCTTGAGGGAAACGAGGGGGCTGAGGCGATCGTGCGGCGCAAGAAAGTGAGGTCAGGGACGTCGCGTCCTGTTCGTGGAAGGTGTGGCCGGACACGAGTGCACTGCAGCGTGATGAATGATGGATGAGTGATGATAGAAAGGCGCGGGACGTACATGTTTTTGGAAGGATTGAAGGATGAAGATGATGATGTCATGAGGGATGTTCTGTGGAAACATGAGACGGATGCAATGTTGTTGTTAAGTAACGGACGTACGAAGGCAAGAAAATTGACGACGAGGAAAGAGCGGACGTGTGCGGATGCGCGATGGGAATTTGTGGTGAAAACGTGATGGTTTTTGACGTCGGGGGTGAAGGGCCCAGGTGGCCGAAGGCGCTGCGGGAGCGTGTTAGAAGGGTGCGTTGTTAAGAGGGAGCGACGCACGCGAAGTGGGGACGAAGAGGGTCGGAACGGTACATAGAGTGGGACGTGGCACGAACTGCTGGGTCCGGCGGGCCGATGGTCGATGACGCGCGCGGAGGCAAGAAGATGGAGGATGGGATTAGCGGCGATGGAACGGGACGGCGCTGAGGCGCGGACGTGCTACGGCGAGATGACATTTCCGCCGATGAAGATAGAGCGAAGCTCCCTCGGGAGCTCAAAACCGTCGTGGCAAGTAGTCGCGTGCATGTAGGTGCGCCGCGGGAAGGCCTCGTGAAGGTGCGTCTGCGAGGTTGTTGGCGGAGGGGACGTAGAGGATTTTGGGTGTGATAGACGAGCCCGAGGTGACGGCAAAAGAGCGGCGCGCGCACAAGTTGATGTCTTGATTAGGGGAGCGCCCCTTTTCGTGCGCGCCGATCGCGCCCTTGTTGTCCGATCGGACAAGGACGTGGACGTGGACGTCTTTGAATGCGAGCTGCACTAAGAACATAAAACAGAGTTCGACGGCGACGGCCTCCAACCAGCAAATGTCGATACCGTCGCGTTTCCACCCCGGCACGAGCCTAAGTGCATGCCAACGCTCGCCGATGACGATTGCGACGCCCCACGAAGTGCTGGCATCGATGTAAATGCCGAAGTCACGCAGTGGCCCGAGGGGCTTGAGCTTGCGGACGTAGTCAGGCTTCGAGAGCTCTTTGTGCCACCAGGTGAGGGTGTCGAGCACGGAGTTCGACAACCAACGACGCGCGAAGCGGTTGCCGCGGAAAGGTGACATGGTGTTTGACAGCGTTGAGAGGCGCGATGCGCCCTCGCGGTAGACAAAGGAGAGGTGGCAGAGGGCCCCATGGATCTCTTGGAGATCGTGAAGGGTGAAGGGCTGGGAGGCGAGGATGCCAGCGATCATCTTCTCGACGCGCGCAATATTTTTGAGACGTTTTTCGAGGGGAAGGGAGACATGATGCTCCATGAAGTCCCAGTCGAGCCCCAGAAAGAGGAGCAGGGAGGTGAAGGCACTGCCGGTCTTGGTGGGGTGCCAAGGAGCGCGCAGCGAATTGATGGGGACGAGAATGGACGTGCGGTCGAACTTGTAGACGAACTCGCCCGCCTGAGCCGAGGCTACGAGGTTGGGGTAGCGGATGAGGGGACAGTCGTCCTCGTACTTCTTGGCGTCCGCGTCTTCGCCGAGGTCGTCCTGCCATATATCGATGAGCGCGTTGCAGATTTGTCCTGCGCTGCTGCTGGCGGAGCCGAGACCGAATGGGTTGCAGTGGTCCAGGCGAAATTTGCCCTCGAACTGGACGACGAGGAAGGGCTTGTTGGGCAGGGTGGACGGGGCAAGTGCGGTGGAAGGCCTTGATATCAAAGGTGCAGGCCTGCGTGCCCGGAGGAGCGTTTGCAACCTGACGGTGATGAGCAAGGGACGACGAATATAAGGGACGGTAGGAGGGGAAGGATGAGCGCTGGTGATGCGCGGACGTGAAGGGCCGACGTGGGAGGGACGCGATGAACACCGATGTAGCGCAGACGTGACGAGCACCGACGTGGCGCGGACGTGACGAGCACCGACGTGGTGCAGACGTGACGAGCACCAACGTGGTGCGGACGTGATGAGCACCGACGTAGTGCGGACGTGACGTGGGATCGACGAGCACTGACGGTGTGCAGGCGTGATGGGCGATGCCGACAGGCGGGGGAAGAGGGGATGGATGGACGGATGATTGATGATGAAGGAGAAGGGTGTGGGACGATGAGATGAATAAAGGAAAACTCACAATTTCTGCCATGCGCCATGGCATGTCGAACCGTGTGGGGAAATCCTCCTTGTTGATGTAATCGTTTACCGCCAGCATACCCGATCGAGAGGCTGCCTTCGACAAATTCCTGCAGACGCGCTTTTTGGGTGGTAGGCCTGGGCCTTGGTCGTTGACGGAGATGATGAGTGGGGAGACGTAGAAGTGACCGCGGCATATACGATGCATCTCTTCGCGGGTGAAAGGTCCGGACATTCTGCCGGCAGCCGTTTCTGTGGCGAAGTACTCCAAGACGGTGTCACGCTCAATGTCGGCGGACGGATGGTTCGGCAAGATGATAGTCTGTTCGAGTTTCGGCATGCGTCCAATAGGAAAACCCTGGCGTAAGTTTCGAACGAGGTGCGGATATTGGCCGGTAAGGTTTTTCTGGTCCAAGAGGTGCTCGAATGTGTCGGCGTCGTACGGCGTTACAGTGATATCGAGCAGCGTGTCAAGATGATCGTTTGGGTCGGCGATAGGCGGGCGCGGGTGTACTGTGGGCAAGAGATCAATGTAAGTCAAAGCTGCATGGGGGGATAGGGTGTGCACAAGAAATGGGGAGGACTCGACCGCCGCATCAAGGTACAAAGGCCCCATCTCGGACTCGCAAACATGCGGGGTCGCGAGAGAGGGCGTCGTGGTCTCCCCCGCATAGGGAACACGCGTGGAGCCGCTCATCGCCGTGCTCGCCGTTGCATCTCCGCCCCAAATTAAAGTTGAGGCAGAGGGACTTGGGTGTGTTCCCGTGGAATGCGCGCGCGGTGCGGATGTCGCGGTTGATGACGATGCTGAAGATCGGTTGGCCGTCTTGGAACGCCGTGATCGTGGTCGGGTGGTCGTAGGCGCTGTGCGGCCCACAGCAGGTAACACAGGACGGCAGCTTCCAAAAGGACTGGCCGTCCCCGGAAGTGGGGGTCGAAGAACGCTCGCGGCGCTTTGCGGCAGCGGTGTTTCCGTCGTCCGGAGAGGTCCTCTTGCCGTTCCTGTTTGGGACACCCAAGGAAGACGATGAGTTAAAGGGGGAAGCGGAGCGAGAGGGAGTGAAAGGTGTAGGCGTGTTTGCCTGTTTCCAGGCCGCCAGCGCAATCATCCAGCGGTTCTCCCATGTGGCGATGGAGAAACCGCCACCGTTGTAAACCTCGTTTCGCAACTCGTTCTCCACCGGGTACCAAACCGGGAACATCTTCAGGTCCTCGATGCATTTTAGGCGTGCGAAAAAATGGGTGTGCTGTCTGAACACCGTGTTGTAGTTGATCTCAAGCTCGGATTCCCCTTCGGCGGCGGGCGTGCAGCAGATATCGTACGCCGCGAGTAAGTTGGAGGACGCCTGCCTCCACAAACCCGGGGTGAGCCGCTCGAAGGTCGTGTCCTCGTCGCCCAGCATTTCTTCTGCCCTCGGGAAATCGACGACCTGGACTTTGGTGCCGTTCCCCAGGGTGATGTCGCACTTCGGGATCGAGTGCGGGCGATCGTGATACTGCTGAATTACCTCGTCTGTCCACCAGTGTAGCGGGAAGTAAATCTTGTAGAACAGCGAACGCCACCAGATGTCCGGGATGCTGATCATCGCCTCGGAGGTCGGGGCCACGGCGTGCGGGGTGCCCATCTGCAAGGTGCCGCGGATGGAACGCGGGGCCTTCGCGCGGTCAGCGTCGCGCTTATGTCTCTCGGTCGCCTCCTCAGTCGCGACAACGAGACGCTGTGCAGCGACCCAGGAGGTCATGAAGACTGGGAGCGGGCCCGTAGCCTCCACGACCTCCTTGGAACCTACCAAGAGACGCTTCTCCTCCTCCGTGTATGCGTAGTAGGCTTTTAGTTTTGCCCCGACGTCCAAGGCAGCGACGCTCTCCGTGTTCGCGATGGCCTCCTCGTAGTCGCGGGTCGTGCTAACGCTGTCCGCGTTATGAGTCTCCGTGCGCACGTTGCGCCGATTCTTCTCCAGCAGTTCCATGTCGTCGGGAGCGGGGGTGTCGGCGGGGCGTTTACGGTGGGCAGCGTAGTCGAAAGTGGCAGGCAGGGGGAGAGGGAGGCCGCAGACAGAGATTCTAGGGGGGTTGGGTTCGGCAGGCATTTCAGAAAGAGAAGGAAGAGCGGAGGGTGCTGGCGCGGAGAAGGGTGAAAAGACTCGGATCTAGCGGGTGGATTTTTCTGAAAACCGGGCAGGCGGGTTTGTAGGTGTATGCGGGCTGGTGTGGGCCGCGAAAACGCGTCGATGTGTGCGAAGGGGAGCAGGACACGAGAGGCGACGTCGAGGGCAGAGCCAACAGATTGATGTGGCTATGCAGATTAGATTGGTAGATCTACCGGAACGAGACGACTACATCTAGAAGTGACGCCCACACCTCCTCGCTACCCCACTACCTTGCCTTCCACTCAGGCGGCTCGCAAGCTCGCCTGCCTGAGCTCGCACATCTCAGTATGGCTTCTAGCACCGGGAGGCTGTGTCTTCGGTCATCTCCGGCCACGGTGGCACTCAGGCTCATCTTGGGCTCATCACTGTCACTGCCAAGGGCCAAGATCCGATCCCCTCCCCAAACCTCGTTGCTCGCTCCCGGCACTAGAGTCCACTGACAATTCGACAATTCGGTTGCAATTCGGATTCACCGATATGCCAGACCGATCCCTTCGTATCATTAACAAGATGTTCAGATCCAAGATGCGAGGCACTTCGTCCAATAATGTTCTAAAATCATTCTCCCCATTCAGACCATGCTTTGCCGGATTTTTTTCTCTTCCGACGCAGCAATCCGACGCAGCAATCCGGACGTCGAAAATACTTTAAAGATAATCCAAATTTGTACATACTAGTTCTTACTAGTCGGTTCGCCAGGAGCCCCTAACGCCGACCCGAGAAAAACGTCATACGGCCGAGCACACTTAAACGGTCGTCTTAGGGTCTAATTTACAGAGTATGCAGCCCCCACCGACTACAACTAGCTCTGCGAGCTTCCAGCTCGTCGATACCCCTCGCGATGTGCGCAACTACATTCCCTCAGCGCTTCTCTTTTTGTTGCTGTCCCCTTTGGGTCTCTCGCTCTTTACATATCCGATGTGCCTTACCATGCTTTCGTTTTACTGGGGTGTCCCCCCGCTCGTGCGCCTTCGATGGCCAACTTTTATGCAACCCAGCATTCTTGACGACCTGCGGATTAATGCTGGCTCTTCCCTGAGTCTCGTCGCATCCATCACAGCGCTCTTATTACAGGTATGAAGCCGTCTCTTTTCTTACCTTCATTCACCGAACTAATTCTACCTCAGTCTCATAATACGAGTATCGGTCTCGCAATGAAGGTCCACTCGGACCTGTATTCCCGCCCATTGGGACGGCTTCTGCGCACAGTCGGTCTATACCTTTTGTCTCACTGGGCCGTTGAACCGAGCCGGTTGACCAGTACTTATACGTGGAAATGGCGCTCAATGGATCATCTGAAGAGAAAGAACAGATTGCATCCTGGCTACGCTGGACCCACCGCCATATTCACGGCAGCATTAACGCCGGAATGCGCGAAGAACTGGGACTTCCGGAGGAGGTTGACCAGTATGGATATATAGATGAACTAAAGGTAACTGCTATCTCTCTATGGCCCTCATTCTAGCCTAATCGATACCTCGCCAGGCCTTTACAATGCAGACGCTCATGTGGGCAACAATATCATTTCAAGATCGGTTTGGGAAACGGTATGAGTTCTTTCCGGCATCACTGGAAAGAGTCTCATGAATTCCAGACTCTCAACACGCGCGAAGGATACAATTGTACTGGAATATACATGCGCAGGGATGAGATTGGGTAAGTATTCTCTCGCACACGATCTGATATTGCAATAATCATTTTCTCTTGGAGGCGTCCCGCAATCGATGCTGACAACGACATACGACGATTTCCTCGTCTCGTTCAACCACCGGCTCGACCGGCTGGATGCAGGGTATGAGCTCACCCGGAAGACGGTCCACAACCTCGAGGCCTCTCTAACTTCGGCCAAGAAGCATTGGGTTACAACCCTGCTCGTCCGCGCAGCTCTGATGATCGGTCACTCGCTCCTTCCCGAGCGCGTCAAGTGTAAATATCAACTGGATATCCTCAAATCGCAAACAGCGCGTGGCATACAGCGGGTGCTGTGCGCATTGCTGTGGTTCACCTATCCCTTTTTTATGTGGATACCACTCCGCGGCATGATGTGTCTGTTGCTTGTGCTCGAGCCGCAGCTACGTCCAGTCTTTCGCGTGAGACGAGAGCCTTTTTTTATCGTGGGGTTGAGATACTGAAAATGTTGT
This sequence comes from Mycena olivaceomarginata, assembly GCA_029378375.1. Classification (NCBI taxonomy): domain Eukaryota; kingdom Fungi; phylum Basidiomycota; class Agaricomycetes; order Agaricales; family Mycenaceae; genus Mycena; species Mycena olivaceomarginata. The sequence continues at coordinate 81,234 of JARKIC010000726.1, read as the reverse complement.
GTAGTCCTCCTTGCAAACGATCCACTATATGGACCTCCTCCATGATAAGCCTGTGATCCCAAAGTCTAAAGCACAGACGGTCTCCGAGCTACCGGATTATGTTTCATGGCTTGCATCTGGAAAGCAGCGCCCACCTGTCCTGCAGATGATTCTCGTCAAAACACTCAAAGCGCAGCTTCGGTCCGACTCCTGGATCAACAGCATTCGTGTCTGGCTCGCGTACCCGTTCACGATCGCCGAAACTTGTGCCGAATATGCTGCCCATAGCCTGGCCGACACCGCGCATACTTGGCGCTCGCAAATGAAGGAGTCATTGCTCTTTCATTCGGCAGAAGCGGCCCAGATGCCGCTACACAGTGAGTAGCTACTCCAATTTTGGATGAACATGTTTGACTGGTGTTCCAGTTGGTATCATAATGGATGGAAACCGCCGCTACGCACGACAACGTGGCCAGCATGCGTTAATGGGGCACGCCAAGGGGGCCGCCACGGCATCCAAGGTTCTCGAATGGTGGATTAAGTACCTCCCAAACACCACCAGATACGCGTCGCCGGTGCGGCCCAAATATCTCACTTGCTGGGCGTTTTCTTCAGAGAACTTTGAGCGTCCGGACGACGAGCGAGATGGTCTCTTCGCCATGATGGCCGCCGAGTTCAAGAGTCTCGCCTTCACCAGCTTGATTCATTTATTTCAAATCCGCATACGTTTCATTGGGGGAGAGCGGAACCGTTTTCCGCCAGAGCTTCTCGAGACGATGGATATGGTGGAGAAGACAACCTCGGCCTATGATGGGCTGTTCCTGCAAATAGCAGTCGGGTACGGTGGCCGGCAGGAAGTGGTGTCCGCGGTAAGAGGTCTCGTGGCGCGCGGCCAAGAAATCACAGAGCAGAGTATCGGCGCGGAGACTTATTGCGCGCAGTTGGCCGTTCCCCCCGTCAATTTGATCATTCGCACTTCTGAACGGCGGTTAGTTTTAATGCGCTTTGCTTTGTTACGCTCGGTGCTGACTCCTTACACAGGACAAGCGGATTTTTCTTGTGGGATACGCAGGCCGTAGAGTTGCATTTCATTGATAAGCTTTGGCCCCAGCTCACTGAGAGGGACTGGTTGCATGCATTGGAAAGTTTCTCCACCCGTGAGATACGGGGAGGCAGATAGGTTGTATTTCGTCAATCCGAGTCGAGATGACAAAAATTTAACTTAATGAGTTATAATTCAATATTTTTTCAATGTATACATCGTAACAACCGCAGCCAGGATTCTAGTGAGGACTGCGAAACTTCAAGAATGACACGCATCATGGCCATGGATGAGAGGGCGCCGGGCTCAAACTCTGACACAATTGCCGAAGAAGAGTATTCAAGACTTTAACAAATTGAACATGCCGACTGTTTCTTGCTATAAATGAACTCGGCCACGATGAACGGATGATAGTGGTAAGAAATTTGCATTGACCGCTACCGATGATGGCCCACAAAATTTATGGCGGCGTTCAGGATCGAATTAAACTAGACATGAACTTCAAGAAATGCAACCGTATTCAACACACACGCAATACGAATCCGTTACAGGCCCGCGGGTCAAGTGAGCCACGGCCACTGCACAGCAGTCCCGGTCGCATGAACGGATTCAGACCAGCACCGCGTGCCTGGACCCGGGATAATCTCCCCATCGTCTCCGCGACCTCCTCTCGCGATATTTTGTTGAGATTATTGGTCAGATCAATGCGCACACCCTGCATCGCGAGGTCCCGCCATTGAACCATGTGTTCCTCATACTCCAATACTTCGATCATATGGTATTCGGTGATACCCCACGGGATCCCGGCCCTATAAATCTTTAGTATCTATAAAGGAAGCAGTGGCCACAGACGAACCTCGCTGCATAGTGATAGACGAATTGCCAGGTCATGTAATGGAATAAACCGGCGTTCTCCGCTGGAATAACTCCTTAGCTTGGCAGGTCGTAGAAGTGAAAAACACAATTTGAAACGCACCAATTAACGCGTCGGGTCGATCTAAGGCAATGTTCGCGGAGTCGTACAAATCAGATTGTCCATTGATCTTGACACGCAAGGTGCTTCCACCCAGGGCGGCAGGGGCAGTGTATTCGAACACAGTACTCCGGTTTGCCAGAGATTTTGGGTGCTTTACTTTTGCGACGTCGCATAGCTTCTTGCAGGCTTGTCCAAAAAATGTCATAGCGATATCGGTGTTGGGAATCAAAAGCGCCAGCTCGCTGAACCTGAAAACAAATTACCGCGCGTGAAGGAAGTGTCGGGCGTAAACTCACAGTGGAATAATATTAAGCTCCTTCTCTGCCCCCACGAAATGAATTTTGAGCGTGCGTCTCGATTCTGTGGCGCCTTTCGACGTGTCCACGACGCCGAGAACTTTCGTTAACAAATAATAGACAGTGAGTACCATGTCCATTCTCAGCGCGACGGGGGACTCTCGATCGAGGTTCCTCCATGCGTAGTAGCTTGTCCAATCCTGTACAAAGTCGTTATTGTGTAGAGCAGGGATGCGGGATTTCAATTTGGGGTCTTCGAACTCGAGGTGGGGAATTTGGGATGATGGGAGTTTCCAGGCTTTAGCGTGCGACGGAAGGACTGGTTCAAGGAACATACTCCTACGAGGAAATTAAATGCAGTCCAAAAAAGATCGCACAACATACCCATGGCAGATGTAGGCAGGCGACAAGGTCCTCAAAGGATAGTCGGAGTCGTGAATAGCGTTGTCGATCCCGGGTTCTCGCCAATAACCATTCGTTACACCCTCGCCTTTCAGCCCCAAAAGCAGCTCGATCTGATTCGGAATCTGTATCTACGCACGACCATTATGGAACGAGTCAACTACTCATAATGACCCACAAAAGGAGGTACATACCATCTCGCGCGGACCCTTCACGTTTGCGGACCACGGGAATAGCTGCTGGATTGCCGCTATCTCAGGCAGTTGCTCCATCGCCCGCTAGAGATCAATCTGAGTGTGTGCGAGGGATCGTATTCAGGATTCGACAGACCTTGAACCACGCGCATTTGCGCTTGTGTGGGTTGTTGCCGACAATCTTCAAGTCCAAACCCACACCTTTCCATTCATCGCTTTGCTAATAATGAATGCTGCTCGTTAACGAGAAAATTGATTAAAATAATCACGCACGCATTTCTTGGAGCAATATTCGACCGCCTTGCACAGCGAGCAGCGTGATAACTATGATGTTTATCAGGTTTCCAAATCCTCCATATGAGCGGCACTGCAGTCTACCTGCACATCTGGACCATGCGCGTTGCACTTATGGCACTGCGAAAGCATTTCCACCATCTCCGGATCCGTTTTACCGTGGTAGAGTTTGAGGTATTCGTCTGCTGGGAAGGATACCCCAGCTATCCCCAGCATCTTGAGCGGTGGGTGAATCGAGGTGTTGTACGGTGATGGTGAAGAAAAAAGAAGCGTCAAGTGTGTCCGGCCACCGGCACCCCGCGGAACGACCCCAAGATCAAATTTGGCCGAGAGAAGTTCGTATTAGTCAAATTGAACCAAGAGAGACCAAGAGTGGATAACCTGGTTTCTCGCTTCGGTAAAGTCGCCTTCACATCTGTGCTTTATGAATAATATAAAGACTCATTTCTTGAGCCATTGGGAGAGCAAGTCGTTAAACGAAGTACAATCTGCTTAAGTCATGTATTTTCCCGCGGTTCATATGGTCACGTACCCAGTGTTGAAATGTTGAATCTGAACTTTCCGAGTTACTTGGGCATATTCTAATCAAAAATGTACGTTCCGTGTCGTTGGCGCAACATGCGCGTGTTGTTGGCGCAACGTGTTAGATTTCGCGCAACCCGGCATCATAGCCGAGGCTATGGCCAGGGCTGTGAGTTGTTACAAGCCAGAGTGAGTAAGAATGTAGTGGAATATGGAGGAATATTATGGAACATTCTAGTTGTGTTGAACATTTAGTATATAAGTAAGTAGCTACAAATCTATGTATTGAGTAAGTGTTCGCAGAGCTCAGCCAACCGCTAATAAATTAACTTTGATTAACTTCAACCCTTGTCTGATTCCTCAACCTCAAATTTCGGGCGCTGGCCGGGCGGTTCCTGCTAAGGGTACGACGGTCAGCGCCAATCCACGCAGTCGCGGTTGAAAAAAAAGATGCCACTTGTGTCCATCTGAACTTCGAGAAGGTCGATTCACTGAACCCGGACAATCGAACCCGTCATTATTCTAAAATCTTCTCAGAGCGTAGAATTTCTGAAAGAGATAGTCATCTGGCTCCTGCTCCAAACTCGTTCGATGTTATCTTGACAAGTTGACAACACGCTACCTCGCAGTATATGGGCCCGGCAACACCATTCCAGCGTTCTTTCAGTGCGTTGAGTGGATTTTGGTACTGAGCTGACGCCCTTTGCCGACGTATTGAATGCGATGGATGGTGTCCTTTCTCTGCGCAGACACGCCGCCGCTGCATCCAAGAGTCCATTGATGCTCCCGTCCGCCTCGTGCACAGACGATTGCTTGTGCGGGGCTTTTTCGTCAGGTCGGGGGGTTGCATCGCTAGCTGGGGGCTGTACTGAAAGGTCCGCAAATTGCACGCTGAACCGTACGCGCATTTAACATTTTTGTGTATTTTACCCTGTCCTTCTGACTCGAGTTTACAGGTAGCCGTATAGATGTTGGCGCTGGCAGCCGAGTATGTCGACGTTCGTTTTCCACAGGTTCAGATTCCCCGAAGGTAAGGTAGAATATGATGAGTGTACCTGTATCCGCTGAACAAGATCTCGTTCGGACTATTCGTCAGTATCTTTGCGGTAATCTGGAGATGGAAATCTTTGTCGCATTTTACAGCCCGACGAGTAGGTTTGGTAAACTCCTTGACAACCCGTGAAGCCCGGGAGAGCAATGACTCGCCAAAGTTGTCCGCTCACCTTTGAAAATCTTGCTCTCGACAGCTGAATGACCTTGATATTGTACTGAAATTATCTAAAATTTGACCAGCAAATGTTATTTGAACAGGAACCACATCAAATAGGTTTTCAAACCTTTTATAAGATTTCCCCCTCCTCGAGATTTCCTTTTCCGGAGGGTGCAAACTCTAACTCCGGGGAATTTCTAACAAATTTCAAATTCGGGATAAACCGGCACTCAACAACTAAGAAGAAAAGGAATAGGATGGCCGTGTATCAGTAGTCTGGGAATTGATGCATACTTGTGTCCCATCCGCCCCCAGTTCTCTAAATGCCGCCATGATGTCCGGTGCGGGCATCTTCGACGCAGGGAGGCTGTAATATGTGTCGAATTGAACGACCTGGAATTGGGTGGGACGAGCGAGGAGCGCATGGTATACCGCCGTCCAAAAGGAGTCGGAAATGGGAGCCTCTTCGTCGAGGTGGACGACCAGGCTGAGGAGGTTGGGGAGCAGAGAAGGGGAGTCGGCCAATGCGAGGAATAAATCGGTGATAACATGCAAGTCTGCCCGCCGTACTATCTCGAACCTCGCAAGGCTGGGAACTAGACGGAGACATTCGCGCAATTCACCGGGGTCCATGATGTCTCTGTGCCCGAGACTACCATATCTCGCGCCGAAGACCAGTTCTCGGAGTGGTGGTGCCGATCGCTTGAAAAAGCTAAGGAGATCACCAGAGACGACAACGCGCATCGGGACCGAGAGGGTTTCGAGGGCGGGGAGTGTAAGAAATTTGATAACGGCGGCATCATCGCATCTTCCAAAGAGCAACCGACGCAGGGTCGGAATTACTAGCGGTGCAGACGTGTCTTCGCACAGCCGTGCCATGTCAAAGATGCACTCCACGATGTTGGGGGCCAGATGCAGCAGTTGGAGGATTTGAGAACTGAGAAACCCTCGGTCCCCATAGGAACTGTGAACGTTCAGGGTCTCAAGGCACACCAGGGGCTCTGGTATCGTGTCCCAGAGAATGTCGAGTTCTGGGTAGTGGATCTCACCACCATATCCGAGTTGGTCGTCGGATATTTCCAGATGCTTCAACAGCCTCCCATGGCGCCAGACAATGCTAAAAACCTTGTAGGTCAAGCATGTGAAATCCCCATGAATGAATATCGACACTGGGCGGTTCCCTGCCCGCTGAAACCAAACTGGCAAGATGTGTACCAATTTGGCGCAGGGGAAATCGATGCGAATGGCCGACCACAAAGTAGGTGTGGAGAGGGCGATGGAAGTCCAAGATTTGCAGATGTTTAGAAGCAGCTGAGGTCCGCGGCGGCCCCGACCCTCCCTCGCGGACAGGGAGTGAAAGATAGGAGAAAATGTCCGACGAAGTTTCGAAGGGCAGGCGTGCCACTGGATCTACTATAGCGTTGAGCTGGCGCTCAAGGAGGCTTTTTTCATGCTCCAGCTTCGTTAAGGCCTGCTTCTGGAAACGAATCTCAGACGCAAGAACTTCGATGCGCGTGCGGAGCTCTGGGGCAGACATCTCGACTAAGTTTCTGTCAAGCTAGTCAGATGGAACAAAGACTTCGAAACGATTGATTGGAATTTACCGAGCAGGGTAGCAAGGACACGCGGACGATTGTGTACGCAGCAAGCAAAGGGATTGTTGCGGCAGTGCACAGGAGTGTGACGAGTCGCTGATCGGAATCATATTGATTCACCCCTATATCTTGAAATGCTTGCGCGAGTTTGCGAGATATCGTTTAAGTCTGAAACCTGTACCTTCAAGTTGCCTGTACTTCATCGTGACATCGATATCGTCGAACCCAACTTCGATTTTGGTAGGCTGCTAGCAGAGGCTGGGTGAATTTGGGATGTCTCCGACGAGTGAGTTACGCATGGTTTGAAAGGCCGCAGTCCTCAACCTGAACGGCAGCGTTGAGTTTGCGTTGAGTAGTACAAAGAGCCGCCCCGAGAGCATCCGGGAAATGGGATTGATGGGAACCGTGGCATGATCGGTGGCATTGTTGGCGGCATTTCACCAAACAAACAAGTCAAGGCCATCAAATTACCATCGACGGCATCAATACGGCTTCCAGCGCGTATACCACCATGTTCTCCGCTCTCCGACGCAACACCGACCTCCAAGACACACCCGTTCTTCTTTGGCGCCGACTGGAACACGTTGCTCCAGATCGAGCCGCCCTTCGTCCCGCATCTCCAGTCGACCGATGCGAGGAGTTTGGCAACGTCGCAGAGCAGATGGAGCAGGTGGAGGGCATCAGTCGGGAGAAAGATATCGTGTTTTGGAAGTGCGTCCTCTGGTATTTTCTTTGCTTCTGCATCCCGATTTGATGATTTTCTTTTCGCAGGTAACACATTCAGGTGTTTAGACGGACCGGGGAAATGATTGATTCCGGTCCCACCGCCGCCGCCTTCCTCTGCGGCCTCGGCTGCTCCCGGTAAAACAAAACCTCCACGACGACCTCGACTACCTGCCCATTCTGCGGCCACCCTCCCCCGCAACCCAGCCCTAGCTCGTCGTATGCGTGCAGCATCGTCGCCATCGGCGTCTTGGCCACGGCCGGGTACTCTATAGCCTGCGCACTATGACAGACTAACCTCACTCGTCGGGTCAGTACTAATATATGCACTCGGACGTTGTCCGACTGCACTGCGCCTCGAGCTCGCCCATGGTCGTACTCATATCACATCTTACGCCATGGCTACCCGCCGTGCCCGTGCGTGGTCCGTCCACTGGAGGCTCCGCAGCGCGCGTCGTGGCCTGTCCTCTGCCCCGTCGCAAGATTTGCATCGCATGTCTACCTCAGCTCGCCGCTGGAAGTACATACCATCTCAGAATGTCAAGATATCAAGCGCCCGCCACCCCCGCCCGTGCACGCACAGACGCCCGCGCCGAGTGTGGGCGCCGTCCCCACCTTCTCACTCGATGATGTCGAGCGGCGGCTGCGCGTGCGGGGGGCCGGCAGGCGGACTCAGATGCCGGCGCGGCCGCGCGGATTGCTGGGGACTCAGACGGGGATGTGGACGAATCATTGCGGCGGCGGCGTCACGACCGTCCTCACTGCCAACGCGATGACCCGCGGGCCTGTCATCGACTTCCCCTTGATCGTCGAGGCGGCGCGCGCGCGTGGATCACGAGCCCTGAGGGTCACGGGGCGATGTTCCTCGGTCGCGTCTCATCCCGATATTTTCGAGGGAGGCACACGTCAAGACAATTTGCGTCTGGTCTGTGTCGTAGCCCGTTGTGTTTGCTCTGAAATGGGTCATCCAGGGTCATCCGTGGAAAGATTACATGTGAATTTAAATGCCCTTGAATACAGATACATTGTTCTAAAGAAAGAGGAACTTGAAGAGCAAGGAAACCGAGTCATGGGTAACACGTTGTGTGTCCGTCGCAAAGCGATCTTCTCGCTGAGCCCGCGCGCGACGCAATACTTGAGAAGTGCTTGTGAATTGAGGGCTTACAAATCATAACATATTCAAACTCCGCCGAAGTGTGCCGCTTGCCCGATGCCGCTTGCCGGTGGCATTGATCGTGGCAAAATCCGTGGTAATCCTAACACCCAGATCTTGTGGCTGCCCCGGCAACTACAGCCGAATTCCGATCATGATGTGCCGCACCGCCACCAAAAGCATTGTCACAGTTACTTGCCACAACCGCTGAATGACCACGGCGTCGTATATTTCCGGAGATTCGCAAATTCAATCCAGGAATTAAAATGGCAACCAATGACTTTGATGCTGGCACCAGCCCAGTCGCGGCTGTCTTTCCGTGGCCGTTCGGATCTTCCGTTCACTGCCAGGCTCCTTTTAGTGCCGACAGCCTAATCTCCAGCTCGGACTTTCGACACGCTCCAGGCCCGCGCGCGCACATCAACTGCAGTCTCAACCCACCCGCCTTCGCCGACCCTAGACAGGCCTTCTCCCCATGAGTCTGGAAGCGTCAGCGCCCCTTCAAACCCAGCTCTGCTGATAATCTTGAGTAGCGCCATCGATGTCCTTGAAACCTCCAGGCTGTCACGGTTGTCTTGCGCGTAGTTTCTCTTGCTTGAAATTTCTTCTGGGTCACCGGCAGTGCTGTGCGACGGCGTCTGATTTGATATATATTTTGCTTCGGCACCGCAATATCGAACGCGACGCCTCGTCGATGGTGTAATTTGTTCTCGCCCAAGGCTGGACTGCTCCGCGGCTCTGCATTTCCCTCATCGCTGGTGTCCCGTTGCAGTAGTGGTGGAGATGGTTTCTCTTCCCTTTCGTTATTGCCTTCGGGCTCTCTTTGCTGTACTTTTGGCGTGCTCGGTAGCCGTGTGTGATGCAGCGCATGCCTGAGTTTATCTCATCGCTGGCGTCTCATTGCAGTGCTTGGAATGTCGCACGGTGCCGATACCAGATCGATTGCTTTCGGTGATTCGATTTGCGTCTTGGGAGCAGAACTCGAGGAACAGGTGTACCGTCGCTTTCTATTTTTCTTGCTTGTTTTTAGGTGTTCCCACCGCGCGGTGCGCTGCTGTGGTCCGAGTTTAGACTGTTGCAGCGGCTGGGGACACGTCTTTCTTTCTCCTTTGCGCTCTCTTTTTTCTTCTTCGTTGTAGTGGTTGGGGCTGCTTTGTACCATGTGCAGTCCCCCCTATGTGCCTCTTGATGGTCCTTCCCGAGGAGTCCGTGTGTTGTGTCGCTGCCCCGGATGGAGACTATCGATTAAGGATGCTCTGCGCGGCTTTCGAGTCGCCTAACAGTCGAGTGTAGTGTGGCGACGGCGTTCTTATCTATTTCTTCTTCCTACTCGTTCTCTCTTCTCTCGAGATCTATCTATTCTGCCTCTCCTAATCGTTATTTCCTCTTTTGTCATACCTCTCCCTCTTCCTCTAGAGCATGACCGCCCTCTTTGGGCTCCCCCCACCCGTGTCTATGTCCCAACACGCTGCCTTCACCTCCCCCCTCATCGTCGCCCTCGATCCCCTCATTCCACGCATCCCTTCCCCCCATCCTCCTTCGCCACGCCGCCGTCTGTAGGCCCTCCACAAACGCGATCGGGGAATCCTCACGCAGTGGGGACTGCGTACCTGCACGCCGAGATGCGCGCGTTTCGTCAATATGGAGTTGGGCTGCGGGGTTGGAGCTGGGCGTGCGTCGGCATGGTGGGGCGGGACACTGGCGACGCGGCACGCCTCCATCGTCCGAGGGTGGCGGTGGAAAGGAAGGATGGGAAGAAGGCACGGAGTATTGGAGAGGTGGAGGTAGAGGTGGAGGTGGGGAAGGGGAAGGGGCTGTTGGCGAAGCGAGCTAGCAGGGAAGAGGGGAAGGGGTAGGGTGGGCGAAAAGACGAGAAGGGAATGAGCAGGTAGCGCACCTTCGATGCACCACAGCCATGCGTATATCCGTGCCCGCTGATGCGTGCTGGCCTGTCTCTGCGTCGAGCAGAGGAAAAGCATCTCCCGGCGCCTCGACTCACGCCGACGTCAAACTATGGAGGCAAGCTCGAGAGTACCTTCGACGAGCTTCAAGCAGGAACAACGATTCACTGCGGTGAGGGGCGTCGTTGCAAGCTTGTTCTTAGGTGGAGGTGTGACGTGCGAGCGCGGCGGCGTCATCGTGTCGAGGTCAGACGAGCAAGTCTCCGATTCCGAAAGGTAGGGCGAGAAGGGACGCTGACGCCGCATGCAGAAGGCGGCGTACCAGTTGGGGACGACATAACATTGGATCGGCGTCACTAGCGTCTTGTCACTAGCGTCTTGTCCCAGTCTTGTCCTCTCTGTCCCGCGATCACGGATCAGACAGGCATCTTACTTTTCATCAAGCAAATCATCGGAGTTGGAGAATCGATCAATGGTTGACTTCCCGTAAGGATGGATCATTATTTGAGCATTATCCAAGGGGTGCCAACGATCGGGCAGGATGACGGCAGATGATATCGAGCTATTAGATTTAGTCGTGTGCGTTCCCGTAAGGTTATTTTCGCATTCTTTCGCAACGGAATATAAATTACGGGCCAGCGGCATGAGGCAGCATGCCGGGCACGATCCGATTGAAGCACAGGCTGCACAGCCACTTTGAATGACCGTCTGGCTTAAGTTCACTGAGGCCGAGGGCTACTTTGCGGAACCAGTACAAAAATACAACTAAGACCGTTCTTTCATTCAAAATGCAGAGGCGAAGCCACATCAAGGGCGGAGTGGTATTGATTTCAGCAACTAAATAACACGGTGAACGGAGACGCAATTTCTCCATCAAAGCACTTGCCAAACAGAGGTCAGCAACGCGTCTTGCCTCCATCCAACGCGCTTCATCTTCCACAACATGGATGCTGACGTGTTCTTTTACTTTCGTCACCTAGAAGACATCGAGGACGAGGGGATTGACGAAGAAGAAGACCTTGCAGGGTCTGCAATCGCCATACTAGCTCTGGGAGCTATCGAAGCCCGTCGACTGCGCACAGAGCGGCGGAGGCCCAGTAGGCTGTACCTATGCTGTCCCCAGCTTCTCCGAAATCCCAGGGGAGGTACTCCATGGCAGGTATTGCATTCCACGCGAAATGACCGCGCGTACATCACCACAATGGGCTTTGATGTTCTCACCTTCGATGCTATCCTTGATGCTGGCTTTGGTCTCGCATGGAACACTACACCCATCCCACGACAGGACACCTCGAGAGCAGGAGCGGCACGTCTGGGTGCACGCTCCCTTGATGCTTCGGGAGCTCTGGGCCTCATACTCCACTATCTCAACTCGACAATGCGAGAGATCAGCCTTCAGCAAATTTTTGCATGTATTCCAACCACGATCTCCCGTTACATTACATTCGGGCTCGACATTCTCTTGGCTGTTCTCCGTCGGATGCCGGCTGCTCGCATCAAGTGGCCAGCGCACCTCCATGATTTCCAAACATACAACAACTTGATTCTCGAACGTCATCCCCGGTTGACGGGTGCCTTTGCGAGCATCGACGGCCTGAATCTGGCTTGCCAGACTTCAGATGACGAAGAAATCGAGAATGCAACATACAATGGGTGGCTTTGTGAGCACTTTGTCAGCTCTGTCCTTGTGTTCTCGCCAAAAGGTAAGTTTATTCGGTCTGTTGATTTCCCCGCAGCTCTCTCAAACTTTTGTTAAGGAACTATCATCAGCGCCGTCCTGAATGCACCTGGTAGCTGGCATGACTCTCGTGTTGCCCGGCCAATCTACGAAAAGCTCCGTACACGTGTGCCTGATGGGTTTTATCTCGTTGCCGACACTGCATTCCCTCGCGGTGCAAATCAGATTGAGGGCAAAATCCGTGCACCAATCAAGACTGGTCAGAAAATCATCGGCACCATCGCTGAGATAAACGAAAAGGTTGCCTTCGACCGAGAGTTGCTCTCGTACCGGCAAACAGCTGAATGGGGGATGCGTGGTCTCCAAGGCTCATTTGGACGACTGCGAATTCCGCTGGAAATTGGTCGCCAGAAGGAACGTGGGGATTTGATTGAGATTTGTGTTCGTCTTAACAATGTTCGTGCGGAGCTGGTTGGTATCAACCAGATCCGCAGTGTTTATATGCCGCTTTGGAAGGAGACACGTCAGGAAGAAGAGGTGTGGAGTCGGTTCGAGGGCATGCTGTTCTCGGAACAGCATCACTCAGATAGAGTCGCTAGATTTCATAACATAGCAGTATACGAGTGAAAAACTTTTGGATTCACTGTGACGGACCAACAATTAGCTAGCTACTAGTGGGAATAGAATAGAAAGTACGATGGAAGTCCGAAATGGCTGAGATCAGCAACAAGAAAACGAGCGTAGGGAGGTAGGAGTAAGGGATTAAACTAGTCTGCACCGCCAACAACAGAAGTGACATCCCCCGCTGCCATCAACGAACCCACAGTCTCTGAAGGAAGAGGGCTAACGGGGCGTCCAATCTCGAAGGGGGCGGAGAAGTTGGAGAAGTCGTCATATTGAGAGCTGGAGTGGCGAGAGGAAGTGCTCGGGTGCCGAGAGCGAGAAGAAGAGCCTGGATCATAGTTCTCCTTCTCGTCATCGCTCGGATCTGAGAACCATTGAGTGCAGGCACCTCCATCTGGATAAAAGTGCTCACACCGAACTTTCCCGTTGACACGGACAAGGTCGGTGTTCTCCTTGTACACAGCCGAGCGAGACTGCGCAGGACCAGAACCTCCTGCGCCTCCGGGTTGGGACTGAGCAACCTAGAGCTTCCACTCGGCACGATCGCGAGCACGCTCGACTTCATGCACCCGATTCTGCATGATAGTGATCTGGTTGCGCAAGCTGTCGACGGTAGTGTTGGCATCGCGGAGTTGTTGTGTTAGGAAGAAGACGTGGGTGGTCTGAGATGAGCGCTCAGCACGTTCGGCGTCACGAGTCCTCTGCACCTGCGGATCGAAAACCTTGGAGATCTGGTTGACAAGATCACCGGGGGCATTTGTGCGAGCACGGCGAATGGGGGGGCTGGGGGGACGTCGCGCAACCGCCGTATGGACTGCAGTGGACGAAGCAGTGACCTCGACAACATCATCATTGTCCGAGGAGCTGTCGGACTCAGAGTCGCTCATTGCGCAGGTCTCGGCACGGTGGTTGATCGATGCCTCAATGGCGTGCGCACGTTTGACCTCGGATGGGCACTTGGCATCGCCGGTGGGCTTCTTTGTCTGAAGTAACTAGGAAAGTGTGAGAAGACTGAAATAGAATGACAGAAGCGACACACCTTCTTGTATTTAGCGTCCAGAGACTTGAAATCACGCTCCGAGCGCCCGTTACTTTTTGCCCACTTGTTATAACACTTGACGACACGCTTCCAGCCCTTCTGACCAAGGGGGTGCAGCGTCTCAACAATGTCGAGGAACTTCTTGAGGTCCTCCTTGGAAAAGTTGGTGGAGCCCTGGGGACGTCCGCGTTTGGTAGTTGGAGGAGCAGCATCGCTGTCGTCACTCGAATCCGATGAGTGGTGGCGCTTCTTGCCTTTGGATTTCCCGCGAACGCCGGCGACTTTGTCGGCTGGGTAGAGGCTGGCCTTGGCGATAGTGTGCGGGTTCGAGAGGTCGCGATCGTCGCCCTGAGGAAGCGCGACAAGGCGAGGGTCGATGGGAATTGAGCGACCAGCTGAACCGGCCGGTCCAAAAGCAGGAGGGAAGCTGTATGCAGCCGACTAGCCAATTTTGTCAACGAACGAAATCAGCTCTGAAAGTGTATTACCTGGGACAATGGGCCTTGCATCATAAGCTTGTGGTCAAATGGCGGCTGCAAAGGCGGCACCTATGGGCATCAATGGGGCTGATGACAATGTGACCAGAATACATACCAAGGGCGCATCAGTGGGAGCCCACTGGCCGCCGGCGTTACAAACCCAAGCTCTTCCGCTAGGATCGTACTGGATTTCAGGCATGGCTGGAGACTGGGTGAATGGAGGATTGGCGGGGTCTGACATAGAGAAGAAGGTTTGGAGTAAAGGAAGGTGGTGAACGAAGAAAGATCCTCGAACGAGAAATCATCAAGAATGTGCGCACCTTATATCTTCCACCGACACAGGTGCTCGGATACAATGATCATTTAAGCTATATGTCGTAGAGAGGGTGCTGGACGAAAGACTGTGAGAGTCAATGTACTGGGGTGCAACCCGCACCTTCAGCATGCGCACCACCATGTCTTGGAAACCCACCCCTTCAGCATGCGTGCCGTGGCGTCTTTGAAACCGTATCTTCAGCGTGCATGCCGCCGTGTCTGGAAACCCGCCACGTCTTTGTAGCCCGCACCTTCAGCATGCGTCTTTGCAACCCTCCTCTAAATGTGCCGCAACTCAAGAGCCTTGGATCGGTTGTCACGCCTTGGGACAGTTGTAAAGATTCCGGTTGGAGGGAGGATGATGCAGAGTCCAGGGACGAGCGTGAGGCTGCTTCTGCACAGAGAGAGGAAGTCATTGTAGTTTGGCCGATGAGAGATAGAAGAGGAACATGAGAGATGATTCAGCAAATCGCAATCCCAATTGGGCGATGCCGTGGCTGGGAGTTGACAAATGCGTAAATTCAGTGTTTTGTGGACGCAGAATAATCTGGATGGGGGGTCCTGACCCCCCATTCAGAATAAAAGATAATAAAGTCTGGTGGAGGGGTCGAATGCCGTTAGAGTGAGATCCAAGTCCGATGGGGTCCTGACACCTGTCTCGGCATCGCTGCCGGAGATGCGAGAAATAGTCAAAAAATAAATCTATCCTTACGGGAAGTCAACCAATAAGTTGTTGGAGTTTAATTCACGTAAGACCACCAGGAAACTTTGGCGACTTGATTTCCTTGATTTATTTGAATCATTTAGACAAAAACCCAAGGCGGTGCTGGCCCTTTAATTCCAGACCCTATGCCGGTACGCTCGGAGGCTTATGTGCATCTAGAGTCTGATAATGGAGCCGATAGACGCGTGGACAGGTTACGGGACAGAAGAATGAAAGACGAGGGGATTTTCTAGGAACAATTTGTATTTGAAAACCTTCATCGACGGGTTGAATGCAAGCTTTCACCGAATAGACGCGCTCTTATTCGACAATGGGGTGATCGGCTACAAAATCAGGCCGACTGTGAATACATTCAATGCATACACCATGTCAAAGTGTGGAGTTGCCGGGCTTCTGAGCGCGCGCCATGGTACATCGCAGTACTATAAATTGCCTGACCTTCACCGGTAACCCACAAGACACCTAACCTTCAGAACTAATGCCCTGAAAGCCCAATTACACTCCTTATCCTGGCGAAAACGAGGGTACCCCAGCTGCTGGCTATGTGTGTCTGCTCGATGGTGTAACGAGGGCCAATCTCTCCGCGCTCGAGAAACTCCTGAAAGAAAAGGACCCGAAGAACCCGCTGTATACAACTCTCGTAGGCTGCGAGCAGGGCTTGCAAAAGTACGACCATGACGAGCTCTGGTTGTACGGTTTCTGGCACACAAGCCTAGACGATGCCCAGGAGCACAGCACGTTCCGCTTCTTCGCTGATGTCCGTCTGCCTGGCAAGAAGCCGTGGAATGTCGCAGTGTATGTTACATCATTTGAGATTCGACTCTGAGGAAAAATCGCTGACAATGTGTAGGTACCATGTGTATAAAGATGGACAGGTTACTGGCTGGACGTATGACCAACCCAAGTCTGTTGATGGTGAATCCACTTGAGGGAGCAGGACGGGTAGCATAAATCTTTATTGAGGTGCAAATCTCAAGTTGACCAATCTAATATGCCTGTTGAAATTGTGGAAACTTTTATGTAACAAAATATATATCACGAGCTTGACCCGAATGGATGCAACAAAGAGACATAATATCAGTCCGTGGGTAACAAATTTCGATACAGAGATCAGTTTCAACTTGGTTCACCTTCATGGAACAAATCGGCGATCGCTGGGCACATTATATACTATCCAGTCCATTTAGAGTAAGGTGGGAGTACAATAGGAGGGGTCGAGTTTAAACCTACTACAGTATTTGAGAGCTCCAGTTCTGAGAGCATATTGAGAATATTTATTTCTCCAGAACCGCTGAATGAAATCCTTGGGTATTTTTAGTTTTTGGGTCTTGCGGCAATTTGGACTTCACAAGGACATACCGTGTGATCTTGCGCTCTTACGTCGTGTACAAGCGCGTACACGGCACTTGTCAAAATCGCCATGAAAGGGCAAAAAAGTGACAATGTTATGCAGCTCGCAACATTAGAAATGATTTTGCCAACCATACGTGGAGTCTATTCTGAAGGTCACACTCTTGTCGCGGTGAGCGAACTTCTCAGTTTCCGTTCAGAAGACTTGGATTGCCATCGGAAATCGCGGGCAACTTGTGTGAATTTTTCAGTCCTGATCTGACATGCCTGGTGAATGTAGAGATTCCATGAATTTAAGAAATGGAAGAGACGAAGTTCAACAGCAGCGCTCACCAGCAAGGCGATTTTTGCACCGCTTTGCGGCCTGAGTAGGAAGTTTCAAATTGAACAAATACGTCCAAATGAAATCCGTCATTTGCTCAAAGATACGAGTAATAATAGGATCAATAGAGATTCAAGGTTTACCTAACTAGCCAACCAACAAACCGTATCCCTGTCACCCCGCCATAGCCAAATTAAAACCCGGAGAGCTGTTTAAAACAAAGGAAATGCAGTGTGGCCTCGTATTTCACCTCACCCCCCAATACTCAATAAATACCCGTCGTCGGCAGCGATTAACATACATTTACCACATTTGTTACTCACAACATGCCTCATCGCTCTTCGGAGCACCGTCTATGCCGATGAGAATGCCAGTGCCCATATCCCTAAGACGTTGCTATCTCCTCTGAAGCCGCACAGGTTGCATCCGCTGGTTGTAAGTAATGTTGCCGCAATTTCTCACTCGAACCCCCCAAGTCACTTGAGTCGAATCGAGTTGAGTCAACGGTCTGACTCCAGTCGACTTGCAAGCTGATTCAAGTCACTCAAGTCGACATAAGTTTTTTTGAGTTCATATACGGTTACCCTTGAGAATTTGAGCCTTTGGGCAATACCAGAGGTTGACTGAAGGTAAGAGGTACAAAATAGCCGGTAGGTAACACTTGTGCCTTGATGTGTCAAGGGGAAATCAAATCTTGATCCTGTTATGGGGTGATGCCTTTCTCTGCTCAGACCAGCCAGAATCAATGATTTCCGCTGCATCCCAACCCAAGTACTAATAAATAATGTAGTATTTCATTCAATTTGTAACACCTTTTTTTTTTTTTTGGCTTTTTCGGTGTGATGACCGGACCCTTTCATAGCCGGGCCCGTTTAGGCAATTTGATCCACCGGTAGCGCTCCGCTAAGCTCAGCTATCTCAGCTAAGTGTCATGAATCACCCAGGTTCTACTTTTTCGCACGACATGTCTGATGGATATAGATGTGTATGGATTCTAAAGCCGCAGACTCGGGGTAGTCTGTGCCACAGGATACAGAAGACGTTAGGGACTAGGAACCTGTCCAGACAGATCCTAGTCCCTAGATGCGCCACGGCTGACACAGAAGCATACACAAAGTACATGACTGGTTGCAAACTGATCGGGGTTTGAACCACTGGAGACGATGACATTAAGGATTAGGAAACCCGAACGTTGGGTCTCTTAAGTCCTCTGACACCATGGAAACAGACACAGAGGAGTATAGGAGCATCAGCATTAACACTCCTTAATGCTGCGGTACAGGAACTGATCGTGATTGACTGCGATCACTTTAATTTATTCAAAGCCTATATAAGCTCGGTAGAATCTCCATGTACAGTAGATTCTACCTTGTCTAATCTCAGGCTTCTACCTTGGCTTGACATAGGCATTGTCTCCACCCTGCCCTGCTTCCTCTACATTGTATTACGGGTTGCATCCACACCTGGGTTTTGTACCTGAGTGGATATCACACCCTCCTCAATGCGTTCCGGGTTCCGCCTCGCATCCCACAGCCCATTAAGTTAGACCTTCAGCCGAAGCTGTAGTGTTAATGCAAAATAGCCTGAGGGTGTTCCACATGCGCAATGCAAAATATCGCGAGGGTTATCGGCGTGGGAATCCTTACTGAAAGCGGTTCTGGGCGGCTTTGCGGCATGCCTCGCTTAGTGTCGCCTAGCCCGGGGGCTCGTTCGCTGGCCCAGGGAGCGTCGGCTCCTTGGCGGAGCTTGAAATTACCTAACAGGGGTTTTCACGCGCACACTTGCGCGACGCGTTTGTTTGTTACAGCCTCCCTCGCACAACAGAGCGCAATCACGTATTCCATTTTAGGCGAGAACGGTCAGTACAGCATATTGGCATATATTACGAATCGCGGGGCTAACGACGGCGCTTGGAAGCGCGGGATGCAGCGGCGGAGGAAGAAGCTTCGGTAAGTGGGCGTTTTCTGTGTCTTCATCAGTTCCCTGTCAGCACCTGGGAATGAAATATACGTACTTTGCGGTCTTTGCCTCAGCGGCGAGCCCTTCAAGAACCCATTTGACGTCCGTGACCGCGGCTTCCCACTCTTGGGTCACCTCGCCTGCCGCCCCGAGCCACCAGACCAAACATAACATCGCCGTTAGCAAACCATTACCGCCGGGCTTTACCAAATCTTCCCATGGCCCACTCTTCCCAATAACGGGGCGCCCGTTGTCGTCAAGCTCGCGCCAGGAGGGTGCCATGCCTGTCCACCAGCTCCACCACGTCTTGCTGTGCTTGTCGAGGACGATTTCCGGCGCCTTCGCGGAGCGACCTCCCTTGACCCACTTGTCAATTGCTTCGGGTCTACCACGCTTTGGCAGCGGCGTCGTCTATTTGCGTGTCAGCCCGGATTCAATAGATCTAGATCCATATCACTTACTGAATTGACCATTCCGTACGCCCTCTCGAGCTCCGTCCATTTAACCACGGCCTCATCCCACTCTCGGCCACCCTCGCACGCCCACAACAACGCATACCCGTCCCTCATCCATGCGGGCCATCCTGTCTTGTCCATCTCCACCTCCGCTCTCCTATACTCGTGCTCCCCAGAGTCCTCACCACCCCCAGCACCCTCGTTTCCCTCGGCTTCTCCTCCCTTCACCTTTTCGCCCCTCACCTCCTCTCGGCCTTCCTCGTCCCTGTTCTGCTCTTGGCCTTCCCCCTCCTCTCTGCCCTCCTCGCCCCCACAACCTTCTTTTTCGCCCCCACCGCTGACTCCCCCTTCCTTCTCTGCCCCTCCTTGCTCGCCCCCGCCGTTGTCGCCCCCACCGCCCTCGTCTACGTTCGGCAGGATGATGTCGCCGTCGGCGTCAATCTCTGGCAGGCCGATCCGCGCTTTTCCTGCTGATTCGACGGGTCCTGCTAGACGACTCGAGCGGCGCGGGGCGGCATCATCAGCTGCGGGGCGGCTTCGTGTTGGCTTCGGTGGTCCCTTTTCAGCAGTCCCGTTCACGACAATGTCGTTGATTGCGCCGACCAGGCCGAGGGAGCTGAAGAGGGCCTCGTTGCCGATGATGGTGAGTTCCCGCGCATATGTGTTGTCGTTCCATGTCGAGAGCCGCTCCATCAGCCTCCGGCGCTTCTGCGTCGCCTGCGCGTTGATGTAGGTTTCGACGTTTTCGGGCAGCGCGCGGCCTGCGGCAAGTTTTGGGGTTTCCGGCAGGTCCAGTACGATGGGGGAGGGGGAGCGGGACACTGAGGAGCCGCGAGATACCGTGGGCGACGGTGTCTCGCTCCGCGTGTGGCTCCTCTCGCGCCCTGTTCTCTTCTCCTTCGCCTTCCCTTTCCCTTTACAGCCTTTCTTCTGCCGTGTCCCCTCGCGGACTTCATCACCGGCATAGTCCTCGGCATCGGATGTAGAGGCACCCACTGCGCCATCCTCGCAGTCGAGCACAGCGGCAGCGGGATCACTCGCTGCTGCAGTTGGCGCTGGCGCTGTTGTCGTCGCCGCTGTAGTGCTCGGGCCTGCCGCTCCTGTTCCTGTTTCTAGGTGATCGAAATCAGTAAGTGCATATGACTCAGCATTTCCCATCCAACTAACCCGGCGTTGTCTCGAGCAGAAATTTCATAAAGTGGCCCATCACCAGCCTCTTGAAACCGTCCAAATCCCACTTGTCAAATTTCAAGCCCACGCCCCCTCCCTCGACGTACGTCCGCCCGGAATGTAATCTGTCATTTTGAATTAATACCAATACTCAATGAAATCGACCATTACTTACGTTGTCAGCGAAAACTTAGTTGAGCCCGGCGGCGGCGGCGCGCCCGCGAGGAAGGTAATATGAAAGCCGGTTAATTTTGCTACACCGTCGAGGAATGGCTGGACGACTGGAGCTAGATTTACTCGCGCACTGCAAATATTTTTTAGTAAAGCTAGGTGTCGTCGTTACAGATGAATACTCACTGGTGACGATCCTCCTCGTCACCGGCATCGGGGTTGGCGATCACGTCCGCGCGCTCATGGTACTCCTTCAACGCCTCCTCGTGTTCCGCATTCTGCTGTTCTACAAGCTCCGAGCGAATCTCAGGGTCCTCGGCGTCCAACAACTCCTGCGCAATCTTGCACCGAAAGTTCAACGCCTCCTTCTTCTCCAAGCCAGCCCTCAGCCATCTCTCATCAAACGCCTCCTGCACTGCGTCCTTGAAATCATCCTGTTGCATGTAAAACTTATGGAGCGCAAGTTTCTTCGGGGGATTTAACGGGCGGCGGAAGCCCTCGAGCCAGCCCTTGTACATCTGGTTGTTGGTTCGATTCACAGACGTCTTGCGATTTGAAAACCAGTGTTTAACTTTCTAATTCATGCGTTAGCACCAAGTATAATATTCCCGCCACACGTCAGCTTACCTCGGTAATGTCAACTTGAATTGCGCCTTTCAGCGCGGGATTGACGCCTCCTGTCTTCTTCCAGAGCGGGTCGTCATTTCCCTCCGGGTCAGACATGTCCGCCTTTCCCTCTGACGCGTCGGCAGTCGATCCGCCACCCTCAGTCTCGGCGGTTTGTGGCGCGACAGACGAACCGCCCACGGACTCTGCGGCTTGAGGCTGTGAAACCCCAGCGCCGTCATCCTCTAAACCGTCGGTCTTCGGCTCAAGTACCAACAGTTTGTCGAGCTCAAGCTGGGCCATCGCTGATGGAGGCAAAGGGCGCCCCTCCACGTCTCGTCCTTCATACCACGCGAATTTCTTCCAGAAACTGGCCATGAACGCGTCGACAAATGGCTGGATGTGACCCCGGCCCTTGGTGGAAGCAGCCATGTAGCCAGCCTCGGCGGCGACCAAGAACGCGAGTCGCTCGCCCGTAAAATTCCCCGGGTTTCCTCTCTTCTTCTTGGGTTCCGAGGGATCCTTTGTGCGGTTCCTACGCGGAGCGTGTGCGCCGGTGAGCAGTTTTCCTTTTGACATTTTAGACACGATATTGAGAGACGAGCTGGATCAATGAATGTTGGGCGACAATGTTACTGTCAAACAATCATTCCCACCATCATGCCCACCAGTCGGACTCCGCGTCCCGCCAACTTCGCCAAGTCCATTGCACTGGGCGTTCCCGAAATCGTGTGTATCCTACCTGTTTTTTTTTTTTTCTACGCTAATTTTGAATATATAAACGACCCCTAGGGTAAAGTTATTAGAGCATTGGCCACTTGGTACGCTATTATCGGTCCCACATCGCGCTGTATCGTTGACGATAGCACCCGACAGGTCACCTCATGCGGCGGGTAAAGACACCGGCTCTGGCGTATTGCCAAGGGAGTACGGCTAGAAAAATAATCAGCTGAGCCACCGCATCTGATGACCGCGCCTACCATGGGTTTCCCAGCAGCCGTCTCGAACCAGTGGTGCATGCTTGAGCTCTTCGTCGGCGAGCTTGGTATATACTAATATGAATAAGCTACTCTCTATTCAGAACATTATGTATTTATCGATCACCGCTGCGTCATCACCATGCTAAGATTGATCAGATCTTCGGATGAATATCCACAGTCTACAGGAACGTGACTGGTTGTTCCTTGAGCAGCGCCGCGCCCTCCGTATTGGTTCGCATTTCTTTCTTTCTGTAATGTTTGTCCTTTTTCATTGGACTGCAGCTTTCGGGTGCTGAAACTTTGTAGGCTTGACGCGCGATGGCAGTTCGTTTACCGAGTGTCCACCAGATGCGGTGATGCGCAGACCACGCAATGATGGAGGCCCCGCGCCATGTGATAGTGAGCGCGCAAATCTCCTCTGACCGGCAGCCTCTTACCCGTTCCAGTTTCTGTACAGTAGCATACCCGAAAATACAATCTTATTTCCCCTTCAAAAAAAAATTGAATCGAGTATCGTCCAGAATATCAGAGACGCGGTATTTAATTCAGCCAAATTACAAGTTGAGCGCATAGACGAATGAAAAAAAAAAGCGGCCCGTGAATTCCACCCAACATGAAGCATCGACGGCAGCGCCCATTAGGGACGAGGTATCCTGCGCGTGGGTAGCGCGGCGGCAATGGCCTTCTGTCTGCACTCCTGTGCCAGCTGGGTACTTTGTTCGCGCGACGCAGCGAGTAGTTCCCTCCCACGCAACGTTTTCAAGTATGCGAGTATCTCCTCGTCTGTCTGGGCGACAAAATTCTGCACGTCTCCAAGATAGCCGGCTCGCGCCATGCAAATATGCCCCTGCCGCTGCCGTTAGTCGCTACGACCCAAACGAAAAAGTGTGGACTTCGTACCCAGTTCCTTTCCTCAATAAACGGCCTCATACTCTCGCGGGGATCGGCGGAGCTGTTATCGCGCGGTCGGGGAGTGCTATCGTGGCTGGCCAGTCGCTTGAGGACCTGTTTCTCCTGCCGGGTGCGAGTCGTGAGGATGGTGTTGCTGCCACTGGCGGCGACATATGCACACTTCATTTTGGCGATTTTTGCGGCACTGACCGAGGGGGCGGACTTCCTCACCGGGCGCACAGGTGCCCCCGCTACAGTTACGATAGGTGCATCTTGCCCAGGCACAAACGTGTACGTGGTTCTGGTGAGCGAGTTGGGCGCGTTGGGGGAGAGCCCGTTGGCAGCGCGAGCTTGACGTTCGCGCCGCGCGGCGTGAAAATCCTTCCACCAGGTGCCCGAATGGACGATCTCGAACCCGGGCTTGTGTTTGCTACTCATACGGGCGAGATGATTGACTGGAAGAGAGGGATCTGGGATCTTGGTAAGCGTCGGATGGACTTGATTGTCGTTTCGGCAAAGAACGCTGTCGCGCACTCACGACGGACTCAGACACTAGAAAGTTGCATACGTTACGCGTGTCCTGCTTGCAAAAAATAGTGGAAATTCACATTTAACAAAGGATTATGGTTTCTTTCTGCTCCAAGGTTTCCGGACAGCGGCTCCGTGTGGTAAAGCGTAATTGGTTATATCATAGTCGTGCACTCGCGTCGAGAGATCGGTCGTGCACTCGTGTCGGGTGTTGAGCGGTGGGTAGCGTGTCGTGGAGACAGTATGAAATCGCAAGAAAATTCAAGAGCAATCTGTTGACATGATACTGCAAATTTAACCAGAATCGCGAAAATGGACGGGACGAACCTGTTTCACGGACGGTGGAGAGTGTTTCTGTTAGAGAAGGTGAACAGATGAGCTGGTTTTCTCGACTTCAAAACTTCAAAATTTAACATTGAATGAAAGACACATCCAAAAATCCAGAAAATTCCCAAATCTAATTCACCAAAGGGCCAGTGTAGCCAGAGGAATACTCAGGCAACGGTAATCGAAAAGAACAGTTGAACGGCCTTTTTTGACGGTCCTCGGCTAATGCCGGAACATTGATCTCTCCATCTCTACTCACCTTGACCTCATTTCATGGCCCGAGACCGCCGGGCCCGTGCATTGGATGCAGAAGAACGCCGCGAGCGACAGAATGCCAACTCTCGACATTACGATGACCGCAATCGCGAGGAACGGAATGCAAAGACTCGTGCTCGGATGGCCAGGCTGCGAGCGCAGGAAGCCACTATGTCGTTGGAAGAACAGGCGGTGCGCCGTGAAGCAAGACACGCCGCAGATAAGAATTACTGTCTCAGGTGTGTGACACTTTTATTCGATTCAAACGTTTTCATTCACGGAAATCGTTAATATGCCAGGCATAGTAATAGGCTGGCGGCAGATGCGCGCCTGCATCGCCAGCTCGCAGCCAAAGCCAAGGCAGACCACCAGTGCGCATACCCTCCCTGTCCATCCCAACTATCACCTAAACTAAGCTTGCCTGTTACAGTGCTACCTTGTTGTTGAAACGACGGGGCAGGTATGCTCGCATCGATGCCAGGGCCTCAGATCGCGCTTGGGAGGCCGTGCGAGAAGTCCTGCGTGAGGACAACGACAACGGCGACGACGCGGAGCAAACCACCAACGGTGGAGACGACCACGCGATTAATTACTAGAGTTTAGCCGTACGCTCAACAACCATGTGCTCTCGTGTTAACCGGGTTCCTTTTAACCGAATTCATCTTCTCCAATGCGCTCCTCGTTCTGCTTCCATGAGCTCACCCGGGTCTGTGTCTCTGTTAACCCCTGCGATGGCACGCTGAGAGTATCTTGCAGAGACCTCCAGAGAGGTGAGCGCTTGTATCCCATCGACTACGCGTTTCCTCCTTGGCAGCGGGAACTTCCGCCGCTGAACGCCATATCATATGATACCTGGTAACATGATTTTAAATTTGCGCGTGCGGAAGGCCTTGTCTGACCCACAGAATAGTTGCCAATACCGCCATGGCCTCAAGCTTTGCAACCAAATCGATGGCGAGGGGGTGGAAAGTTGGGTTTGGCGTAGGTTCGTGGACACAGCAAGGCATGGTACAATCATTGACTGATGACTTGATAGATTGGAAGCCGAGTACTTGCTCTTGGAGGAATACCACGATTGGGTGGAGCTCCGCGGCATCGAGATCACACAACGCTGGAATAGGACATCGGAGGAGACGGAACGGGACACCGTTATCGAGAAGTGCTGGGTTAGAACCTTCTTACATGTTTTGTACTTGAGCCTTCACTTGTTGAACGTGTAAAACTTGTTTCGGTCGCGGAAATCTATTCCTGTCTCGTCGCGTAAACTAGACCCTGGGGGATCTGAGGGATGATGCGGGACCGGAGTCGGAGCACGAGTCGGACAAGTCGGATGTGTCTCGTACCACGGCGTCACTGGAGTCTGAAGTCAATGCCCGCCTGTCGTATGGGGACAAATGGTGTTATTATCAAAGCGACGGCGGACACGGCCAGGACTGAGTACAGCTCCCAGTTTTTTTTTTTTTTTTCCATAAGTATAATACACGATACCTACTTTCCTGTATTCTGCGCACGAAATGTATTGTGCTTTGCGATCATTGGAATGTGACTGAGTGACCTGAGTGAGTTTCCTAATTGGTGTGCGGACCAAGTGCCGACTTTATCTATTTATGACCAGTGCCGGCAAGAAGAGTAAGAAACGTGCAGCTCCCACGGAACTGCTCGAGTACACCCTGGAGGATGTCTTCGGCGAGGGCGGGCCCTCTTTACTTCGCAGTCTATTTCTGCCGACACACGACGAACTCACGAGAAAAGCTACCATCTGGATTTGCCCTCTCCCATGAAGCGCCAACGGACGACAGTATACTTTGCCGATGTCGGGGATGAATTTGAATATAACTTCGAGGATCTAGCCACACGTCCACCTGTGCCTGCGTCAGAAGTCCCCAAGAAGGCTCGGGCTAAGCGCTACCTGTCCTCGGTGAGTTTCACGCTGCGTCTCAGGTCGAAGCGATATTAAAAGATAATAGGATGCGACGCTACAACAGTTTGTCCCCTGCGTCGACTCCTACTTGGCAGAATTCTTGCGACTCGAAGGAAAGGGCTGTGTCGCGCGTGAATGGTGTCCTGCCTGCCCCGCCAAAACGCAAGCTCCCAATCCTGCATTCAGGTGTATGGATTGTTTCTATCCAGATCTTCTTTGCGAGGACTGTTGTCTGAAAGAACACCGGAATCACCCACTGGACCGCATCGAGGTGTGTAAAATGTACTGGTGGTGAATTCGAGCTAATTCCTGAAATCCGGAGTCAGGAATGGAACGGGCGCTTTTTCGAACGCATAACCTTGAAGAAAATGGGGCTTCGGGTCCAACTGGGACATACTCGCTTCGAGATATGCGACAATCCCCAGCCTGCGCACCAAGATTTCCACGTCATTCATTCCAATGGGATCCATCCTGTCGCCGTCGATTATTGCGGCTGTGCCAACGCTCACGCGGCCGGGGAGCGACGCGAACAGGTGCTTCGCTGTTCATGGTTCCCAGCGACGAACCTCGAACCACAAACATGCGCGACGTTCCGACTCCTCGAGACTTTCCACATCATGACATTGCAAGGAAAGGTCACGACTTACAACTATTATTTGGGGCTCGAGAAGTTAACGGATAACTCGGGGCTAGAGAAGTTGAAGGTGTGGGATTTTATACCTGAAATATTATGACGCTCACTCAGTTCAGGACCGGTACAAATCTTTTATGCGTATAATGCGGGAGTGGCGGCATATCGTGATGCTCAAACGCGCTGGTCGTGGGAACAACGGGAAGCGCAAGGTGGCAGAGACGCGACCCGGCGAGCTGGCGGTCGAGTGTCCAGCTTGCCCTAAACCTGGGATTAATCTGCCCGAGGATTGGGCGTCGGCGACTGGGATGAGACGGTGAGTACCATGCAAATTTACCAAGAAAAAGTGGTCTGACATGAACGGTGAAGGTTTCTATATATTTTATACATCGCTATCGACGCTTGCTTCCGTTTGAAGCGGCGTCTGGTTTCAAGCGAGAAGAAGGACCCCGGTCTCGGGACTGGGTGGGCTTACTTCACAGAAGACGGTCCGTTCCGTTCTTTTTTAAAGACCGTAACCGATCAGAAGGAGGTGTGTATGCCTTATGGGTATCGAGATGAAGCACTCACGTATCGTGCAGATGAGTACCTGCAGCGGTTTGGCGGCACTTGATTACGCAAATACCAAGTTCTCGCGCGGTTATGGGAGTACGGGTGTGGGATTAGGAGTATGCGCGAGGCACGAGTTCGTGCAGAAGAGCGGAGCGGCCGACTTACAGAAAGGCGAGCGGTATGTTTTCTTTTGATAACGATATCTTTGAGCGCGCTAATAATGCTTGTCAGATATGCGAATATGGATTACATTTTCGCCTCCCTCCTGCGTCATCACCACCCTGGCCTATTTAAATTCATATCCTACGACATCTGCTGTCAATGGTCAAAACACCTCCAGGAGCGGCTGCTGAAACTCCCGCCGTCCATTCGTCTTGATCTCGTCCTCAAGATATGCCGCTTTGTTATCCCCAAGTTACACATCTACGGCCACAAGCTGCTCTGCCAGCTGTATCTCTCCCTCAACTACACCCCGGGATCTGCGCGCACAGACGGCGAGGGCATTGAGCGCCCTTGGGCCAATATTGGTCCGGTGGCGACGAGCACAAGGGAAATGGGACTGGGAGCACGCCACGACACCCTTGACGACCACTGGAGCCACTGGAATTGGCAGAAGTTGATCGGCCTTGGCGCGCTGATCAAAAAGCGATTCCTCGCTGCGGTCGCGGAGCGCAGCAAGCAGCAGGACTCCTTCGAGGCATTCACCGCCAACCAAATCCAGCATGTGGCGGGGTGGAAAGCAGCTGTGGAGGCGTTCGAGGCCGACTCGAGCAAGCCGAACCCGTACGTGATCCCAAAGACAGGTGAGTCAAGATTTGATCGTTACCGCACGATCGTGACATCGGGTACAAGGTGAGAACGAAAATGACGTGCGGTTGGTCTACTTGAAGGCAGAGGCTGCGGAGGCGGAGGCGGGTGTCCCTGCAATCCACAACGTGACACCCAGCGGGTTTATTTTGGCGGGACTGGATCTGGAGGAGCAACAGTATGTCGCTCCCTACCTGATCTATTGAGTGTGGTACTAAGCGCAATCTTGGTAGACGGCGTGTACGAATCGAGGTGGAAACGCACAAGAACCAGACGATGAAACAGACAGCCCACCTGGTAGAGCAACGCACGAAACTAAGCAGATACATCGCCCGCTTCCGCGCGCTGCAAATAGCGTATTCGCCCGCCGCTCTGCAGGCGCTGGCAGAGCGTCCGGTCCCCACCACAGAGAAAGAGGAGGAGGCAGCGTGCGTCGAGAACGTGCCACTCTTCCTGCCTTCGGCGCTCACGGCGGAGCAGCGCGCAAATGGCTGCAACAAAGGGGTCGTCGCCATCGAGACACGCCTGCGGGATGCGCAATGCCGCAGCGCACTCGATGAGATCCGCAACATTCTGCACATCAAGTCGCGCTTCCACACGTACAAGGGATCGCAAGTCCGGCACCAGGGGGCTACGACGTGGACTCGGGGTCTGCTGGATCGTAACGATGAGAGGCTGCGGTTGCAGGCCGAGAAATATGTCGCCGCGTGGGAGGCGAAGCGGAGATTGGTGGGGGATGAGGAGGTGCGCTGGCATCGTCTCAATCCGAAGAAGGATTTACGGTGTATGGAGGCCGCGGAGGACGGAGCGCTGGTGAGCAAACGGAAAGCGCGTGGGAAGAAGCGACCGGTCGGAAAGGCGGCGACAGAGGAGGAACGAAGGGAGGGGGTACAGGAGGGCCAGCGGGGGACGGGCCATGCAAGCGAGGGGCGACGGACCGTGTCGTGGATATGGATGGGGGTTGACACGTCTGCAGAAGGAACTAATCAGGCAATTCTAGCTGGTATGGCAATTTTTTCAAACGGTTTTTTTAGGTGTATTGATTTATTAATTTATTATAGGTCTACGCGCAGAGTGGGCCAAGGCATGGGCGAGAACCCGGCGATGGACAGAGGAGGTCGAGCTCTTGAGGGAGGAAATGCGGCGCGTGCCGGTTACGCTGCGGTGGAAGGCGGGCTGGTGGGTGGAAAGAAGCACCGTGGACGAATTCAAGGGGGATCACGCTGAGGGCGCCCGCGCATACACCTTCCGACAGGTGGAGCTTCTTCGCAGGATATCGGACCGTTTTGAGGAGCTGTGGGCCCCCCTGCGTGCCGTGGAGGACGTGGCAGCGGTGCCCGAGCCCATGCCCGAGCCAATTGATGGCAACGACGATGAAGCCGACGACGACAACGATGATGAGTGGGTAGACGCGGAGAGCGACGGGGAGGGTGGTCTCGAGGGAGAGGATGAAGAGGGGTCACTGGGAGAGGAGGAGGAGGTCGAGGACGACGAGTAGATGTACCCCTAACTTATCACTTTTGCTTTTGCTTACTGGGGATGGCTGAAACAAGCAATTCGGCCGTGTTTGTGTGCGCACGGGATGTCCCGCGAGGGGATTTCAAGCTCCGCCAATGAGCCGAGGCTGCTGGGGCCGGCGAACGAGCCCCCATGCTGGGCCACGCCAAGCGAGGGATGCCGCGAAGCCGCCCAGAACTGCTTTGGGATACATTCGCACGCCCGACGAAGTTCGCCATATTTTGCATTGGGCATATGGAACCGGGTCGGTATATTTTGCATTGGGACCACGGCACCGGGTGAGACCTTCGCGAAAAATGTGGGCTGTGGCCCAGGGGTGCTTCGTGAAGTTTCTGGGCATCTGCCCAGGGTTATGTGGGGGGCATCAGGCGGCCATTTTGGCAGCCCCTGGGCGCCATCAGAAACCATCAGACAATCAATTCGGGAGTGCTGTTGCGGCTGAGCGCTCCCCGCATCACGTTTCTCACAAGTGTGACCTCCACTTTCTGCCTGCCACCACTTGCCACTCGTTGGCTCTGCCCCCCACCAGCCCCCAGGCTGTCCCCTCCATATACTGAACTGCGACCGGTCTTACTCGGCATTTAATCCATGCCTTGACGATGCTTGAGCCGCCCAATTTCCAGTTCCCTGGGTCCACCTTTATTTCACTTGTTTTGCTCCTGCACCCGGTTTCCACTGCTGGCCACCCTCAATTGGCTTCCGTCCTCTTTGAATCTGAAGAGATGCTGCCTATCTTAATCCCTACACTTCTATCATGGCTGTGTGGTGCAGCAGGCCCGTTTTTTTCCTGCTTTGTTCCCGCTGCTTTCCCTGCATTCTGCGCCCCCTGGTCCACCCCTGCGCTTGGTGCGTGTATTCTCTTCTTCAAATACTGTGCCAGAACTCATGTGCCAACCTACACAGTGTTGCTTTGTGGTACATGCTTCAGTTCAGTGCCAGTGTGCTTCCGCATCCCCACATGGCCTCTCCTGCAGACATCAGCTCTATGCCTGCCCGCCATATACCCACGTGCTCCACTTGCGCTCCCCTGCCCTCTTCTGCCTTGCACGTGCTTCCTGTATTGATCCGCGTATGCCCTGCTTGTGTAGGCCCACTTGCTGGCACCCCGATGTGCTAGCACTGTCGCCTACACTCTTGCATGCACTGTGGATCTGCATGCATACTGCTCCACTCCATCCCACTGGGCTTGTGCTCGCACTCGTCCAGACTGTACACCCTTACCCTTTGTGCTGCCCAAGTGCCCCTCGGCCTTGCTTTCCGCCCTTGCACCCCCATCTGCATTCAGGCTGTACACCCGCAATGCTGCTGCCCCCTTGCTGTGTTGTGCTCGCCCCGCCCACGCACCGCTCACCCTCACCATGCGCCCTTGCAACCGCCCGGTCTGCATGCTCATGCCATCCGTTCACCTGTTTGCCCGACTTGCTCGAGCCTTTTGCAGTCTTACCTGCACTGCGCCGCTCCCCATGGCAGGCGGCGAACCACACCCACACAGGAGTTGTGGATGAGCACGGCACACTTGCTTGCTCTGCCCCTCCTCTCACTGTCCTCTGTGCGTGCCGGCTCCACCTCGCCTCACCCGCTTGCACGCCTGCGTCGTGCCCTTGTACATGCACCCCGCTCAGTTCCACCCTAACCTTTGTGCTTGTCTCGCCTGCTTCTGCACCTGCGCCATGCATCTGCACACACAGCCCGCTCAGTCGCCCCGCAGCGCTCGTGCTCATTGTGATCTACCTGGTAACTGTGCGCCTGGGCGCAGTGCACCCCACTCCCCGCTCTCTGTGCTTGAGCGACTGTGCCACATATGCTCGCCCATGCAGCAACACACTAACTGTTCTCTCCACCCCGCATCCCTGCCTTCCGCTCTGTGTGCTCGCCTACATGCCCTTCTCAACATACCTCTACCACACTGCGCACTTCCCCGCAGACCGAGCCACTGAATTTGCACTCATGTGCTCAACATGCAGCCAGCCAACTGCTCGGGTCAGGATGAAAGTTGGCTGGGGATCAAGGGAGTTGTGCTGTGTTGGATGGGTGTGATAGAAGTTAGTAGCTACCTAAATATGGATGTTGTATGCACCTGAAGTGCTTGAAGTACAGCAATAAATGAGTTGGCAATGCTTTATTGCACTCAGCACCTAAATTTCGAGGGCAAGTGCCCAGTTTGATCCTGTGATCTCATTGGCACGGTGTTCTGGACCGCTCTCGGAGTTCTCCGAAACAATCCAAATTTTGAACCCCTTGCGCTCATCTCCTGCGATTGCAGCTGATCTTTCACTCGGGAGGGTAGTAGGTTCCCATATTCACAATATATTCATGATTCAGCAAAAACTATCTGGCACACAATATCTTATTTCGTGCACAAGTTGAACCCCTGCCAGAATTTCAAGTCTCAGCAACATTTCGTTTGTGGAAGTGCACAAAAGCATCCTAAGAATGCTCTAAAATGCTCAAGGGATGCATTCAAGCTACATAAACAACATTTGTCAAAATTGCATTAGGTTTTGAGGATGCCAGTCAAATATCCTGGGTTGAGGTGTTGAGACCCAAGCTAAAGTGCATTTCACACCTGAATTGGCTGAACCAGTGATGAGTCCGTGACCCATTTTCTTGATGTTTCGCGACTCGGAGCTCTGGGGTCTTAAATACCAATTGTTTCAAGTTCATACAATGTTTTTCTTTGCTTCTAGGACAGCGAGCACACTATTCAACCTTCCTATGTCTCGCAAATACCCAAACAAGGTGATTTTGAGTGAAAAATGAAAGTTGTCTGACTGATCCAGATTGAATCTCAAATTGAAGATCTCATATAGAAATCTCTTTTGACGAGATATAAAGCCCCAAATGCAGCTCAATCACACGAATTACTGACATCTATATCCAGACAAACTTGGCTGAAACATCTCCTATCTCGACTCCCCATCTTTAAAAGATTTTTTTCAGAAGTCTTAGATACTACCTGAACTCTTATTGTGCAAAACTCCGGCCATACACACAAATCCTGGCAACAAATGGTTTATTTTTCCTGGCGATAGTATTTGAGTGAATGCTCCACCAGAAAAAAAAGTAGAGGTATAGTTCCTTCTCCATAAAATCCATACATATCTTTTATTTACTTCTTGGGGTCATTATTGAGCAGATATCCAGTTGTACGTCCGAAATACGCAGTTTCAGCGGTTTGATGTTGTCTTCTTTCCAAATCCGGTGTGGTAAGCCTGCCAATCAGTGACAGTGCATGCTTCCTTTTGCCTCTTCCCAACACTCACCCACCACCGACATCAACATCCCACTGCTCTTGAATCACTTCTCTCCCTGAAAACTCAACCAACGACTTTCAACTGAGGAATAAGGCATTTTTACCCAGTCTTTCGGACACTGATCCACCGTGGATGCATTCCGACAAACTGCCATGCTGGCACGAATGACATTAGTGAGATCTGGTGGAATCCATTGGCCTCGCGCGTACCGCTGTTGGGAATTTATTAACCTTGAAGCTATTCTTTGGTATGCTATTTTGCGATTTCCTAGGACCAGTATTTATACAACGGGAAAGTGCTAGTACTTCTGAAGTGTTATTACTAGCACTCAGGACTCTGGCTAGGTGATATAAAGGAGAACTGGAGTGAGCCCAAGCTGCCGGTTGTAGCATCAGATACGACTAGTGTGACGTGCTAGCACGGTCTGAAGGCACAAACCACGGGGAAATAACCATAAGCCTACACAGTCAAGGTGCTAGCACCTAGGAAGCGAGACACAGAAGAGTGGTATTGCGAGCATGCTAGCTGGAGGTGCGAGCGGCGAGTCTGGGATCTGAAGGGTAGTAAACTATGCGCTAGAAGCCTTCTAGCAGGGGCGCTGGTGTGCGGAACCCCTCTAGTGATCGACTCGAGGCCTGAAACACAGATGCGAGCACGTGACAGTCGCGACGCGGTCGTGAGTCACAAACAGAGACAAGTAGATAGTAGAGGAATAGCTAGCAGGCTATTGGTGCGGATGCGCGGGTCACCACATATGCAGTAACGGATAAACGGACTGCTAGCCGGTGCTCTGACTCGTGCTAGATGACTCCAGGCGGCGGATTAAACTCCGCTTCGTCAGGATAGCGATTCCAGCAGCTGATGGCAAGCTGAGGGATCACTCACGATACCCATAAATGGACACTAGCGGATCAGTGTGGCTGTTCTGCTTGGCATAGACCCATCATAAAACCAAACGGCAGTCATTTCATTGGCTGTTGTATCTATCACATCATTTTCACTCATTTATATTATTCATTCTGTTTATCACATGTATCAGGGACCTCAGTAGTATAAAGGGAGCACAGAGCAGGCTAGAACCTCAGATTATTACACCCCGACTTTGTACGAAGTTGGGGCAGGTGGTCTCAGGTTGCTAGTGGAGATTGTACACACACTTCACAAGTAGTAGCTTTATTGGAATCAATACTGTTGACTCTGGACACGTCGAGATCTTAAGTTGAGGTTCTAAGTTGTTGGCTCGTGGAGTCTTCACGTATAAAACCAAGGGTGTTCTCTTCGAGAACCAGCTAGCAGTTGCGCTAGCAGCTTTGCCTTCACCCCGATTTATTCGTAGTGTGTTGGATCACCTGCTAGGTGATTGTGTGTTGACTCGAGACAATACCGCTAGCACCTGGGATGGGCAGGGGTTTATGGGTTGGATACAAGGTGGCTGGATCGCTAGATCGAGGGCACCAGGGCAGAGTATGTAGGTTTGTGAAAATCCTCGCAATGGGATACCCAAAGACTATTGAGGCTAACAACAAGCGGACTTCAATCCTCAAGCGACAAGGCAGTCCTTAAGCCGCTGACCTATTCCTTAACCAAGAACAGGAACGTTTCCACTTTGTATTGGCAATAGACACTATAAGCGTCCAGCTAGCGACCCAACACACTACGACAGCGCTTCCGTCAATATCGGGGTGAAGGCGAAGTAACTGACAAGTTACAGTCGGTCTAGAGGTGGGGGCACCTAGTCCGTCTTCTTCTTAGTGGGCTCGAGTCAACACACAATCACCTAGCAGGCGATCCAACACACTACAAATATATCGGGGTGAAGGCAAAGCTGCTAGCGCAACTGCTAGCTGGTTCTCGAAGAGAACACCCTTGGTTTTATACGTGAAGACTCCGCGAGCCAACAACTTAGAATCTCAACTTAAGATCTCGACGTGTCCAGAGTCAACAGTATTGATTCCAATAAAGCTACTACTTGTGAAGTGTGGTGTACAATCTCCACTAGCAACCTGAGACCACCTGCACCAACTTCGTACAAAGTCGGGGTGTAATAATCTGAGGTTCTAGCCTGCTCTGTGCTCCCTTTATACTACTGAGGTCCATGATACATGTGATAAACAGAATGAATAATATAAATTAGTGAAAATGATGTGATAGATACGACAGCCAATGAAACGACTGCCGTTTGGTTTTATGATGGGTCTATGCCAAGCAGAACAGCCACACTGATCCGCTAGCGTCCATTTATGGGTATCGTGAGTGATCCCTCAGCTTGCCATCAGCTGCTGGAATCGCTATCCTGACGAAGCAGAGTTGAATCCGCCGCCTGGAGTCATCTAGCATGAGTCAGAGCACCGGCTAGCAGTCCGTTTATCCGTTACTGCATATGTGGTGACCCGCGCATCCGCACCAATAGCCTGCTAGCTATTCCTCTACTGTCTACTTTGTCTCTCTTTGTGACTCGCGCCCGCGTCGCGACCGTGACGTGCTCGCATCTGTGTTTTGGGTCTCGGGTCAATCACTAGAGGGGTTCCGCACACCAGCGCCCTTGCTAGAAGGCTGCTAGCACATAGTTTACTACCCTTCAGATCCCAGACTCACCGCTCGCACCTCCAGCTAGTGTGCTCGCAATACCACTCTTCTGTGTCTCGCTTCCTAGGTACTAGCACCTTGACTGTGTAGGCTTATGGTTATTTCCCCGTGGTTTGTGCCTTCAGACCGTGCTAGCACGTCACACTAGTCGTATCTGATGCTACAACCGGCAGCTTGGGCTCACTCCAGTTCTCCTTTATATCACCTAGCCAGAGTCCTGAGTGCTAGTAATAGCACTTCAGAAGTGCTAGCACTTTCCCGTTGTATAAATACTGGTCCTAGGAAATCGCAAAATAGCACTAGATGCCGCGCGCTCTTGTTACGGTGTTTCAACGGCTCTCATGGCCCTCGTGTGTCGGCACGATCAAGTTCTGTTCCTTGCGAACATGCACTCTGCGGGGGAAAAGCAATTCTATGTGATTGCTCTCGTGGAGACTTTATTCCAGCACATCCCCCACAACATCGTTGTGGGTTTGCTGTACGACGTTGCCTGCTCCGCGGAGCGCAGTTGTGTGAAGTGGGGGTTTCTGGACCGCTTCATGGATCGAATCGCCTGGGCGGTGCCCGTCTTTCATGCTTTCGGGCACGAGTGGGTGTGTCAGCTGCTGTACCACCCTCGGAAACGAGTGGGCTTTGGGTTCACAAACAGCGAGGGGGCGGAGCGGTTCTGGAATTCCATCCGCCACTTGATTGCACATCTACGCATCTGTGGGGTACGTCTGCATGCCTTTTACTTCATTGAGATTCATCTAACTCGTTGAGCAGTATCACAACCGCCTGTACACACTCGACGTGCAGATCATTCACCACCAGGAGGCCAGCCTCTTCCGCCTTGGGGATTGGTTTTGCCGGCGCTATTGCCGCTGCCTCCAGGGGCACACCAATGCCACCAGGGACCTGCACGAGTCTGGAAAACCTGTCGCGTTCTTGCGGGAGCAATGGAAGCTGCAGGTAGTTGCCCAGACGAAGCCTTTGCCGCGTACGTCACTACATATTCTCGTCTTAAGTCTAGGTGCTCACTCAGTGGGTGTGTAGGGCGTAACAAAAATCTAGGGCAGCGAGCCGTCAATGCAGTGGTGCTGCTCCGTTCGTTTATGAAAGCACGTCAAGAACTCCGTCATGAGCTACGTGAAAAGTATCTAAGGGCTGTTGAGGACGGGGATGAGGCGGCCGCGATGTACGAGCGGGAGTTTGGGGAGGCGGAGGAGGCTCTGGCGAAAGCGCAAGCGAATCTGCGGCGGAAGGAGGCGGCCTTGGGGGTCACTGAACACGCGGAGCTGCAGGAGCTCGTCAAGAGTGAGTACATGTGCCTGCGGATGAATGCACGCGCTCTGAAGCTGCGACTGCGGGAGCGGTTGTGTTATATCCGTGTCAGAAGAAAGCCGGAACTGGAGAATAGCTGGAGGATGGAGAATAGCCGGAGGATGGAGAATAGCCGGAGGGTGATGAAGCCGTAAGTGATACCACGTAGGAGATCGGGTACACCAACTAACTTGGCTCGACGATGAAGGAAGTAGAAGTCAGACCATGGAGCAATGCAGAGGCAAAGCACGTTAATTTTCAACTAAAGATACAGTAGAACATAATACGTATTTATACTAAATACGGAGATAAGTCTAATGCGGAAAGAAGTATGTAAAAGACAATAAGTACAGAGAAAGACAATAAGAACAATAAGAGAGAAGCATAGTT
The DNA here is from genome assembly GCA_029378375.1 of Mycena olivaceomarginata. NCBI lineage: Eukaryota > Fungi > Basidiomycota > Agaricomycetes > Agaricales > Mycenaceae > Mycena > Mycena olivaceomarginata. The sequence continues at coordinate 44,113 of JARKIC010000726.1, read as the reverse complement.
GCATAAGTCATATGTTTGATTTGGGGAACACTCAGAAGACCTTCATTGCGAAAACCCCAAAGGGCGTGCGTCAACGGAGTAAAGCCAGATGCACAGCAGTTTAGACGGACACGAGCCGGAGTGCGAGTCGTATCCGGAATAAGAGGATAAGTCGGAGCTGAGGCTCCGGATAAAGATAGCCGGGGAAAAGCCGGAGGAAATCCGGAAACTGCATGATCGTAACAGGCTGCGAGCAAGGAAGTTCGAGATGGATGTCGTGGAGCGCGCATATCACAGACTCATGAATGGTAGGTATCGTGATGACTAGGACGGTCAGAAGCTAACTACTTAGACTCAAAACTACACGCTCACACCAAGTCAGCGGTGAAGCGCTGCGAACCGACGATCACCAAAATAGCGGCCGAGTACAATAAACTCTGTGGCCAGCTCGCCAAGCTCATCAAGGATGGAAAAGCCCTGGCGGGCTCGACCGCACCTCTCCCAATTCCCCCGAAAGGACTGTGGCAACTTGAAGTCGACGATGTCATTTTCCTCGACGTTGGTCTGGATGACACGGATGACAACGACGGGGAGCCACTGCTGTGGTTGTGTGACGAGCAGGTGCGAGTGGGGATCAAGGGCATGCTGCAATTGGACCGGTGTGACGAAGAGGACGCGCGGCTATGGAGGGAGACAATGGCGCTGCGGGTGTGGTTTGGGGAGGAGTGGCAACTGAGCAGAGAAGTCATTGAGAGAGCCGGTACGTCGTCTGGAATGTGCCGATGAAACTCAGGCAACTGATACAGACCCACAGAGCCAGCGGTCGACAAATATCATCTACAGCTGCACCAAGACAAACTGGTCCACCTGTGCGCTACATGGGATAAGCACCTCCCCAACTTTGGCCCCGAGAAGAAGGCACTGCTTCCCCCGTGGGGTCCGAGCCAAGCTATTGCAGTGTCACAACACCGAAGCCCATGTGGCTGCAGGCGGAGAGGATCGGCATTACAGAGTAGACGATGATGAAGATGAAGAGGATAAGTATGACGAGGGCAGCGGCAGCGAAGAAGAGGACTTCGAGACTTTGGATGCGATGGAGAGGGCGGACATTTACCGTCATGACGAACAGGATAACTATTAGCTAGAGTTACGGCACGACTTGTACATATTCATCGACACTTAGTTAAGTGGTGTACTGGGGACAAAATAATGCATATATTTCACAAAATTAATCTCTTGCCGACAGTGGCAAGCCTGAATAACTCCCAGCACATGAAGAAAGGGGAAGAATGGAGGCTTCGCCGATTGCTCAGGGTCGCCGATTGGGTGAGTGTTCCGATATATTCTAACGAGATGGCACTGATGGGCACTGCAGAATGTCTCGAAGAAATAGCCGGCGCTGGGAACAATGGTGGCCACTGACGCGCTCGTTCAAACAGGATATGCCTGATAAAGCAACAGAAGGACAATGGGAAGAGCGCCGTTGGCTGGCGGTCAAAGCGCTGGGGGGTCAACGCGCTGGGAGTTATAAAGGTGAGTCGAATTACGCTCACCCCACACACCTACACTGACTAACGACAACGACAATGCTACCTATATCTGTCTCTGGCTCCACTCTGAATCGCGCGGCAAACCGACTCCTTTCCTGTCCACCGACGTACCGAGCCAGCGGACTGTGGTGCACCACTGCTGGGCTGATCCCCGCTAGCTCATGGCTTCGCTACAACAATCGCTATGCCTTCAAAGGGTTGCAGCCACAAGAAGGACCGCACTACCCAGGACTCACCTCCGCCCCGTGCTTCCTCTCCCGACTTTCCGCCTCCGTCGGAGCTCATGCCCCGAGCACAACCGCTGGAATTGACTCGCCACAAGCAGGCTAGGTCGGAGCGGGAGGCAGAGCGTAGGGATCTGAATCAGCGAGCCAACGCAGCCAAGGAGGCAGCAGGTACGCGAGAATCATCAAGTCTACTGCGCGCATTTTCTAATGTTCTGCAGATGCTGGGCCCGGGGAACGAGGCCAAGGCCCTAGAATATCGCCAGTTGTGTATTGATCATATTTACTCGCTTTGCTTGTACTCATTGACACAATCAAAGGCGAGGATTATGCTGCCCATTTTGGCCTGTTCGTCCCTGACACCGAAATCGACAAGCACCTCATCCTGAGGCGGCAGGAGTCGACGCGGCTGGATGGTCTTTGGGAGCAGGCATGTGAGTACCATTATCTGTGTTTGCGCATCGCGTCCGGCGCTAACATGCGACATAGTCAAGAAGGGCTGCCCGGTGTCCAAACCGGGCCCCTTTGCAAGCCTACATGGACGCGGCGGAAGAGTTTAACACGACTTTTGGCCAGCCTTAACAGCGCTATGACGGGAAGGCCGCGGACCTGACGTCAAAGTGTCAGATGCTGGTGCTTTACAAGGAATTTTTGGACGGATGTCACGGCGACTTGGAGGAGGAGTTCAGGATCATGGGGCAGCGGCTGCATGAAATCAGTTGGGTCAACCCTTTCCTCTGGGTGATTCGCGGCACGCCGCCCTCGACACAAAGCATACATTTTTGCCTCTGAAATTCCTTTGCTTCTCTAACACTTTGTGTTATGTATTCAGTGCGAGCATGGGCGAACATTGCTCCAGAATCTAATTTCTGGTCGACGTTGGAGGACGCCACCGTCACTCAGCTCATATGGTCAGAATAACCAGTTAACGGTTGGAGGTTGCCACAGGGCTTAATGTGTTATCGTGTGGATAGCCTAACATAGTATAACATAGGCGTAACATGTTATCTGTGGGTGACTATATAGGGTAATATGTAGTCAGGTGATCTCCGGACCCGGAGGAGAAGAGGTCAGGTGATCTCTGAGCTGGCCAAAAAATGTAACAGGTTATAATAGGGAAATAAAAGAAAGACACTAGCAAGGCTTGAACCCAAGGCCTTCGACTGATCTTACATAAGAACAGCGCCAGGACTCTAACCACTAGATCAAAGTAGTTGTATATAACAGGAGGCATTGATCTCAATATATGTTGCCTCTCACCTCCCAATATTTATTGTTCTGTCATACCTCATACCTCTAGCTGCCTATACCCCAAGCCTATGGCATACAAGCTACCCTTTGGTGCTCTGGTTGTGGAATTTACTACTCAGTTGCCAAAAAGCACTGTGTTTGGGAAATTATTTTGTGTTTTGCAGGCCAATGAAGCCCCTAACCAAAAAACTGCCTTCATAAAAAGGCATTAGATAGCCTTGTAAAGCATCAGAAAGCCAGAAAAATTGTTTGACACTATTCACTACAATTTTTCAAGTAGTTCAGCACCAATCAATAAATATTGGGACATGAGAGGCAACATATATTGAGATCAATGCCTCCTGTTTTATATAACTACTTTGGTCTAGTGGTTAGACTCCTGGCGCTGTTCTTATGTAAGATCAATTGAAGGCCTTGGGTTCAAGCCTTGCTAGTGCCTTTCTTTTATTTCGCTATTATAACCTGTTACATTTTTCGGCCAGCTCAGAGATCACCTGACCTCTTGTCCTCCGGGTCCGGAGATCACCTGACTACATATTACCTTATATAGTCACCCACAGATAACATGTTACGCCTATGTTATACTATATTAGGCTATCCACACGATAATGCATTAAGCCCTGTGGCAACCTCCAACCGTTAACTGGTTAATCTGGCCTTATGTGGTGCGTCACTCTGACGTATCTGAACTCCGATTATCGTAAGCCATCGAGTGTCCAGTGCCGCTGCAAATACTTGAAACGTACGTGTTCACTTATGCGATTGACATTGACTTCATCGGATTCGGTCCCTCAGATAAGCTCCTGGTTATCGAGCTTGCGGCGATGCAGGCCGCCGCAGAGGTGGAAGCTCGTCAGCGGGAGGTGCCTCCGACTATCTCAATGGCAGCGTTCTACGGGGTCATTGACTCCTTGTTTCTTGGGTAACTCATCGCGAGTGTAGTTGTAGTTACGCAATTCAAGACAGCCAGTACGTATTTGAAAGCATTTTGCATGTATTTGAAAGCATTTTGATTTGAATGATGGAGATCAATGGAACTTCGTTGGGGTTTTGATTCAGCGCAACAGACTTGGTGAAAACTTGCCTTATACGGACGAGATGGGTTGTGTTGGCTTGTTGTGCAGGATCTTATGTCTTATCTGGAATGAATGACTGGCACTTGGAAAAACTGGGATGACGGGTTAAGTTGGAGCAAACTTGCCTTGTACAGACAATATGCGGTGTGTTGGCTTGTTGGTGTGGGATCTTATCTCTTATATAGAATGACTTGTACTTAGAAAAATTAGGACGGCAAGCTAAGTTAGACCCAAGACCATTCTGAGTGAACAAGTCCTTCACTACCTACCCACTAGGGGTAATGGGACATGGGACGCATGCGGAGAGAACACGATGGGACATCCCACGTTATGGGATAAATTGCGGTGGGACGACCCATACAATTTGTGTTTTAGCGTGGTCTGACCCATGAACTTTGAGAAAAGAGGATGGGACGGACCATGGGTTTTGGAAACATGGTGGGACGTCCCATCTGCACATGGGACGTCCCATGTCTTTTTACGAAAGGACGTGGGACGTCCCACACTAATTCTGTAACTGGGATGGGACACCCAAAGACTTTGGTAGATAGTGTGGGACGTCCCACTTGAATTCTGTTTTACGATGGGACGTCCACAATGCCTAATTAATATTGTGGGACGTCCCAAATTATTTTGGGTGGACCAATATGTTTTGTATTGAAAAAAAGAAAGTCAATGAAATTGTTTAGGAAAATGAATGAGGTGTCAATTGGGAGCTCAAGCCCAGCATGGAGATCCTGACCGGGCTTATCTTTCAAGATCTGATCTATCGCGTCTCCTCTCTAATATAGGAACTTTAACGAAAGGGCTTGAGGCGCATGGTGCGCATCCTCACTTACTTAATATTGACTGTGACTGTTTGATGAGGAAGGTGTGGGTTCGACTCCCACCATGCCCTTATTTTTTCACGGCACGCTGGAAAAGCTGTTTGCAAGATTGAGAAGCCATGGAATGATTCTGAAGAGACAGTTTCCTGAAGAAATAGATGAGAATGTATTTTGCCTCTTCAATTCTTACCCGCAACCCAGGTGCAACCGTGCCATGCAGAATGCCACCTGCAACCCGAGCACAACCGTGCTGCGTGGAATACTGCCTGCAACCTGAGCGCAAACCGTGCTGCGCAGAATACCGCCCGCAACCTGAGCGTAACCGTGCTGCGCGGAGTACTGCCCACAACCTGAGCGCAACCGTGCTGTGTGGAATACCGCCCGCAACCCGAGTGCAACTGTGCTGTGCGGAATACCGCCCGCAACCCGAGCACAACCGTGCTGCGCGGAATACCGCCTGCAACCCGAGCGCAACCGTGCTGCACGGAATACTGCCCACAACCCGAGCGCAACCGTGCTGTGCGGAATACCGCCCGCAACCCGAGCGCAACCCGTGCTGCGCGGAATAGCCGCCCGCAACCCCAGCTTTTTGCTGGCAGTAATATTCAAATCCTCTAATTGCAGTCTGGATATATGTACACTAAAAGCCCTGCACACAGGCTTCAAGAATCATCCTGCCCAAGCCCAATCCACCCAGAAATGCCCTCAAAAATGCTCTTATCTTGGGCCACTGGTGCCAGGGGTCCAACATTCAAAATGGGACCATGGGACATCCCCCAAATTTTTCCGTTCCGCCTGCGGCGGATGGTATATCCCAAGCCAAAAAAAACCATGGGACATCCTATGCAAAAAACACAAAACATGGGACAATCCCACAGCAGATGGTCCAGACATGTCAAAAAGACCCCCTTTAGCCCAGTTAAGTGGTACCCAAAAACAGCCCTAACAGGGGGTCTGGGGTTGTAGCCTGAGGTGAACTTGGCTAGGTGGAGGCAAACACTTCACCTTCATTGTTGAGGATTAGCGTAACACCTCACCTTGAGGACTAGCACAACTCCTTCCCCCAACTAGATCTATTGCTACTGCAAATGAATTATTTTCAATGCAAATGAACTATTTTCAATGTGCTAAATATCTGTGGTAATGGTGGTAATTTTCTTATTGCTGACGCGTCGACGAGGCAGTTGGTCACGTGTCTCATGAGTCTCCAACGCGACAGGACCATCAGTCACGTGGGCTTGTTGCTCTTTCTTAACAAATGTCGGCGCCTAACTACTGCAACCCGCCATTCCATCCAGATCCTGGCTACGATGAAACGAGAGGCCGGGGCCCGTTCTGGATGAGTGTTCACCTGGATACTCGGCCTCCGGGCCCAGGAATCTACACCTCCTGGTGCGCCGATTGTTTTTCTCTTTTTTTTTAGTAGATCACTCAATCATCTCACAGGGAAAGCTGTAGGGCGGCTGGGGAGTGGATCAGGGGTGGCGGTACCAGGCACTACACTTCCCGTGTGGATTGTTTACAAGTGTGGCATGCTCGCTGTGCTGCCGGAGAGCACGACCACCCACCAACCGCATCTGCTCCTGCTCCCCCGTACACGGGCGGTGGACCCAGCCGCCCATCAGCGGCTTCTGCGCCTGCTCCTCCATACACAGAGTCTGCATTGCCAATCTCGTTTGCTGGCCTTAATTTGTCTTCTTCTCCACCGCGCACTTCCCAACCCACTCCCGTGCATGCTGCTCCGCATACTCCACCACGCAATTCCTCGGGTACTCCGCTGCGTGCTGCTCCTCACACCCCCCTACATACTCCACCATCTGCCCCCATTTTCTATGCGGTCCAAGGCGGCTCTATTGTCCACCGTAGCTATGGTGCTGCCTATAGGCAGTTGGGTCGCATGCGCGAAGCCGACCCATCCCACACCCTCCACGCTAGCCCCGATCATGTGTACACGGCACTGATTGTGGCGGGTTTGGAACCCGACGTTGCCTTGACCCGTGCCGCCACCACACTCATCCCCCATTGCCCGCCTGAGACTGCCGACGCACGAGCACAGGCCTGACGAGGATGAGGATTCTGGCTCTGAGCCAGAGCTGGTGTCGGGGTAGTATGTTTCATGTTTTTGGACTCATCGCTGCTTTTTTTACCATCAATACTGTAGCTTGTTTATATTCACTTACCACTGCCCTTTGTAACTTTGCGTCACAACAAATCTGATATTCTTGCTTGGCTGTGGTAATTGTGGTTATGCAAAAATAATTGAGAGCTTTGGATTTCGTCATGGTACTTGTGGTAATACAGAAAAAAACGCCAAGTCTTTCGGCCCGTGGTATGTATGGTACTACCAAATCCCCCCTGGAATTTGAAGGTTTGGAGGGAAACGTGGCCCTTCACACCAGTGGCCCCAATCCACCAGGTATCCACTCGGGCCAACAGCAGTGAATTTGGTCTGGAAGCCGAAATAGCTGGCTTGTGAACTGCGGTACAGGTGGTAAATGTAGTACTTGATTAGATCAATCGCTTTGGCTGCGGCTGATAAGACAATGAGTAGATGGAGGGGCTAGAATTTTGGGTTACACACCCAGTTTCGCCTCATGCCACCTCTCAATTTGTCCTGTTTGAATGATCTGGTCGCGACTCCAGTTTCCATTCTTGAAATGGTTGTTCATGGCTTGAGCAGGATCGAGACCTCAGTAAAAGAAACCAAAATAAGAAATGCACACTTACATCTTTCAAACACTGCTTCCTGAGCAGCAACCGAGTACCAGCGGTGGGTGGGGGTGAACAACATAGAAAAGTGATCTGATCACATCGGAGGGGGTCACGTGTGATCCAGAGTCACGTTTGATCCCAAAGCAATCCTATTCAATATAGCAGTTACCACATCCTATATTCTATCGCAAGTCCGTCCGTTGACCTCAACACATTTTCAATTCAACTTTTGGTGAGTTCCTCCTGTATTCTTGGAAGAAATACAGGCTGATGTAGGGTTTAGCAGAATGTCTACACTGTTGCGCCGCAGCACAAAGAAACCCACAGGCACGGCGCCGAGTTCCCCCCCCAAAAACTGCCGCAAAAAAAAACACCTGCATCCAAGGTGAAGGCTCGCCCTCCATCGCGTCGCGTCTCTATGTGTGGTGCTGTACACCAGGATCAAACCGCTAGCGATGAGGAACTAGCCAACGACCCCGACACCAAGGAGAACGAAGAGGAGGAAGAGGATGAGCTAGGTAATTCTTGCTGCTTTGTTTTCCCACCGTACCATGCTGAGTAGTCTGTACAAGTGGATGATACCACTGTTACCACTGTCGCCTCACCCCTGAAAGCACCTGCATCCAAGGCGAAGGTTAGCCCTCCATCGCGTCGTGCCCCTGCGCATGGTGCTGCGCACGAGGATCAAACTGCCAGTGACGAGGAGCGAGCCAACGACCCCGATGCTGAGGAGAATGAAGAGGAGGAGAAGGATGAGCTAGGTAAGTCGTGCTCTTTGTTTCCAATGGTGCCGTGCTGAGTAGTCTGTACAAGCGGACACCACGGTCACATTACCTCTGAAAGTTGGCCCTCCGCTGAAGGGCGCCAAGAAGATTGGGGTGAAGGCGCGCAAGGCCAAGGCAAGGGAGGTCGAGTCAGAGGACAAGCCACATCCGCCCCCGAACAACAACACGCTGCCCAAGCCCCCGAACAACAACGTGCTGCCTGTCGCATCATCGCCACCTGTGCCCCCCCAACAACGACATGCTGCCCGAGCCCCCGAAGAACACTGTGCTGCCCGTTGACAACAACACGTCGTCCGAGCCCCCAAAGGGCAACACGACGCCCCCGAACAACGCCAACACGTCGTCCGAGTCCTCGGAGAACAACACGCCGCCCGTCGACGACAATGAGTCGTCTGAGCCCCCGTAGAATGATACGCGGCCCGTCAAGGATAGCGCCTCGTCCGAGCCCCCGCAGAATGATGCGCCACCCGTCGACAACAACGCGTCATCCGAGCCCCAAGGGGCAACGCGCCGCCCGAGCCTCCCCAGACAAACACACGCCCCGAGCCTCTCAAGAAAAATGCGCCGCCCGAGAAGGACATCAACGTAGACCCTCTGCTGGCATTCAACGACGATGAGCAGACTGCCCCCATCGATAATAGCGATGAGGAGGATGACGTCGTCCCCAAGCACAAGGTGCAGACCACTCCCATCGACAGCAGCGACGAGGAGGACGATGTCGTCCCCAAGCGCAAACATCCCATCAGCCTCGGCGCCGTGGATCATTGTGACCGCAACCCATTGGCACCTGAGCAGCCCCGCAAACCCGCAAAGGCGGGAAAGGCAAGCAGCACCGGCAGTGGCGCGCCCAATGCAGTCGTGGGCTCAAAGGAGGCGAAGTCTGTGGTGCTGAGGGAGACGCGCACAAAGTTGCAGGAGGAGATTGTGAAGCACAAGGAGGAGCAGGCAGCAAAGATTGAGAGGTTGGCCAAGGAGCTCGGGCTTGACCGGAAGGAGGTCGAGAAGAAGCTTCGGGCCGCAACAGGCTTGAAGTTGAAGCGTGGCCACAGTCTCTGGGATGCAAAGGTGTGGCAGAAGCGCAGGGAGATGAATGATGGTGGGTAAACCCACATACTCACTAGCCTCAGCACTAAACGGATTCACAGGCAAGCCGGCAGGCCAACGACTGCGCCTACCCGACCTGCAAGCCCTCGTGAAGGCAGATGATGAGAGCTTGCCAATGACTGAGGCCGAGTCGAAGGTGCTGCTCAAGGAATACAGCGCCTACTGTGACGCGATTGAGAAGGGGACGGTGGTCAGCAACAGGGAGGCTGCAAAGGATGTGACTTGGACGGTGGAGAACGATTTACGACGAGGTGAATGGTTTTGGTGGCGCACGTGGTACCCATGGTACCGGTGGTAGGTGTGGTAACTAACTGTGTTTTGCTCTCAGCTCCTAAACCTGGAGTCACGTACAGGCGCCCGCTTCCTCCTTGTTGTCGCCGGCTCCAACGTCAACGACACCATCACCCCAACTTGCGTCGGGAGCGAGGCGGCCATGCCCTTCTGCTCCTCTATCCTCAAGATGTCCTCCACCGAGTATGGCACGAAGTTTCAGGCCTACGCTCACCTCAAGGACAATGTGCTGATAGAGGGGGACTTTGCGACAAAGCACCGAGCGCTTTTCGCCTTCTCAAGGACGATCTCCGTAAGTTTGCTGTGAAATATAGCATTTTCAATGAAATTAACCTCACCTGCAGATGCCGTCATCAAGAAGAAGCTCCGCATTGAGTACAAGAATTACGAGCGGCAGATGATGCTGAAGGAGGGGGTGATGTTGGTTGGGTGGCCATCGAAGTTTGAGATGCGCGCACTATTGAATGCTGGCAAGGGAGGTTCGGAGATGATCACGGAGCTCCTCACCCTTGCGAAGGCAGGGAAGCTGTACTGGGAGAAGGTGCCGGAGAAGGAGCGGGAGGAGCTAGGTGAAATACGAGAATGCACCGCCAATTTCTCGCAAGTGCCACGGGACGAAGGGCAAGACTAGTGAGGAGGAGGAGGATGAGGAGGAGGACAACGAGGAGGACAACGAGGAGGGGGAGGATGCCCCGAAGAAGAAGCGGGGATCCTCATCCAAGTCCGCCCCCAAGAAGTCCGCCCCCAACCCCGCCCCCAAGCCCGCCCCCAAGAAGGCTGCCTCTCAGGCTGTCACAAAGAAGGCCGCCTCGAAATCCAGGAAGCGCAAGGCCCCTGAATTGGACGAGGAGGAGGAGGCGCAGGAGACGGATGAGGAGCCCGCCCCAAAAAAGCAGCGCAGGAAGGAGGGGTCCAAGAGTGGGAAGGGGTGCCACCTCCTCCACCAAGAAGACATCCACCAAGCGCTCGAAGAAGCGGAAGTGGCAGACATCTGACGATGATAGCGACAAGGCTCTGCCTCCCCAGAAGTCAAAGTCGAGGGCCGCGGCCGCTGCAGATGCAGAGGCCACTGCCTGTGCTTTGGAGAAGCTCTCCAGGCGCCACGAGGAGGTTGCAAGGAAGCGGAGCTTGGTGCAGGACGAGCCGGACTGCCTGACCGCACTTCCACTTTCTCTTCGTCTGCCCCCACCCCACCTATGGCCACTGCTTGTCTTGTTGTCGTCCCCTGCCCCATTTATCATAGTTTTTGTAATGTCGTCCCCCCCACCTACAATATACACGTGTGCTTCTTGGATTTGATGTGTAAGGTTAAGTGTGGTAGCGGTGGTAATGTGTGTAGCTGTGGTATTCATGGTACCAGTTGCAAATTTTGCTAAGTGCCAACGGCCAGCCTAGCAGCTGTAGCTGTGGTAAGTTAAACTGGTCACAATTTTGTTGACTGCCTAAAATGCTGGTTGTGGTAGGCGTGGTACTTTTTCGGGTCACAAACTTTACTGATCAAACTATATGGTCCCTGTGGTAGCGGTGGTATTATTCCCAGTCACAAATTTTACTGACTGGGAAGTACCTTCCTTGTGGTAGCAGTGGTATTTTTACCAAGTCACAAAACAAGTCTAATGACTTTTAACAGTCGCTGACTAACCACCCAAACGTGTTCCAATAGCTATCTCAAAGGGTTGACTTTCAGTGGTACATGTGGTATAAGGGTCATTAGATTGACTCTAATGATGCTTAGAACACCCTATTAGATTGAATCTGACCCTCTTTTGACCTCCAAAAAATCAAAAATTTCCCCCCCAAAAGTAACGATGGTAAAATACAATGGTATGGCTGTGGTAAGGAGAACACACCAAAACCCTACTAGTTGGAGAGGGATTACCATTGTAATAGTCTGTCTAACTTGTAGGGAAATGTGGGATTATCAGGTGCTGTAAACTGATGGGATGTGAATTCAAAATGCTCAACTCAAAGTCATTGAATTGTGAATTATTTATTCATAGATTGAGTGGGTGCTCTTTTGGGCTGTTAAATGAACGAAATCTGAGTTGGAAGAATGAATTTCTGCACAAAATGCCATCATTTGGCCTCCTAGAATTCTGTCCCATGTCTGATATTGTTGAGAGGTTGCATCAACCTTGGTTGACAATTATTATTCATACATTGAGTTGGGCGCTCCTTTGGGCTGTTAAATGAATGAAATCCGAGTGAGTAGAATGAATCTATGCAGGGAATTCCATCATTTGGCCTCCTAGGATTCCGTCCCATGTTTGATCTTCTTGAGAGGTTGCATCGACCTTTGTTGACAGATATTTATTCATACATTGAATCAGTGCTTTTTTGGGCTGTTGAATGAACACAATCTGATTTGAAAGAATGTAGTTAGACAACAAATGAAAGAATTTGGTTTACTACAATTTTGTGCCGTGCTTGAATTCAACTTTAATTAGATGGCGGTGGGCACCTTGTGGGCACCGCCCGGGTCGCTGACAGCCAATTATGTAATGACACCGCCACATCAAAAGCGCGCTGAGGTTCCACCTTTGGCGCTTTGAACTCGCTTTCGCACTAGTCACCTGGGAAACACATATGGCTTCATCAAAGACCTCTACAGACGACCTGTTTACATTATACAAGATGTGCCTTTGCTTCGCTCCGGCAGCTACGGCAATTTCCAAGTACTGTACAAATTTATTCAATTCGGCAGTCACGCGTCACGGACCCCCTGTGCCGCGATGAATTTTGGTCTCGGTCACGGGTCACAGCGCCCAGTGCCGAATGTAAAATGCGTGACATTGGGGCCAAATCTCCCTTGGAGGTGCAAAAAAGGCAGAATTTTCGAAATTTTTCGTCTTCAATGCCGAATTTTTGGAGGTGTCACGCCAAAATTTGCTGGTTGCCGAAGTGCCGAATCGGTATTTTGGGTCACAGGTCATAACCCGTGCCGAATTGAATGAATTGTACAGTAAGTATATGAGGTTGTGCAATTGTTCAGCATGATAAACATGTGTGCTGCGAAAGCAGTGAGGGGCGGGATGCAAAGTTGAATGTCAGTGGCATGCTACCAATACAGCAGTGGTCTTGGAGACTCCGAGTGGGAAGTTGCTATTGAGTGGGCCCAAAATACAATCATTTGTGGGTCGTTGCCGTGACACTGGGCGGTTAACAAAGACTTGAGAGTAATAATACCCACAGTCCGAATCACACTCTGTTTTTGCACTTCATAGTGCAACGCTACTCAGATTTACTACGGTGACAGGGTTTAATTGATTAGAACCTCACGATAAACAAATTTGCATTTGATTGAATGAAGGTCGCACGTACTCGCAATGGTAGAGTCGTAGAAGCCCTATGTATCTAAACCAAGAACCTGGGACCAGGTTCCCTAATAGTTACTGCTCCGTTCTGTACCATAGAACGGTGACTATGGCAAAGTATAGCCACGGTGGCAGACCAGGAGTGTTCGCTGTGGCCCTCCCAGGCTCTTCTCTAGCAGTACAGCCTGCACGTCAAGGGTTACCTGTCGAACGGAGCATACACTCTCCTCGAGTACTTGAGCAACCAAATCCTGGTGGAGAAAATCTACGACTGGAGGACCAAGAGTGAATGGAAGTCTTACCTGAGGGGTGGTGCCAAGGGGCAGTATGCGCCGCACGTTGTACCAAGTAAGGCGGACTTCGAGAAGGGATGGGGCATCTTGGATACTCCTTCCTGCTTGACTGGCAACACGCGCCGATATCCAAGATAGTCCTGCGGAGTGTTTCAATCCTCATGCATACCGGAACTAGGGGGGCTCTGTAAGGAGTCGCCATCTTCCACCTATATTTCTTACTACTTACGAATTGTTCCGATATGTATGATTCTTACCTTGTATTTGTATCACGCTTATGTCTAGTCGTGACCGTGACAATTGATAACACTTTTGCTTAACAACTGCCAACCGTCTACCCGCCTTTCCAGCCCGTACTACGGCTCTGATAGAGGCACAGACGGGGCTCCTTCCAATAACACTACTCAGTACACAATCACACGCCCTTTACGTCTTTACGAAACTCCCTCACTAGGACAAGATCCAGTCTCCCTAAGTGGTATATACCGCTAAGGAGTAAGTAATGACACTCAGAGAGCTCGGATATCCGGCCTCTGGTCGTTTCTTTTTAAGACTTGGAACGTGCTACCGAGGGTCTATCACACATTCGCGAGGGGACTAGCGTATCAGCCTTAAGCTCATGCTTGACCGCCCGGAGTGAGGAGCACTTAGTCCTCACACACTGATCAGCTGAACCTAGGTATCTAGGGCCAATAATATTCCAGCATTGTGCAGCTGAGCACAGGAATTTAGGCTGTGGAATATTATTCCAGCGGATCGGCTGAAGCCAGGTAGCTAGGCCAAATAATATTTCGGCTGCTGAAACCTAGGTCGGCTGAGCCCAGGCATGAAGGGTGAGTAATATTTTCCCACCATGAAACCGAAACCAGCTTTCTAGGCTGTACAATATTCTTGTCCCTGATGGGCTGCACCCAAGTGGCCAGGCAAAATAATATTTTAGTTCCTCAAAGGTTGTTCAGCCAAGCCCACACATCTAGGGCAAATAATATTCCTGGATCATGTGGCTGAGCCCAGGAGTCTAGGCTGTAGAATATTATTTCTGTGGATCAGCCAAACCTAAGTAGCTAGGTAGAATAATATTGTGGCTTCTGAGCCACCGATTGGCCAAGCCCAGGTACATAGGGCAGATAATAGAGAGCTTGCGCAAAAGCCGCACCAGCCACATGCGGCTTTTCGGCATTGCGCAAAATTATCGGGTTTTTTCTGTGGCTGCATGATTTTGTGAGTTCATTATACTCTCAGGTCTCTATGACACTGTATTGTGTTCATCTAAATTACTATCTGGTCAATGCGCGAGCTGGGGAAGCAGTTTTTTCCAGCCATCACTGCGGCTCCACTCAGATTCCGCGCACTTTTCACGTCCTGCACAGAGCAGTTGGGGCAGTAATGCAATTTTTTCACTCACCAGGACTTGCCTGTCAACCCAGCTACCTCTCCACTGACTTGGTTTCTCAGTAACATCCAGTCTGATTTCCGCATGCGGCTTTGTGCAATGCCCAAAAGCCGCATGCAGCTTGTGCGGCTTTTGCGCAAGCTGTCTAATATTATTCTCGGTGCAGCTAAGCCCAAGCTTCTGGGTTCTAAAATATTCTTCCATTGATCGGCTGAATGCAGGCACCTAGGAAGTATAATATTATTTTGCATACAGATGATCAGCCCACCCCTAGCACCCAGGGCAAATAATATTCTATCTAGCCGCTATTAGGGAGCATGGGCAGTGATTTTCCTGAAATTTCGATTATCCTATGCCCTAAATACATGACGGGCCAGATCCTAAACACTAGGGCAAATAATATTATTTCTGGCTCACAAAAAACATTATTTCTGCCCTAGAGTCTAGGCTTCGGCCGAGAATCCGGCGGATTTCGGCGGTCCCTAGACTTTAGGGATCAATCATATGTAGGGGGTCTAGTACTTGGGCAATTATGGACTGCAGGCACTGGTCGCAGAGAGTGCCAACGACTCCTCCGAATGAGTTGAAGCTGACGTGAGGATGGGTATCGATATATCGAGCTCCAGGCGGACGTGAGAGAGCCAGGTCTGGGGCTTCACGCCGACCGAGGAGGTATACGACTGCAGGCACGTTGCGGAATTTTATTAGGGACATGTGTTTACAGGCAAACAATTCGTAGATGGCCCATACAACATGTGTGCAGAGACTCTGGCTCTCCCGTGGGTCTGTTTTCGTGAGCTCCTGGGATATGGCTGGTCCATACGCAGATGACTCGAAGACTGCGATTAGGGCTGCCGCCCGTGACCGTCGCAACGGCTCAACGGCAGCCGTCGAACGGGTGCCGTTCCCGTCCCGTTGGCAAATTTTCCTACCTTCCAACGGCCCGTTGAACAACGGCCGTGACGGCCGTTGAAACGGGTCTTGCAAAGGTGCTTTGAAACCACCCATTTTGGCATTTTTCTGTGTAAAGATGTGTATATCTACCAGGCTCACCCTTTGGATGCCTCTCTTGTTTGCATTGAAGTGCTGTTGGTTAAAACACCCAGTAGATTTCTTTGGTTGCGCTGCCCGGCAAACTCCGAGATTGATTGCCGAAGTTCAACTACAAGTTTGAGGTGGTCGTTTCCCGGCAAACGACGAAGGGATGCTGAAATGGGTGGTAAACCATAAGATTAAGGGAATCCGAGCCGAAATTTGCCGGTGTATCGATGAAATTGAGGTGAAATAGCGAAATGAATCAACCACCCGTCGTTACGGCCGTAACGGCCGTCCCGTCACCCGTCCCGTCCCGTTGGGGCTGTGGAAACTAGAAAAATGGCCGCCAAATCGACGGCCGTTGCCGTTACGGTAACGGGCGGCAGCCCTAACTGCGATAGGCTGCCAACGTGGTGGCGATCTGTCCCCTTTAAATTGGATTGCTTCTGCGGGGCGTACCATAGGTATTGGATTGTCTGTCGATGGTTTGAGGACGGGTCATTCGAGCGGAACACTCTCTGCCTCCCATTGGCACGATTTATTCTTGCGGGTGCGGGTCCCAGGTACCTCTCCCTCAATTTCTCTGCATCCTTTTCTTCTCCTTCTCACGCATCCGATCTTTGTCTTTTTTTTGTCTTGCAGGCGAGCTTGCACTTCAAGTGGCGGGCAGATGCACGTCGCGATGCTGCCAATGAGCGCAACTGTGGAGAGTCTCATTCACCCATGCACATTTCTCTTTATACTCCTTCCGCATATCCTCGGCGTCTTTCCATGGCTGCACTGGGCCGTTGCTGTAGGCTCTGCCATTCATTTCCTGCGCCGCCGCTGCCGTACTCGTGGCGGCGATTCCTTTGGAGAATACACAACGAGTGCCTTTGCACGATGAGGATGCAACTCGTCTCTCGGCTGGAAGAGGGCATGCATGAGCGCGTTCCTGGGCGGCTAAGCCGTGCGTGTGTGTTCCTGTTGGGATTTCTCCCTCCATTGTCTGCATTCCATTTTCTTCCCTTCTCTTTCCCAATGGTTCATTCTTTCTCTTTATGTTTTGCAGGTCGAGAGCGCACTTCAAGTTGGGTGGCCAGATGAGTGTCATTCTGTCGTTCCTTCCGCATTCGCACATAGCAAAGCATGTTCTTCTAATAGACTTCTATGAGTGGACATCACCATAATTTGTGTTCCAGCGCAGTGGCGCTGTTATGAATCTGAAACACAGAGATGGGGGTGCCAAGCGAACATTATCCTGATTGAATCAAGGAGACACCGCATGAAGTTGAGCTGTGCGTGAGATGAGATCTTTGGTGGCTTCCTTGCACCCAGATTTGCATAAAGATAAACTCAATGGCCGCACTTACTCATCACAGCGGAAGAAAAGGTGGGAAATGGCCAAAGGGTGTCTGTGGGAACACAGTGCTCTCTCCCAACGCGTACCGTGGCTGGGACCCTTGTATTCATGTATGCTGTGCACACAGACTCCTTGATTACATCTGCCAGAACAAAGATGAACACTTTATTCGGAAGATGAACAGCAACCAAAATAAAGGAACTTCCCAGGGTACCAAGCATAAAACACCGGCCTCGCTTGGGGTGCATACCCCATCAAGATGTCCACCAAATCCACTGACACTCAGGTTCGACTGAACACGCTTACCACATGTTTCACTATTACACTAAATACCCTGGAAATCCTTGCCAACAGTCTCAAGGCAGGTTTCCTGGAGGCAATTGTGAACACAACACAGTCTCTATTAAAAAAATTTGAGGTGAATCATTCCTAATTCTCCTCAATTTCTGCATGAATCTCATAGCAGGAACCTAGAAAATTAGGAAAAACAAGGGAACCTGTATCAAGTTGATGGAGCAAACACATGAATTGCTCAATGCAATCACCATTCTTCACATCAACTCAGATACCAGTGGAGTCTTGCCGCCAAGTATACTCATTCAAATCGGAAGATTCACAGAGTACATTTGTTGCTGGAAAACTTGCATCGCATACTGAACCCTGTGCTTTAGGACCCTCCACAAAATCCACACCTTTATTGAGGCTCAACAAAGTCGCAGCAGAGTCAACAGATTCTTCCGCCAGGGAGAGATGAGTACCCTTCTCAAGGATTGTAAGAATGGACTTGCACAAGGACTGGATTTTTTCCAGGTGAGTTTACTCTCTGGCATTGGTTGGATGCAGCATGAGAGGACGATTCATCATGATTCACAGATAAAGCCCACAGACTTCATGACGGATCTTACAAGAATGCAAGAAGAGGCAACAAACAGACATCAAGAAGTGCTTAGCATAATAGAAGGTCTCTCTGATACAGCAAGTTTGGACAGGGCATCCACTGTATGGAATGTTGGCTATTACTCTCCTCACATTTCCCTAACTTTGGTTCAGATGAGCAGGACTTATTCCCAGTCCCACAATAGGTATGTAGTTCCATCCAATCCTGCGATACTATGATCAAGAACTTCTATGCAAGCTCAAACTCATTTTCAATACTACCATCGGAGCCAAAGGTCTTCCATGGCCGAGAGTCTGAAGTGTCTGCCATCCTGAATGTTCTTAGACAAGCAACCCCAAGGATAGCAATTTTAGGTGCAGGTGGGATGGGTAAAACCAGTCTTGCCAGGGCAGTTCTTCATCACACAGAAGTCTCAGCACAGTATACACAACATCGATATTTTGTTGCTTGCGACTCTGCAGCAAACAAGGTTGAACTTGCAGCACTTATTGGAGCTCATCTAGGCCTCAAGCCTGGCAAGGACCTTACACTACCAGTTGTCCAGTACTTTTCAGAAATTCCACCCACTCTATTGGTTCTGGATAATCTTGAGACCACATGGGAGCCGATGGCTTCTCGTGGTGATGTTGAGGAATTTTTGTCTCTACTCTCTGGCATACAGCATCTTGCATTGATGGTAAGCATAACATGGAGACTTCTGCATTTGCTCATGCAGACACAACATAGATAACAATGCGGGGAGCAGAAAGACCGTCAAAAGTAGCATGGAGTCATCCATTTCTGCTTCCTCTGCAGCCCTTGGAGCAAGATCCTGCTCGACTGATGTTTATTGACATTGCAGAAGATCATCATAACCCAGAAGACATGGATCATGTTCTTTCATTGACAGACAACATGCCTCTTGCAATCAATCTAATGGCCCATTTGGTTGACTCAGAAGGTTGCCCCAGTGTATTATCCCGCTGGCAACAGGAGAAAACTTCCATTATATCATATGGCCATGACAGGAGATCCAACTTGGAGTTGTCCATTTCCATGTCCCTATCAAGTCCCAGGATCCAAGTTGTCCCTCACTCAAAGGAGCTATTGAGCCTTTTGGCAATTTTGCCTGATGGTCTTTTGGATGTTGAGCTTGTCCAGAGCAAGCTCCAGATTGATGATGTCCTTGATTGCAAGACAGCTCTCATCCGCACAGCTTTGGCTTATAGGGATGAAAAGAAGCGGTTAAAAGTATTGGTGCCTATTAGAGAGTACATGAACAAAACTTATCAACCTAGACATGACCTCATTCATCAGCTTCTGGAGTACTTCAATGAGCTTCTTGAGTTGTATTCGGAGTTCAAAGGAAGTCAAATGAGATCTTCTGCAGCTCAGATATTATCAAATTTTGCAAATATACAAAATATCCTGCAGAATGGACTGCAGCCAAACCACCCAGACCTCAAAGACACCATGTTCTGTGCATTGCGTCTTAACCTGTTCAGCCGGCTTATGGGCCGGGGGACTGTTTCCTTCCTAACTCACCTTCACCATGTCCTTCCAGACCCCTGTGACCATCAACTTGAGGCTGCTTTGATTACAGAGTTAATTATATCATCTCGCCATTATCCTATTTCAAATCCAGAGGCACTTGTGGCCCAGGCATTAGAACACTTTGAGTACTTCGATGATCCAGATCTTAAGTGTAGGCTCACCTTTTACACCTTGTACATGAAGACTGACTTCCGTGGTTTCAAGGTAGATTGTATGTCTCTGTTGCGTGGTATTATTCAACCCACAGTCCCACTTTTTCTAATGCCATGCACTTTTCTGACATGGCTATATCCTTGGCAACTTCATCTAGAAAAACACGAAAACATTACGATGCATTGGTGCAGCTTGCAATGATTCACTGCCAACTTGGTAACTACCTGCCAGCCAGACTACATGCATGTCAGGCACAGAGGTTGGCCAGGATTTCTGCAGATTTACATGATGAAGCAGTGGCACTACGCATAGAAGCAGTAGCCTGGACACAACTTGGCAACTACAAACAAAGCATCTCTCTCTGCACTAGAGCAAGGGATATTGTAGCTCTTTGTAGTATGTCTGGTGGGAGTGTAGACCACCGCATCATGGCCCACCAGGCAGAGATCCACTTGGTGAAATCAGAATACCATGAGGCCCAAAGTATTCAAACTCAGATTCTTCAAGAATGCCCACTTCACTGGGATCCCTATGACCATGCTTTTGCTTTACTGAATCTTGCAGAAATTGGTCTATCTATGAATGCTCCCAAACATGCAGTGAAACAGGATATTGAGAGAGCCAAGAACATATTCCGCCTCTTGGAACGGACTGTAAATATAACAATGTGTGACATACTCCTTGCAGATCTCCACCTGAGAGAAGGAGACATTTCCACAGCAAAGACATTTTTTGAGACATCTTTCAGAGCCTGCAAGCACTCCCCAATCAAATCCTATTGTTTGGAGTGGCTTGGTAACACTGGACGCTGGGGTGCATCTGGTCAGATGTCCAATTGGACAACACTGTACCTTGCCCATTCTCTCAAATTCAAAAAGAAGTTAGGAATACACAAGGCTCTCCAGTTTCTGGGAGACATCTTCCTTGCTCAGGCTGATGAGGACACAGCTGTCAGCCTGTTTATCATTGCACTTGAGGGATTCACCTACATGGATGTCCATCGCAGCAGAGCTGAATGCATGCTCCGACTCGGAGATATTGCTAAAGAGCATGATGATCTGTGCAGGGCAGTGGAATTCTGGGATGCAGCAAGGCCACTCTTTGAATGCTCATCACAGACCAAACAGATGCAAGACATTGATGAAAGGCTAGCAAATGTTGGCGATGATGTTCTGGGGCAGCACAGAGCGAATTTAGCTCACCTCGCAAAGATGAATGCACCTACCAGCATTGTGGAAGAGGTGGAGGATGATATATCTGATATTGAGGACCTGCAGGAGGACCTGGATGGAGTGCAATCACTAGTGACAGTTTGAAATTCCGGTGAATTATGCGGTATTGGTAAAATAGTGTCATATGTCTATGCATTCCGGTTGACTGAATTGAATCAGCGCTATTTATTTATTTATTACACTGTGGCTCAACAGAGATGTAAGAAGGCTTCGCAAAGGCAGTATGGAACCAACTGTATCTCATTACAAAGGTCGGACAGGCTTGGGTGAATTGATTGATTCAGACAGAAATTATGTGTGCTGCAGACAAGTTGCATCTGTGGAAGCAAGCCACAGACTGAGAGAACAGTTCGTCTTTTGCCCGAGTAGGGAAGATGGTACGTGGTAAATGGACCGCCAGTGGCACAGAAAAGTATTGTAATTTGAAAGCAGAAAAGAGTGAGGCATATACATACAGCATAGAATGCCTCACCAGATCGCAAATAGGTCAGTTTCACATCTTATCTTTTGTCTGTCCTGAGTATCCATGTTCAATATAAAGAGATTTCAGACTTGCCAGAAAGTAGATTTGTTCCATTTTATGTATGTAGGAAACTAATTACGACGTACTCACGAAGAGCGAGGAAGTATAGCGAGACGGCAACTCTCGGCTCGGAGCCGAGAGTCCCAAGAAGATGTGTATACATGAAAATACGGCTACATACACATGTTGTAGGAAAAAGTAAGCTAGAGGTAAAGAGATAAAGGATGCGGGCGGGGGGGGGGCAAAGAAGCAAGTGAGAAGAGGCGCGAGGTGGAAAGAGCGAG
The DNA here is from genome assembly GCA_029378375.1 of Mycena olivaceomarginata. NCBI lineage: Eukaryota > Fungi > Basidiomycota > Agaricomycetes > Agaricales > Mycenaceae > Mycena > Mycena olivaceomarginata. The sequence goes on along the minus strand of JARKIC010000726.1, from coordinate 22,314 downwards.
GAGAGCTGGATGCTCCTGAGAACACAACCAGCTTAAGAATCCCAGCGAGCCAATCAAGGGGGAAAGGGGTGTCTCGTACAGCCTGGCTGTAGAGGAGACTGCGCCGGTCAGGAGTGACACAGGGCACGCTCCGTTCCCGCGTTTTGCGAGGGACACCCCGGGTGCCGACATCAGGAAGAGCGAGGAAAGGAGGAGGAAAAATATAATGGCTATTTGTACCCTATGCTGAATTAGACTATACTTAGTAAAACAAGTTCTAAACTCTATTAATTCCAGCAAGCTAACACTTCCGAGTGCGACACACCTGGGGAAGCTCTGCATGCTGAGCAGCACGGCAGCCAGGGTCTTCCCTACAGACAGCACACTTGACGAGACCAGGGTGGGCCGGCGGAGGCACCGAGACAGCGATGAAAAACATGCATCCAGAACGACACTCGGGGTTCATGCACTTCCCACGGGCGCTGAAGTACATTGACAGACTGTAGACACTGAGAAGAGTGGGAGATGATGAGGGACACGCCAGCAATGCAAAGCTTGGTAATCATGATTGCGCCATCACGCGGTCTCCGGGATAATTGGCCCCGGCTACCTCAAAAACTCACCAAGTGTGCATTGTGTTTTTCTTTCTCCGCACTAATGTAATGCGATTTTCTGTGATGCTGTTTCGTCGTCTTTTTTCACACCTGGTCGTGAATGATCAGTGATATCAGCTCGGCAGATTAATCCTGCCCCCAAATCGCCGTGAGGGCCTGATTAAATCCTAACCCCAATTTTTGGGGCCGCTATTTTTCTTGATTAATCTTGTAATTAACCTTGTAGTACAAGCTTCATGTATGTAGGATTAATCTAGGCGCCTCAACTAGCCCCGCAATTGATCTCGAAGGCCATGATTAATTACGTGTAGCAACATGTGGATTAATCTTGTGGTGGTACATAGGATTAATCTAGAGGCCCCAACCAGCCCCTGCGATTAAATCTCAAAGGCCACGATTAAATATGTACCATCAAATGTCTAGATTAAATCACCCAGCCCGATTAAGTCTACAAGGCCGCGATCCTGTGTTTAATCCTGCGATGTGATTAGATTACCGAGGGGCACCTCGAGATCACAGTGATTAATTGGATTTGACTTCCCCGAGATTAAACGGATGACCTGTAAATAATCTTGTGTCATTGTCGATTAATCTATCGGGTGCGTTGTGGGCATTGTTGAGTGGGTGGCATAGTGCCTGTCTGACTATCCAAATGAGCAACCACAAAAACCACAGAATATATGCGGAACCAGTGTCGGCCGACTGAAGCACGCACCATGAAGCTTGCCAATGTCCTCGTTTTTCTGCTCGCTGCCAACAAAGTGGCCAAACAGAAGTCGTGGGCCCTCAGGCACTGGAATAACACGGAGAAATGAGGGAAAGATTGTAAGGACAGAGAACCGGGCCATATAAGAGATCGCACCAGCTCAGTCAGAGTCGTGGTACCAACTTCCTCTCTAGTCAGAAAAAGACCCAGTCAGTGAAGCCGGAAGCGTGATAACACACTCATGTTGGAAATCGGCCCGATGCACAGTGACCCTCTGCAAACGCGCAGAGGTCTCGATTCAAAAGCTACGGCTTAAATACAAAACGAGGGAGTCATACGGATATAAGGGGAAATGTAATATGACTCTGTCTGAGTCAGGGAGAGTCAGTATGAGTCCGTATGAGTCAAGTCAGAAGATGAGTCAGAATGAGTCAGAAAGAAGCTACTGATGTGTAATGTCACATTGTGACCACATGGCGAATAGGCAGTGCATTGGTGTTTCGGTTGTTACTCCAACAACTCACTGTCTCTGGTAAAAGTAGTTTATGAGAGTGCCACTCAGTCAGTGCCACAAAGGTAACCGACTCCAGGGACGACTCGGTAGCAGAACAGAAGAGAGATGGTGGTTATCGAAAAGGTCGGCACATCGAGTTGCCGGTGAGCATGTGATGTTGGTTCTAGAAGCCGTGACAACACGCATCAATAACTCTTCTTCCTATCTTCCATGTCATTTGCATGCCACCGCCCACATCTCCGTGCTGTCCACCCTGTCCTCCCCACATCTCAAGGCTGGTTTCCTGCCAGCCTCTGGGACGACACTTCACCGGTGTGGATGTAGTCCAATCTGCTCAAATGGCCCCGTTCCGTCTCGACACAGGTTTTCCATGGATGGCTTCACTTATCCCATCCTTGAGGTGCGCACCCCGCTCATCTCTTGATAGTCACTTCTTTGGCTGATGTTATTGCTGTTAGCACAACAGCAAAGCACTGTGTCTGTTCTGCTTGATGTCATACCGGTGCGTCATCTACACTAACACATTCACCACCCATCTCATTCATCTACTCCTTCCTCAACTCGGTTTCGTACACCATATTTCCATTGTGGGTCCGCTATCATTTTTGTTGTCTATCTTGTCCTGGTGGTTATAACAGGACACTTTGCGTTGCTGACGGTTTTTCTTGGGTCGATCAAAGCGGGTTTTTCAGGCCTAATTGAGGTTAGTTGTAGGATTAATCTGGGCTTGCATCGTTTACATCATAGGATTAAGTTCCCTGTTTAAATACCAATGTAGCGTAGCCTAGGGATGTTGTACTTATGATGAGATTAATCGGAGTGACAAACATACGTCATGTGACTTGGGTTCAGCATGCAGTGAATCAGTGATTAATCGGCGGCCAAAGAATCAGGCCTGTGATTAATCGCATCTAGGATTGATCTTCCACTAGGTAAAATATATTGTATTGTGTATATGTGACTGGATTAAATTAGGATTAAACCTCAAAATAGCGGCCCCAAGAATTCGGGCCCCGATTTAATCAGGCCTCACCAGGAATTGGGGCCATGATTAATTGTGGCTGCTGCATATGTTGGAATGATGAACCGTGGTAATCTCGGCATCTTCCATTGCTTCTTTTTCGAAAGGTGCAATTTACAACATGTTTTTTTTTCGTTAATTTGAAGGTATTTATGAGACACTATATTGCCCATATGTCCGCTGCGACTGTCCCGATTACAACGATCGCTCAGCGGGCGGGTCGCGGAGGGTGTTATTTAGCCTGCACGGTAGTCGCAGGCAGCTGTAAGGTCCGTCACGGGTATGCGGGTTCACCCGCGAGTTTGTACCTGGGGTATGCCGGGTACGGGCACGGGTTGCAGGAGAGTTCAACCCGTAAAACCCGTCTACCCAGCCCGTAAACCCGCGGTTTTTCGGCCGAAATTCGGACCAATTTTTAGCCCAGTCACTGCGATTTGTAGTGTGCGTGAGCGTGATTGTGACCTCACGTTTTGCCCTTGCTTCAGACCGCGATGATCACCGCCTCCACACTGTTAGCGGGAATATTTAGGGCAAGTATGCATGGAGGTAAAGTCGTGCGTAGCGTACACGCGACGGCTGGAATGCACGATCATTACATACGGTGCCACATACGACGGCGCTCTTCATTCTGCCTACATCCTGGCTGAGTGCAGAGTGTACCTCCTTACTTATAATTACTGCATTCATTTACTTTACCATCCAGCAATCATTATTGTCTAGGTACATACAATATATCATTCTGCCCACATCCTGGCTGAGTGAAGAGCTAATCATTATTGTCTAGCCTCCCGCTGTGATAAGGACCCGCGGTGTCGGTATCGAAAGATATGTGATTCGAATTCGACTACGTTCGTCCTCTAGAGGGGAAGGTATAGTCGAATGATAGAGCGGAAGGTCGGTGCGCGAATCGGCCTTGTATGAGTGATAGGTGTGTGTGTGTGTGTGTGAACGGAGGATTGTGGAGACCGTTCGTCTCCTAGGTGTGGACGTGTGCGGCGGACCTGTTGTTAGTGAAAACGGTAAAGAAGGTGTGAATGCTTAAACCTGGCTCCCCGTACGAGAGTACTGGAACCCTAAATGCATTGCCCTGCCTGCTTTCCTTCGTGCGCTCTTCCCCTTAGAACCAACACTGGAGATGCGATGTGTATCGCACAGACGATGACACCGACGTCGTTCGGTCGACGGCGAGACGGTCGGTCTTGTTGGCTATGGACGGTGATTTGTATGTGATGGCTTCTCTCCGGGCCTGTTTTCTACAGAGCGAGGCTCGCTAGAACGGTGATCCTAATCGAGGAAGCCTGGAATGGTGACACCGGGTCCGGTGAGGAGGGACCCTGTTGATGGAGGTGTGAGAGGTGAGACGCCGATGAACGAGCGAATGCAAGATGTGTGGCCTGTCTCCGGCAGTGGGCGAGGAGGAGGGTGCACGAGAGGTACGAAGTCGGGGAAGGCTGGGAGTACCCCTTTAGATTGAGCTGCGAACGGTACAGAAAGTGGGGGAAACGCCCCGAAAGCTACTTCTGCAGGCCGGAAGGTACTGACTACTCCTACTAATGCGCTCCCTTTTATACCTCCTCGACGACTTCCCACGTTTCCAGAGGTGCCATGCGGGTCGCAGGTGTTTCCAGGGGGCAGGGGATGTCATGAGGCGTTTCGGGGTGCATATATGACAGGAGGATGGACGCCTCTGCTGAGGAGACCAATCATCTCTGGGTGCGCGCGAGGCGCAGTGAGGCCAAACGACCTCGGAATACGTCTGGAGCTCCAGGCACGGTTGGTAATTGTGTCGGTGGGTGCTCGAGTGGTCAGGAAGGGGGAGAGACGGATGGTCTCGTCTCGGCTAGTCGATGCGTCATGTGAAGTGGGGGAAGGGCTGTGTCGGGATATCCTCTGCCTCGTCCGATGGGTCGGCGTCAGGCACGTGGTAGGTCCGTCCGGTGTGGGAGAGCGTCCGAGAACGGAAACGAGGGAACGTTGTCCATGCGCCAGGGGACCGGTCGTATCCTGTTGGTGGACACCGAGTAACGACGAACACAGTCTGTGTGGTTTAGGAAGGCGTCGAGAGTCCCGGGTCATGGGGAACGGTTGTATCCAGGTGACGATGGTACAGGAGCGAGGTCGAATGGCGGGGAAGACGATGCGGATGGTGGGGAGAAAGTTGGTCTCGCTCGGAAGCTGCTTCCGGTAACGTGGAATCCCGTTTAGGAAGATCCGTCGCGCACATCCGAGCTCATGCCGTTACTCGTGCAGATGGTTCGCAGGGGCCATGAGGCGACGAGCGATGCGTAGCACGCTCGGAGACCTCACACCTCCCACATAGTTTTAATATCGACCGGCGGGGTCGATGTTATAAAAGAGCGCCGCAGGCGCTCCTTGTTAACCAAGCCTCCTTCGATATGGACTGCACCGCATCCCGTCGTTTCACTGCTACGAACGTTTCCTGGCCGTCAAGTCGATTCTTCATCCCCGATGGTGGTCTCGCCGACTTCCTCCTCAACAATATTCGACTGAAGGTGTTCCTGCTGATCCCGCAAATATTCACGGACGCGTATGTCGCCGACAACCGTCCGGTTCCTGACGACACCTCAGAGGGAGGAGCTCCGCTGTCGTGTCCGCGAACTAGTCCGTCATGTAGTGAGTGTCGGAGTGTTGGCCGCGCAGCAGGGTCTGACTCGTAAAGCAGATGTTCGCCGCCAAGATACGACAAAATGAGCTCCGAGTGTCGTACACGGTGCCCGCAATCCCTTCTGAGGCGGCGTGGATGTTCCATGTAATGCAAGTGATTCTCGTCGTCGTTGGCTTCAACACCGAGACGAACTGTCCTTCGAAGGCTGACGGATCTCCTGTGTCAGCGGAATCGGAGGGCACTGCAGCGGAATCGCAGGCGACGTTCTTCCTCAATGGGGGCGCTATCCACATTCTGCGAAAAGATGAAAGCCGGCGAGGCCGTCTTTCTCGACTACCCGGAGTATGATCCTAGCCATTGGGTGTCCAATAATTTCGCCTATCGCAGCCGCCCGATGGGCTTCCTTCCTATCCCTGTTGACGATAGCCTAGCGGATTCGTTCGAGTACAACAAGGCCATCGCGCAGTGGCGCGAACGTGGAATGGAGGCGACGGTTCCCGGTGTCTGCGTCTTCTGCGACGACCATGGCGCTGCTGCGCATCCGTGCGAGAAGGCGTCAAAGCTGACGGTGCGAAACATGTTGGACGAAGCGGATGTGGCGGCCAAGGCAGCCGGTCTCGCCGCTACGGTAAGCGTCGTCCATTGGCTCCTCAAACGAGGGCCTACTCGCTGCAGTGTGCGTGTACTGGCGTCGCAGATCAGCGGAGAGGGGATGCCTGGGGCAATCGACGTCAATTTCTTCGTTAAGGAGGAGGAGCAGGCAAGGAGCGAGTCGTCCCATAGCTCGCTGCCAGAGCTGGTTACTCCGCCGCCGTCGAGCGAGTACTGAGGAAGAATTAACGTAGTCGGCCCGAGGTGTAGAGGCAAGAATAAATTTCTGTGTTTCGCATAACGGGTGTCTTCAGAACCGGAATTGAGACAGGAGTACACTGGTGAGGACGAGGAGAGGGTGGGAAGCAGGGGACGTCAACAACGGGATGAGAGGGAGGTCGCATGGGCCTGATTTGGGCATGATCGAGATTTACTTCCGCTGTTTTCATAAGAGGAGACCCAAGATCTCCTCATCATTCCCCTCTTTGTAACCACTTTTCATGCCGCGCGAGAGCGTCTCAGCTTTTCGTCGACATTTTGAGTGTCTCCTCCTGTCGGACGAAGAATTTGGGAACCTGTCCTGGGAGCCTCCAGGCCGTCTTGAAGAATTCTGCTGCGAAAGGCTGCAGCCTGCTCTCCTTCTAGTCCACCGGTGTACTTTGGAGGGTACCGATCCTCGCATAATTAGCACGGACATTCCTTCCGAAGAGAAAGATGAGCTGCGGGTCATCCTTCTTCGTCTCGTGGGCACTATCGTGAGTGTTGTGTTTTCTTCTAAGTTTTCGGCATAATCATATTGACCATAATTTGGGCAGAGGTTTCTTTCGCGAGCACGCCTTATTCGCAGCGAGAACATGCGGATCCCAGAACTCGCTCGCCACGTTCCTGCGGCGCAGATTACGGCCGCCGCCAAGAAGTACCGGGTGCCGGGGGAGTGCGCCGATCTCTTCGTGTTAACGTTGCTCGCCTTCGACCGCAGTATCGATGGGCGGGGGGTGGATCAGAAGGCTCTCAGCGTCGGCTATTCCATCCTAATGGACCTCTACCAGGCTGCGTCCGAGCAGGCGCTGGAGGACGGGTGTCCGACTGACTTCACCGAGTTTCGCTGAGGGAAGGAGCTTCGTCTCGACGTCCCACTAGAGGAAATAATCCCGGCGGAGCTCCTTCCGTAAGGTGAGCATGATTTCGCAATTCTCCCTCAGAGGGAGAACCTCGTTCTCGTTCGTTCGCCTGACGAAATTTCTTGTTTAGGCGATGATCAGCCGGGATCCGAATCCGGTTTCGGGTCGAGATGATTGATGAGAAGGATTGTCGTTCCCAATCGGGATTGCCGAGTAGTTCGTAGACAGTTGGTGCGAAGTTCGGGACAGATAAATAGACCCCGAACGAAAGCCAGCAGGGCAAAAACCCTGGCATTTCGTTTTCACGGTGTCTGATGGCTGCCTCGTTCCGTACGCGTATGAATGGCGTTCGCAACGAATTCTTGAACCTCGATTTCCCATGCGTAGCGCAGATTATCGAGCATTCCAATCGGCCTTTGATGGCAGACATCAGTCGCCAGATACTGGAGCCTATGTATCAATCATTCCTGGTTATTCACGCAGACGCGATCTGGAATCCGGAGACGAAGTCCGCCGAGGAACACCGGTTCCTGCGGGAAAAGACGCGCGTGTATTTGGAATTGGCGGTAAGGTCAACCTCGTGGCCGTTTGTTCTTTTCTGACGATTGAGACCACTCGTCTCCTGGTATCCAGGGCAAACTATCCGATATCCTGATCCAGCATGGTCGACTGGTGGCCGATTTACGGGTTCCGGCTCCTCGTGTGGCATGGCTACTGTCTGTAATGTGAGCGGACCAATTATATGGTTTCAGCAGGGACGAGGTTCGCATACGGCGGGTCATCTTGAGGGGCAAGATGGCTTCTCTCTACCAATACTCGGAAAGGCTCCGGCAACGAGCGGCCGATCACTCAGCTAGCGAGGACGACGCGCAGGCACAAGGGGCGGGGCCAGATGGCGGGGTATGTCCGAGAGTGAAGACATATCGGGACAGGATCCGTAGGATGGAGATCTGCGTTGTGCGAAGCGGGAGTATAAAGATGCTTCCGCGGGCGCGAGTCTTTGGTCGAAGAAAAGTCCTCGATATCCCAGCCACTATACTTTCGTCCTAGCTTCGTTCAAATTAAATGTCCAGCAGCAGATTCTTCGTCACCCGGACGGTGGCTCAAGCCATCATTATCCCACCGTTGCTATATGTCGTGCTGGACAATTTCCGATCCGCGGAAGTAAATCGTGACGACTATTGCGGGTCGCCGCAGGGGGAGGTCGCATATGCGCGAAACTTCCTCCGTCCTTTCGCGCACGTTATTTGGTCTTGCATTCCGAGCACGGTGTGCAGACCAGACAATATGCCCTTCGGATGCGCGGCGGAGCTGGAGAAGTACGTGCTGGTGTATATTGAACGTGCCGTGGGTGTCGACGTTATTGCGAGGCAAGCCGCCACGGAGGCTGACCGGTTTTCATAGGCTCTTCTCTACGCGATATCGTTCGAAGTATCCCGTTGCTCCGAGCAGCCAATGACACTCGATCCGTCGGTATACTGGTGCCTATCGCAGGCCGTCACATTCGATTATTTTCTCGGGAGGCCGACGTATGGCTATGTTCCGGGTGCTTGCGACTCGTTCCTCTCCCGCATAAGCATGGCGGCCAATAAAGCCAATAAAGCCAGAGGGCCCTCGTCCGCGTTGGACGTCCCGCTGACGCCCGACTTCGCTAGCCTTCCACAGGTACCGTCGTGGAGTCGTTCGCGAATTGCATCGCTCGAATCGCTGGAGTTGATTAACAGCTGGGCGTGCGAGAATGCCCTTCTCGAGGACGGAATCGAGCAAACACAAAACATTGGACGGGCTCTGGAGAAATCCGTGACGCATGCGGACATGGGATATGCTCCGAACCCGAGTGGTCGATACTTCGTGTAGGCACAGCAGGAGACCAGTGGTCTCGCCGGCGTTAGGCGATAATTTCCAAGGGTGAAATGTTCATAGTGCGGTTCTTCGAATCGAATTTTCATATAGTGGCTTGGGTTTCCTGTGAATTGTACTTTTTTGCATGTGTTCTCATCGCGAGTGCAGTCCTTTCTGCAAGTACGGGCGATGCGCTGTTTACACAGCTCGATAGTATCTCGGGGGTCAGTGGGAGACCGGCGTTATCCGTTCGTTTAAACCACTTCCATGGGCATATAAAGATGGGCTTTTATGGTGAGCCCGCATAACTTTTTCGTTCGACGCTGGTTGTGCCCTTTCATGCTGTCGTCCAGTAGGCCTGCTCGGCTCAGGTCAGCCAAGTGCAGCCGAAGCTGTAGTGTTAATGCAAAATAGCCTGAGGGTGTTCCACATGCGCAATGCAAAATATCGCGAGGGTTATCGGCGTGGGAATCCTTACTGAAAGCGGTTCTGGGCGGCTTTGCGGCATGCCTCGCTTAGTGTCGCCTAGCCCGGGGGCTCGTTCGCTGGCCCAGGGAGCGTCGGCTCCTTGGCGGAGCTTGAAATTACCTAACAGGGGTTTTCACGCGCACACTTGCGCGACGCGTTTGTTTGTTACAGCCTCCCTCGCACAACAGAGCGCAATCACGTATTCCATTTTAGGCGAGAACGGTCAGTACAGCATATTGGCATATATTACGAATCGCGGGGCTAACGACGGCGCTTGGAAGCGCGGGATGCAGCGGCGGAGGAAGAAGCTTCGGTAAGTGGGGCGTTTTCTGTGTCTTCATCAGTTCCTTGTCAGCACCTGGGAATGAAATATACGTACTTTGCGGTCTTTGCACCTGAGCAGGTACCGGTTTCGCGAAAAGGTCCGGGTATACCCAGGGACCCTTTCGCGAAATTCTCTGGGTATCCGTATTGGGCATCCGACGGGTCGTGTTTGCCCCAGGAGCCTATGCCCGGGGTCGTCAGGCATTTCAGCGATCAATTTTGGCATTGGACCGAGCGTGGCGAACATTTCCGAACATCACGGGCCCGGGATCTCGGAGGAAATGGCCTAAAAGGGAACTTAAAAGACGAAGCCCAAAACAAATATTGCGGGCACGAATACAGCATTCAGCCCGCTTACGTGCGACTATACGCAGCCATGGTGGTACTACCCTACCCACGACTCAATACGATCCCGCCACCAGCGCAGCTCGGCGCTTTCCCACCCCAGCTCCGCTGCCGAATGGGGTCCCTATCCTGGGGCCGAATGCGCATTGGGCGTGCCTTCCCCTGTTTCCCGACCACCCGCACCTCCGCCCCTCCCGCTTTCCCCCCGCCCCGGGCCACAATTTGCCTCCCCCATCCACCGGGCTCGCTCCTCAATCCGGCGGGCTTGCACGCGTGCTATACCCGGCAGCCGCGCTCGGCGACCACCGCAGTCCGCTGCTTGCACATTGGCCGCGGGCCACGATGCCGGTCCGCGGATCCCGCCCTCCCGCCCTCCGCTGTCCGCACCGCCGCCCTGCTCTGATGTGGGAGTTGTGGCGGCATGAGGAGCGTGGAGCGATGTGAGGCAGGGCCCCTGCAATGCGCGCGCCGCCCCGCACCTCCTCGCCCTGCTCCAATGCGGGAGTTGTGCGTCATGAGGGGGCGGAGTGCGACATGCGACGAGCACGGGCGGAACGGGTGGGTGGGCGGCGGGCACTGCACAAACGAAATTCAGCGCGCTGCACAAACGCGGTTCAGCGCTGTGATTCGGAGAGTGGGTGCGCACGGGTTCATGGTAGCTGCGCGCGGCGGGTGTAGTTTCTCTATTTTATCCATCAGCTCCGTCTTGCACGACATTGCGAGCATTCACTTACCGCAAGCACCTCCTTTAATCTTCATCCGCTCCCCCTCCCAGGATGAAGTCATCGTCAGTGACCGTATACGCGCGCAGGTCCTCGAGCTGGAGCTCTATGTCGTCGTCTCCGCAGTCTGCGCCATGCTGCCCGCGACCACATCCACCCATTCGTCATCGTGGACCATCCGCCGCCGCTGCCCCCCGCCCCCCTTATCTCCTCTGGTCATCGACACCGTCACCCGACGTGCGATGTCCCGATACATCGCCGCCTGCTTCAAGCCGTAAGTGACCGCTCCCTCCGCGCGCTCAACGGACCACGGCGCCAAGCCCTCCTGTTCCCATTCCGCCCACTCGGTCACTCCTATGGGCACCCCTCTCACGCGACTCTCCCACTCGCAAGCCCGATATTCCAGGGCCACCCCGACGCGGCGCACCTCCTCTGCCACCAGCCTCACCTCCTCCTCCCATCTCCTCGTACGCGCATATGCCTTACACCATTCGATGCGCAACGCTGACGGCTTGTTAGATAAGAAGTCTCCCCCAGCAAAACAACCAAACTTGCCTTCTTCTAGATCGGCATCGGCGCCCGTCGTACCGGCCCCCTCTCCATATCCACGACACCTCCCGCACGCTTTCGCCGCCTCGCGCTACCCGCTCCTGCTCCTCCGCCGTCAGGGGCGGCAGCTCCCCTATATCTCGAAGCTCCTGCTCCCATCGAACGCGGCGCTCCTGCTGTGCACGGCGCTTTGCTTCCCCTCTTGCCAACTCCTCTGCATCCTCCATACAGCGGACATCTTCCGGCCGCAGCACCCTCCATCCCACCGCGTCTCTGTCCCCGTCCGCCAAACGCAGTCGGGCCTCCACGCCATCTGATACTTCTCGGATTGGAGGCGGATCTTCGACTCGTTGCGCTCGACCAGAGTACGCGAGCGCGTATTCGCGCCTTGGTGCCGGGACTGGATGGCCTTGTATGTGAGCAGGCGGGACTTGACGTGGAGCTGCTTGCGGAGACGCTCGAGCGCGCTCGAGCATTGCGCGTCGCGTAACTGGTTCTCGATCTCTGCTAGGCCCCGCACCAATTCCGTCGCCCGTTGGGCCGGCGTCAGGGCGGATGGGAGGAAGAGTGGGACGTGTTCCGGCTGCTCGTCTTCAGGGACATTGGCACGCTGACCCAGTGCCACGATCGCAATCAGCGTGTATGTCGCCTGCAGATTGCGCAGGCGGTGGATGCTACGATTGAGCCCACGGCGCAACGCCACGACGTCGATTTGCTGTGCCGTCGTCCCTGCTTTCTTCAACGCGATCTGCACTCGCACCCGTCGCCTACAAGCGCGGGTCAGCGTCTGCAGTACCTCGGGCATGCGCAAACACTCACTGCTCATCCTCCACCTCCAGGCCCGCCGCCACAAAGGAACTGGCACTCACAGCATGAATACCCGGTACGCCCTCCTGCACGCGCTGCGCTTCCTCCTGCTCAAACTGAAGCAACACCTGCGCTTCCGTTAAACCTTCAAACTGTCAGCTCAAGGATTTATACCACATTCGACAGTAAGTACGTACCTTTCATCTCAAACGCGTACGGATTTTTGGCGATGGGATCTCTCTCGTACGTCTCCACCATCTCGCGCCATATCGGCACGCTCGCCGCTTGTTGGACCGAGAATCTTTGAACGCTTCGAGCTGCGTGGCGTATTCTGCCTTGGTCCTATCCGACTTCTTCCGTAGGCGATCCCCTGCCGTCACCGATTAATAAGTACTAATGACCGACGTCGCGACAATTTCACTTACCCAATCCCACCAATTTCTGCCAGTTCCAGGAGCCCCAATGAGCATTTAGCGTGTCCTCCCTTGATCCCGGCCCCATCTCCCGAGTGCTTGTGCCGACTCCCCCGATATGCGCCCAAGGCCTCTCGATCCCCTTGCCGCAAGTCTGCGCGCTTCCGGGGATGAGCTCCAGCGAGTAAGTTGCTTGACATTCGACGAGGTGCCCCTTGATGTGCATTTTTGGGATCACAAACCGGCAGAGCGCCAGAACCAGGTTCAGACGGATGGGTGGCGGGAGAGTCTTCAGCCGATGTCGGAGCCGCTTCCACCATTGGCACACGATGTCATAGGAGAATATCTTCAGAAGCCGGGGGTGGAGGTGGCGCAGGAACGATGCTACGATGAAGTCCATATTGCCGTACCTGAAAGCGTCATTGATCAATATATTTGAGTTTTTTGTTCGTGAATAGCCACCGACCGTTCCCCCTTTTGGAGATCGCCGACGCTGTTGGGCAGAACGAACTCATGGCGCGCACAGACGCCCATACCCACACCGGTCGCGGCATATCCCCGTGAGAATTTTGTGTTCGCGTGGTCCAGGGCAGCCAAGCCGCTGCATGTACTCATCTAGTAACGCTATGAGGCACTCCCGACAAAACCATGAGGCCACATACCTCGTTCTGGTCTGTTATCGTAAGTAGATAAGAGCGATACAGTACCCCGCGTCAACCATGTACGCCCATCCCCACCCGAGCGAGGGGTCCTTCAACTCGCTCGAGACCAGCCGCCGCTTAAGTCGGAAGCAGGCGTCGATGGCGAGAAAAATGATGTATAGGAACCTAACAGTGCGTCAGCTCGACAAACTCGTTGCCTCGTCCGAAGAAATGAATACTTACTGACAATCTGCCGGTGCGTTCTCCCATCCATCAGGTAAATTCACCCCTGGATGCGGACAGCAAGGGCAACGCACGGCGAGCGCCCCTTGCTCCGTCCCCATCACTCCCGACTTGGCATGGCCCCGACCCGCCCGCTTCAGCATCAGCAGATGCGAATATTCCCGAACCATCCGTAGGAACGCGGGGGTATCGGTACGGGGGTTTGATCCCGGTATTGTCGGTGAGCTTTTCGAGGGCGCTGTAGTAGTCGTACATGGTCGTTTTGGCTTGGTACGTCTGCGTCACAAACGCGTCCAGGACCTCGAAGGTTGCGCATGTCTGGGGCTTGTCGTCCGTCGCAGGAAACCAGCCGGCGCGCAGCAGCTGTTCTTCCGGCGCTCCAGCCCAGAGGCACCGCTCGCAGTTGCACGCTTGAACCGTCGCCTCGTGGATACCGTTCGTATGGAGCACCACGAAGTTCGTGTGAAGCGGGACGGCCTCAAAACACCGCTCCCCGGGTTTGTGTCCCAGTTGGACGCACAAACCAAGAGCCTTGAGGCTGGACAGAACAAAATAGCGGCCGTTCCATTGCTGCACCGCGTGTTAGAGTCCAAACGAGACTTAAAAATGGTGAGAATCAGCTCACCTCAATACGGTGCAGCGGATTTTTGGCGTGGCATCCCACCATACAGTCGGTGCACATCATCAGATCGCCGTGGCAGTTTTTGCACCGATACAGTTGTGGGTCATCAGCGTCTGCGAGCGTATTACACTCGCAGCATTGCTCAGCAGCGCGAGGCCACAAGCACCCGTCGCGTCGCAGCATATTGGCCAAGTACGCGTCGCGATTGGCGCGGAATCTGGCAAGGGCGGGGTCCTGTGCCAATCAGAAAGCAAAAGAGCGGAAAATTTGAGATTCCAGCTGAGACCGTTTAACAACACTCACAGACGGCTTAACGACGCGGGGGAGTGGGGGATCCAGCGTCGGCAAGGGAGGATCATCGTCTCCAAAAGACATCTCGTATCGATCGGGAGGCGAATATTCTTCCACATGACTTGGTGCTCGAGGAGCGGGCTGGGCAAGCCCCGCGCACTGCCGCTTGATTGGGGAGGCAGGCTCGACGGGGACTTCTTCACGATACCGGCGGCGGTTGTCGGCCGAGGCGCGTTCCACAAAGGTGGTGATGGGAGCTGCTATGTTATTGCCCGTGATCTCGGCTAACGAAAAAGTTGCCGTGTGTGTGTGAGTCTCCGTGGCCGGCTTTGCCCGCTTTCTCGCAGGCCGCGACATTGGTCGCTCGCCCGCTGCTGCTCTTTTCGCTGGCTGGGGGTTTCTGCCACGTCCACTCGACGGACCTTCTCCAGCACCATTCTCTTACGTTTTAACTCTCGCTCCAATTTCTTCGGGCTTTTTGAGCTACTCTTCAACCCATTTCTGCGACTCATCCAAGACCACAGAGACCGGCTTCTCTCATACCTGCGTCTGCCATTCAACTGCAGCAAGGCTTTGCTGGACAACTGGCTGAAGCTGTGAACTCCATGCGCACTGCTCCGAGGCAATTCGGCGATGACTACGAGGTGGCGCATCCCTTTTATCAGTTATCTTATCTCGACGCTCTCTTCCTTCAACCAACGCCACACCAACTCTGAGCTCTCTGCACTGCGGTTACTCCTGCTGGTCCTCTTGGCTACATCCGTTTCGTGAACGCCTGACTTATACCGGTCCCTAGTGCCAACCCACCTCAGCACCACATCTCGACTCTATATCGGTTGTTCCTGTCGTTTATAGTGCAGCTATTTCGATCAAAATCCCAATATCTGCGTGCGTACTCCACCAGCTACCCGCCAACTAACCAAATCTCAAATGGAGAATCTGAAAGGACTCTCGGTTGACTTTGGACAACGAATGGCCTTTGAGACCGCCGCCGGCGGTCCAAACTCACTCCCAGCGACTGGGAGCTGTTGTCGGGTCTGGTCGTTGCATATCCCATGCCGGAAACTACATGGGGACGTTTGCAGTGAGTGCCTGTGACTTCCCCTCTCCGCAGACTTAACCTCTGACCCGTATTTCTTCCAGTCCGAGGCCCTCTGCGTTAGAATGTCGTAGGGATTTTCTTCCGGTATGGATCAAAAATCCAGGAGCTGAGCACTTCCGGACCTTCGTTAGGTCTCAAAGTTACGAACGAGACACGAATCCGGCATTTGTAGGGCAGGCGAGCACGACATATAAGCAAATTGGTGTGTGATGGCGCACTTAACCCGCAAAGGAATCGGGAGGCTGTCCTCCAAGCGGGACGAGAACGCTCTGTGCGCCGTCGGGCCGCGCTCAAATCCCTGAAGCCCGGAGACAAGATTGCTGAGAACGTGCGACAGCGGGCTCGCGAGGCGAGCGCTCGTTACCGTGCCAAGTAAGCCCAAGGCTGCTGTCGCTACTCGGCTAACCACCAGGTCCGCTAGCAACCGTGAACTCCTCGCAGCCAAACAGCGCACCGTCCGCAAAAAGGCATATATCAAGAAGTACGGCTACTCGAGCTATGTTATGCGTAGCCTCAATAAAATGGGCGGCCGTTGAGGCATGGTGCATGCCGCCGCCGTTGTGTCTGTCTCACATTTGACCTGAATTTTTTTTTTGGATCTTGATATTGATATTCATGTCGTCGCACCATACTACATCTCAAGTACTACTTGGAATACATACATGCTTCAAATACATATATTACTTGAATCCCACCTTCGGCTCTAATGAGAATCAGCGAGCGAGCGAGCTTGGGGCACTGAGCATCGGCAACAATGCGGGGGCTGTGCATCAAATCCGCCTTTGCCTCCTTCCCTCTCCCTTCTCTGCCGACCAGCAGGAACCCGCTATCGGGCGCCTTGGGTTCGAGGCCTCGGCCGCCACTGCAGCTACCCTTAACCCTCCACCCTTAGCCCTTCCGCTGGACCTTTCGATTTTTACCTAAACGAACGCCGCAGACGAATACTTATGCCAGCGCACGTCGAACCCCACCCTCAACCTTTCTTTCTTCCCTTTTTCCCATTCTTCTGTGTCTGTATATCCTCCCGTCGACCGCTCGCGCTCCACCTGTTCCTCATGTCCTGCATTCCTCCATACTACCCAAGCCCCGGCCACGAGTCGAAGACGGCTCACGATTGTACTTCGACCTGCTTGTACTACGCTGTTTGGGCTGGGCGAGTTCGTGGGGTGTACTCCAATTTGTAAGTCCCTCCTCGCTCTCACCTCTCTCTTTCGTTCTTTAGCGCTAATGAATCTGTTTTGGCAGGTGGATCGCGCGCAGTCTGACAGACGGCTATACCGATGCCCGCCACAAGGCTTCAAAAATTGGTCCGAGCTGGAGACTTGGTGGACCGGGTTGTGCCATGCTCACCACCAAGGCCAATGCCCGCCCTTCGAGGTGGTGACCTTCACACTCGACCCCTTCTCCCGTCACCCATCCGTCGTCGGCCCCTTGCAGCATTGGCGTCGCCCCGGCGCCCGCGCTCCGCGTAGCCCCTGCGCCCGCTACTCTCCCGGCTATTCGCACGGCTGGCGTCGTCTTCGTCAGCCGCGACGAGCGTCTCCACCATCCACGCGCCCGCGGATGACGGGATCCCGCGTCCGTCCTATCCCGGCTGGCTCCCCCGTTCGGCTCCGCGTCGTTGATGGGTTTCCCCACCCCCAAGAAAGAAGAGTCCACGACCCCCGCCCTCCATCTCAACGGCCCTCCCCGTGTCACGCCGAACACCCCGCGTCCAGCTCACCCCGACTGGGCATGCTCGTGGCACCCTCATCGCCCAGGCGCATTCGAGGGGCTGCTTGGTGGCGTGCGCCGGTATCCCCCGCGCTACTGGCCCGCGCGCCCCATCGCCCGAGGACCCACCCGTGCCCGCCCTGGACCAGGCCACCGTCGCGGCGACGCCTGCCCGTGCGCGCGCCGACGACAACGAAGCGGGTCCCCGCCCTTCGGTTCTGGTTACGCCCTCGGGCCGCGCTCAGGCTGGTCTCGTCGCACCTGCTCCCCGCCAACGCAGGCCCGGAACCCGCGCCGCAGATGTTTGGCATCCGCGGCGTGTCTGTTTTTCTACTCCACCCATGCGGCGGCGTTGACGGCGGCGAGGCTCCTCAACATCAGGGAGCCCCGCATCATGGTCTCCTCCAACGCCGCCAAGCTTACGGCTTGGATGACCTTGAAGTCGTTTGTCGGGGAGGATGAGGAGGCGTAGTGCGCGGGGTTCTTTTTTCTCATGACGCGTTTTTTCTTGCTCAGTACTACCATCACCAATCGTTACACTCGACTCGTTCTTTCTTGGACTCGCCTGACGCCCAATTACTACGTCTTTTTACCTGTGTCAATAATTCCTATACAATACGCTGTGGCTCGTTGCTATTTTTTTGTATTTTGTATCTGGTTTCTACCCAAAATAAAAGGTTTTTGGGTGGTGAATAACTTGTGGCACTTGTGCGGGCACATGACTCGTAGATTGAGCGCATTTGGATTCAAAGCAAGGGCAAATACGACTTGTGTACCACCGTGATTGTGGCTCGCCTCCATCGACTCGACGCGTCCTGCTCCGCCTCAGCTCTACTACAGTCCATGTCAAACAGGAAACGCGCGAAAGACCCGAAAAGGGAGCCAAAGAAACGCGGCTCGGCCAGCGACTTCCAAGGGTCGCGGCACGAATTTCTTACCTTGAAGATTCCGGAGTACATCGCCGCCGGCAAGAAGAAGGGGAAAGAGGCCAAGACGGAGGGGCTGGAGGTTTTCTGGGCGGAACTCTTCAATGAGTACTTCCGACTGTATCTGTGGGACTTGCCTCTGGATCAGGAGCCTGAGCCGAACGCGGTTCCCGTTTCCGCCGCCTCAAACGGCTGAGGAGGTGTTCGACCAGATGGGCTTTAACGCTCGCCGGAAGAGTCGGAGCGCAAGGGGAAGACCAAGAAAGACTTGAAAGCGGTACGCACAAATTCTTATTTCTAAGTAAAAAAACTCAGACGTGCGCGTAGAAAATCAAGCGCTGGTTCTCCCGACAGCGTGCAGGCGCTATGGGCATCCAGGGCAATCCGTTCTTCGAACACCTTTCGCAATTGTGCCGCAAAGAGCTGACGTCCGCACCGAAACGCATGAGCAAACTACCAGTACTATATGCAGCACGAGGAATTCAAGGATGCGGTGACCGCGCACTTTGAGGAAGAATGTGAAGAGGGCAAGTCCAGAGCGAGGCAGATTGATGCCCGCTGTGGATCGCAAAGGAGATGTTGGAGGACGAGCCGCAGGACGTGCGCGACCGCATGAAGCGTGAATGTGACGAAGCGCATGCGAGGGACTTGGAGGCATTCGACGAGGATGAGGACGTTCTTCCGGATGTCGACGCAGAGGTGCAGAGCCAGTAAGTCTTGCGATTCATGTTTATACAGAGCGTACTGACCGGACTTGCAGGTGCCGTGAAAATTTTCTTGCAATTGTTCAGCCTTTGCTCGCCGGCCTACACGCGTACACGGGTCTGACGCTGAATATAATCGGCGGGCGAATAAATGACGAGACGCAGCAATTCGAGACGATGAGGTCAGTTTTCGAGTTGGGATTTGAGATGATGTACTGACCTGAAGGTGTGAAGCGCCAATGCAGGCGTCGTGGACGGCAAGGACTGGGCCAGGTGGGGTCCCGTGGGCTATGCGGCGTGCCTGAAGTATTATTTGAAATTTGTCCATGCCGGATATTTGGGTAAGTCGTGCGTGGAGATGTAGATCAGTACTTACTTCGGAAATAGAAGCACACAATCTGGTAGATGCTGGCGCGTCCTCCTCATCCACGGGACGCGATGCGTCGTCGTCGTCTACGGCACCTGGGCGCGTCGTCAGATGGGAATCCCGTGAACCCAGCAGACCTGCTGGTGGGGATGATGCTGCAGATGCCGCCAGACGACGACGTCGAGATGCCGGCGCCTGAAGAGGTTACGAACGGCGTCTCAGCCAGCTCGCAGGACGTCGTAATGGGCCCGCCCCCGCTGCCGCCCATTGACGGAGGACGCAGACGACTTGATGATCGCATCGGATCTCCGCCTCCCTCCCTCTTTGACATCCACCGACGAGGCCAAGCGGAAAGGTGTCCGCTTCCGCTACCGAGAAGCCTGCGCGCGCCAAGCCGTCTGCGAAGCCCCGCGAAACCAGCCGGGAATCCCGCCACGAAACCCGCCGCAAAGCGAAGCAAGCCCCTGCAGCGCCGCTGCCGCCAGCGACGGCTTCAGCCCCA
This sequence comes from Mycena olivaceomarginata, assembly GCA_029378375.1. Classification (NCBI taxonomy): domain Eukaryota; kingdom Fungi; phylum Basidiomycota; class Agaricomycetes; order Agaricales; family Mycenaceae; genus Mycena; species Mycena olivaceomarginata. The sequence continues at coordinate 2,561 of JARKIC010000726.1, read as the reverse complement.
GTCACGAGCGCAGGGGCAAAGCAGCCGGTATGGTAAGAGCTTTGCAAAAGACCATGCTAAGTAGTGTCACACATTTGCAAAAATTTACACTAGCCTTTTGGGGCATGAAAATGCAAATAAAAGTGGCCAAAAAGAGGATTGAACTTGTGACCGTTAGTTAATAGTTATAGCCAAGGTCACTACCACTACTCTAAGATAGCTATAGCTTTTAGGAAATGGTTCCCAGCTAGGGTAAGCCTAGGCTTACCCTACCTGGGACTGCTAATACCCACACCTAGGGCAGGCAAGCTGCCCTAGGTGTTTGAACATTGTTTGTCACTGCTTATTATATATTCTGGGGTGTATAAAAACCCTAACCAACCCTAACCTCTAACCAAAAAAAAAAAATGTACCTGGGAAGAAGGCACTAACCCCTAACTCTAACCTCTAACCTCTAACCCTAACCACCCCTAACCCCTAACCAGGCCCTAAGTAGGCTGTACAAGGTGAGTGCAAGGCTTATTATGAGTTTCCTGTTAGACTAACCTGACTTTGTAGAGATTTTATATAGCTATAATGGTGTAATGGTAATAGTGATGGATAAATGATGCCCATCACTTAAGGGTTTTTGGTTCAATCCCCGCTAGTGACATTATATTTGCATTTCCTAATTGGGACCATCCGGTGGCGGTACGCTCACTAGCGTAAACTTTTTGCAAAGATGTGACACTAATAAGTGCATGTTTTGCAAAAGTCTTACGTGGTCTAGTGGGCAAAGTCTGCTTCGGCGCCGCCCGCGGACGAGGGCCTGCTGCCGCCCATGGACGCGGACGGGAAGCTGGTGAACAAGATGGTGGTGCCGACGATGTGGGGTCTGGAGGGCTTGAATTACGCGATGCGGAACGAGCTGCTGGAAATGTCGGTGGAGGAGCGGAGCAGCGCATCAAGGCACTCCGTCGAATGTCGGATTTCGACCGCGTGCGAGAGATGAATCTCGCTTTCAACAGAGTCGTGCTGGTGCATCTGGGGCTGAACCAGGTGGCGGGTTTCCTGGGGATGAAAAGGACGAAAACGGGGAAGGGCCCGCGCGTGGAAGAAGCAGAAGAAGACTGGGGAGGACGATGAGGAGGGAGTGGGGTACGAGCGAGGAGGAAAAGCGGCTCTGAGGCGGGGGAGCCAAACGACAGCGACAACGACGACGGTGTAGACCGGACTCCAGTCAAGACGAGGAACGGGCGGGCGGCGGTGGCGTCGGGGGGAGGGTCGAAAGCCGCAACCAAAGTGGGCAGAGATGGCCAAGAAGGGCCTCTTGGACGCGTCCGCGCTGGGAATGAGGACCGATTGGAAGGAGCTCGTGGGCTTTTGGTGGGGGCTGGAGGAGCAGTCAAGTTTCGCTTCCTCCGTAAGTTTTTGTTTCGCATTGGCTAAGCGTTGACAACTGAAATGATTGATAGACGAAGTCGCATGCTACCACCAATCGGCCCAAGGCGGTGGGCGTGTGGGTGAAGAACGCTCGAAAGGGTGTTCCGAGCATCGGAACGGCAGAGGATATGGAACGGGAGTGGTGGGCGTGGTGGAAGGGTATCAACCCAGGGTGGCGGGGTGGGGGGCGATGGGGGGTGATGGTGCGGGACAGCGACGGGGATTTGGACACATTGAGATGCCCGGGTCAAAACGGGTTTCTCAATGTCGTAGTGTGTCTCAAATGGTGGTTCTTATCCATGGAGACACCATCGGACGCGTGGAAGAGCGCGGTCGAGGACGTCACCTGGGCGCTGGCGAAATTGAGTGGAAAGTAAGTGTTAGGGCTGTTTAGGTTACATGTGCTGACTAGGAGTGCAGGGAGATACGCCGCAACAACCGGGAGACGAGCGTAGCGCCGCCAACGGGCCCGCCCACCCCGGCACCCGCCCACCCCGGCACCCGCCCCCGCCCCCGCCCTGCCCGCTAATTCGCCCGCCGACGCGCCTTGCCGCAACGGATGGTCCCGCTTCGCGAGACCTGGATAAGGCCTCCCAAGAGGTTCCCGTCAACGTGGAGCCCGAGCCCCAATCCCGCCACGGATCCAATAATGCCCAAATGCCGAAGAGGGCGCCCTGCCGCCCCGCCCCCCGCCCCCGCCGCTTGTGCCGCCAGGGGGGCGGTTCCCGTGATAGAGGGGAGTAGCGGTGAGGCCTAAACTGCGCCGCTGTAGCGAACGAAGGCGGCAGCGGGGCTGGGGCGCGCGCGCATTTGGGCCCGCTTGTCCGTACCCAATATAGTAGTGTAGCCCCTATTTCTTGTATTCCGGCCACCAGCGGCATTCAAAATATGATGGACTGATGCCTTTGATCCCGCCAGAGGCCTGCCGAGAGCGAGCTGAAGCCGCTGGGAGCGCCGCGCATAAGCCCACATGACCTCTGGGTACACCCACACAACTTCGCGAAACACCCCCCTGGGCACGCCCAGTATTTTTCGCGAAGTCATAACTTAAATGAGCTGGGTCTTTGCCTCGGCGGCGAGCCCTTCAAAGAACCCATTTGACGTCCGTGACCCGCGGCTTCCCACTCTTGGGTCACCTCGCCTGCCGCCCCGAGCCACCA
>JARKIC010000725.1:0-204483 GCA_029378375.1 Mycena olivaceomarginata | reverse complement strand
TTTCCATTTCCGCTCCGTCCATGGAACTTGAAGCTGCTCCTAGCCTCGCTCTTTGTCGCATGGCTAGGTGTCACACCCTACATTCACTTCTCGCTCCACCACACTTCCTCTCACGCTCTCACCCTATTTTTCCCGTTCTGGCGTCGTCGGAGGCCTATTGTGTTTTCCGGGCCAGCTCATTCTGCAGTACAGGATCGAGAAGATCCTGAAACAGCGTATTCTGTTCAAAGGGATCAACGACCTCCTGAATGACCGGAATGTCAAGATTCCCACTCGATACATCCGCCTATGGGATGAGTCACACGCATCCGAAGCGTGCCTCTTCTCCCTTGTTCAATTTCTGAAGACACCTATGGCAAAGACCCGGAATGCCGCACCTTTCATCGACCTTCTTTCCCAGGTCTTACATCTGCCAGCAAAATCGACGCCGGCAGAACTTGCGCTGGCCATGAAGCCGTATCTCACGGATACCTGGGGATGGCTGACCATGCTATCCGCACTGCTGCTCGGGTTCCTGATGACACTCGTCGCGGCTATGTCGCTCTCACACCATCGTCCAAAATTCCTCCGTCCCGTCAGACACGTATATCTGGCTTGGTGCGGAGGCGGCGTTGGCTGCGATCCGGCTCCTGACCTGGGCGTCCAATCCGTCTTGGGACGATTCGGACGGCTTGTGGTTGAAAGTAAACCCTCGGAAATCCAAGCCACTCCAGCACACGTTGGGCACCGACGAGAATCCACCCGGGACGTTCAAAATCATCCACGAGACCAGATTTTGGGAGGCGCTGACGGCTTATGCCGGTCCGGTGAATATTAACGAAATGAGGAAGATCCACGGATTCCGTCATTGGTATTCCTGGATCAGACGGAAAACTGCCCAGGGCAGCACCGAAATGCTGTACATCATTCTCGAGGGAAATCACACAGTCCTTTGCAGGATGAGGGAGGATACTCAAGACATCGAGTTCCATCGTGCTGACCTCACCATCAATCCCGGGCATGCAATGCAACTGGAGACGTTGGAAGAGGATCACGAGCTCCTGAAGTGGCCGTCGGAATTCAGGATCAGTGTTTTTGAACATTACAACTTCATCTTGTCAAGCAAAGGCGGCGATTGTGTTCCTATTCGAGTATCTTGGCCGCTATCGGAGTCTTCGTCAGTCAACTCCCAGCTTCGACCACGCGCGGCATCTCATCTCTCCCTATCTACAGAGTTTCCGGCCCTACGGATATAGCAATCGGTGTCCCCGATGGTGGCAATGGTAGCCACCACCCGAGGGACGGCGAGCGTGCCACTCCCGTCGACACTCCGACAACACACAGACCTGGAGCAAGCTTCAAGGGACTGTTGGCTCCACGCTGAGCGGCACGCAACTGACATACACAGAGTTCAGTGTCTGCTTTCGGATAATTTCAAAGAATGCGACATCGCGGGGTACGTGTTAATAGCAACTTCGAACCCGTTTGAGATTGTATTCTACAGGTCTACATCGACGGCTTTCCACTTATTTGTCTGGGTATACCCAGAGCATCCGTCAGGTATGGCGCTCTCATATTGTCTAGAAACATACCGTGCGGTATTAATGTCGCCTTAAAATCACAGCAGGCACTAGCACTGGTAGCGACAGGGATCTAGCGTATTTCTACAATGAGAGATGGCGCACATATTCAAGAGGAGCACTATCCCTCAATCGCCTCTTCAGACCCATTAATTCCAACCTCGTGAAAATCGAACGCCAAAGATCAGAAGATACAGTCGACACGGTGAAAAATGTACGGTCAATTATTCTTAGCGCGCATCTGCCACATAAACTGAGGCCGACCACCAGATGGCGTTTGCACAATGGAACGGGAACGTATTGCAGGCGCTTTCGGTGCGACTCTCGGTGAACCCTGCGATGGCTATTGAGGTGGAGAGAACCCTTGCGTCTTTCATGTCTCGGGATTTGTCTCCTTACGATTTGAGGTATATGCACTTGGGTAAGTTTTGTCCTTCTTTGACGCGAGATCTACATGACTTCCATCCCACTAGACATCTCTAGGGCCGTGCACGTAGTCCCACGGCAAGAAGCTGCGGTCAATGTTCCACATCCTACGCCCGATATGCCACATTCTGCGCCCCGTCCACATCTTATGTCCGATTTTCGTACCCGACCTCCGGATGTATATACGGAGGTTGTCGCACCCTCCACGGACTTTGAGGTTGTGGCACCACCACCTCACCTGTTGTCATCTGGACCCACCACGGCATTTCCAGTCATCGGGACCACCACCTCACTTGGAATCATCTGGACCACCACGGCATTTCCAGTCCTCACCACCTCACTTGGAATCATCTGGATTACCGCCGCATTTCCAATCATTAGGACCAGAGCAGGAAAGCAACAACGACGGGTACATGCCAGACGTCTGGGGAGGCGAGAATCCGCCCCACTTGGAACCATCTGGACTACCGGGACCACCATCTCATTTTGGAGGCCCAGGAGATTAATCCTGAGTGTAACGGTACGCTCGGACTCCGAACTCTGTTCAACTTTCTTTTATTATGACTTGACGCGATTGTCGTCGCCAAGATACCACATTCCTTGATTACTTTCCTTTTCATTTATCCGTAGTATATAAAGCCCTGATGTCCGTATTTAGTACCTTGCAGCAGCCCAGAGAACTCTCAACCGCGCAGCGAACGAGGGGCTCAGAATCCCCGGCCCAGGTAGTGCGAGATAAATTCCAGATGCAAACTCCGAAAGACTCGAAGACGAGAGCGAAAAGGCCAGATATCTAGCGTCCATTCGAGACTAGGCTCAGAAAGTAGTCAAGTTGTAAGCACAGTCCACGGGACAGTCAAGCCGGGGAGATGAAATAGATGTGCCAGTGGCTTTGACTCTTGACTCGGACCAGCTGTACATCTGGAAAAATCCCACAGTCTATGGAGTCGTATGTAGTAAGCATAAGTCGTATAGTTTTGCAGCTTACCCCTGTTATATAGGACGCTGTAGCTCTCTGCGCAAGCTCTGTAGTTCTATATAGCTGTAGCTACGCGGCGGGTATATATAGTGTCGTATTTCCATAGCCATGTAGCCTACATAGGTGTACATAGCACTATAATGTTTCATTGGTATTCGGATTCGCAGCCAAAAAAAGTGGGAAATAGATAATATTCGAGCATGTTACGACTACATTGATGTAACAAGGTAATCGAAGGAGATGCATACGACGACAGTCACCAAGGGGCGCCCTGGCAATGCACGGCTAGATCACGTTAGAAAATTTGGTCCGGCAAACCAATGATTCCCAGTGAGGCAGGAAGCAGCGGGAACGGACAGCAGGAAATCAATACGTGAGAGAAGTCGGCGGAAAGTCATTGGAACCTGACCAATTCCGAGCACTGACAACCTTGAGTACGAGACTCAAAAACCTGTAGTTAAGAGAGGCAGAGATGAATTGAAACAGCAGGGAGACAAACCGCAGAAGATTTTCAAAAGTAATGGTAGTCGGGATGACCATGTTGAGCACAGTCCGAGAAAAATGCGGCCGGAGGAAGAGCGAGGCAAAATTGGGTAACGTCAGGCCAAGAACATCAGGATGAGCAAAAGCAAGCAGTTCTTGCGACCGTGGTGAAATGGGAATAATTTGCAGTGCCATAGGACTGAATCAGTGCGCACATATTGAGGATTTCAAGGCAAAATTATGTTGTGCAGTTTCGACTGTCTGCGGCCTTGGTAGATCGGAGCTGAGGGTCGGTAAGAGCCAGCAGTATTCAGCCAGATTTTGAGGCGGGATCTTGCGCGTACAATTTACGGGACCGCATTTTGCATGAAAATTGAGTCCAGGAGGGAAATTTGAAAGAACACATCGAGCAGTGAGGACAGCTAGACGAAAGAATGAGGGGTGAGACGCAAAATGGGGGGTGGATAGAAACTGCGAGAGGAACAAGACGTCGTCTTTTATCCACCTCACGGCGATGCGGCCGCAGTGAGAGAAATTGAACAGCCTTGCGGCACAGTGGGAAAGTGACCGCGGCGCAGTGAGAAATCTGCTGTGAGTCTGCCAGCTGAGCACTGATGAGAATACTTATGGGGCTTGCTCGGGTCACGAAGAAGACAATTTTGGGCACCGCAGAGACAGAAAAAATCCAAAGCGGTCCTCAGTAGACCATAGGACTATTCCGCCCGCCAGCAAAAAATCACATCAAAAATCTCCAAGATTTTTTAATGTGACTTTAAATAATAAATAAAATTGCGGGAACGGCTGTGTGGGAGAACATGAATTTCTGATAATGACAGTCGCGCTAGCACGCAGAATAGTCCTAGACAGACATCTCAACATAGGAAGCTCTTACTTGGTGTTGATAGCTTCGCATTGTCTCAGTCTGCTGGGCAGATTCGCTCGAGAGTGATAATTCGAGAACGGTTTATCAAGCTTTTTGGAAGCACACTGAGGCGTTGGTTCTATTTTAATACTTACGGAACTGAGCCCCAACGCATTGAATGAGGATCCACGCGTGGGATGGATCCGCGCCTTGCTGTGATTTTCATGCGGGGCCCCCATCATGTGCGACGGGCAACGATGTCTGCGAAGAGGGCTGGGTTAAATTTAGATTTGCGCTTGTAAAGATTATTGACTACGACGATTGGAGGTCCGTCGTAGTAAGGGATATATCGGCTGTTGACGATTTTTCATTTCATCCAGCCGATATCTTCACTCCTGACCAATATTCCCCTCTCAACCTGACTGAGCGCTGGCTAATATTAATTCGCCCATAGTTCCTTCCTTGGAATCATGGCAATTTGCAGGTCCTAAGATTTTTGGACACTGGATGATTGTGGTACCTCAGATGTCCATTGTCGGGTTTGCCAATTTCCGTGTGCATCTCAAAGGCGCGTCCTTCGGGGATTGGCATTGCAATAAAACGGACTAATTAGCCTGATAAGTTCCAAGATCGAAAATGTTGCAGACTACTCGTGAGAGGACTAGAAGCTTCACAGTACAGTTGTGCTCTCCCTAGCTGGTCACACCATGCATTCTTTCTTCGCTACGAAATTATTTCGGCTTGGAACCTACACATCTACTTATTCCACCCCATACCTTTAACATGCCAGTGAAGACAGGTCTCGAAATGCACCTTCAGCAACTGTCGCAACATAGGCTCCTTCGTCAAGTCACACCGTGTCCTGTCATCCATGCGCTCTTGCTCTTCTCTCTCGCGATTGAGGCGTTGCTTCTCAGACTCTCGCCGTCCGAAACCTGGCCGTGGGAAATGTGCCTCGGGGACTGGTGCAAGTAGCCACTCTCCATCGACTTCGCAGCCGTTCCGTTCGAACCGGAAGATCTTCCCGTACCATGGTTCATCAGGAAAACCAGAAGTTACTTGACAGTACGGTATAGCACTCCATAGCACTCCATAGCAAATTTGTGGCTGTGATGTACCTATGGCCCCACTATGGAGCACTATCAGTGCTGCATAGTGCTGCATAGGCTCGCATAGGCCCCATAGGTACATCTCGGCTACGGTTTTCCTGATGTTCCCCACGCTTTAGTAAAGCGTGGGGCGGGCCAGATGCCGAAACGGTAATCGTCAAACCAGCCATGGACTCGGGCATCCATGAGTACTTATCGTATTCACTAGTCCGTCTTGCGCATCAAGAATAAGGTCCCGCACGAGCTTGAATCCGTCAACGCCAAATATTTGGCTCATCTGTGCACATGTACTAACGGCGTGGTGGTCACCTCGGTTACCGCTGGTGACCATGCACGTGACTGATGCGCGCGCCTATTTTGCCGGATATATTGATCGTGGTGACTTTGACAGTTTATATCTACGTTTCCTCTTTGGGAATCACCGTTCGAAGGGATCGTACTCACCGTCGGATAGAATGTGAATTTCCCGTTCCCCCCAATCTTTTTTCGTCTCTTATTCTCACCTGGAAGCAGCCGCACCGACTTCCTTCACCATCATTGAGGTACTCTATAGTAATCTGATTTGTTGAGAGCCCAACAAAACAGCTTGCGAGGAAGTTGAACACCACTCTTGCCTTTGACCAAACAAATGCCACCGGACTTTCCGATCGAGCATACCCACTTCATCCGATCGGTCTGATCGGACCTTTCGGTCCATTCACGTTTGGATTGTTCATTCCTTTCGATCGAGGATCCTCAAAGGTAACAGTGTGAAATTCTTGGTCTATCCCATCGCTGATTTACGGTCTTTCCAATCGTTAATTTTACATTCCACCCATTGAACCCGCAGTGTGTAGTTCGATCGAATGAAACGGGGTCTATAAAAATGAGACAGGGTGAGTTTCTCTCTTCATCCTCTCTTTCTCTTTTACACTCACAATGGCTTCTTCGAGCGAAAGGCCGTACGCTGAAGATGATTTGTGAGTCTTGAACAATACACTTTATAATACTAACGATGCATTCAATCTAGAACAGGATCCAACAAAGCCTCCCTTATTAAGTTTGTTCAGCGCCAAATAGCCAGATGGCCTGGACCCGGAAATTTTCAGCCTTCCAAAGTTACAGTTCCCCAGATCAAAGCCGCACTCCTTGATCCCAGCTACGGGTTTACTACGAACCAGGCTCCCATTTCTTCACCGCATCCCCTGAAAGCGCGCCACCATGAGTCTGCCCAGGTCATTCCACCAAAAGAATCTAGTCCATCTGTCGCATCTGAAATCGCTTCCGAGCGACGCCCGCAGGTATTTTTCGCCTCAGAACACCGTGAATGCTTTCTTATCAATCAGTCGCAGTACCGAACGCCCTTCCCTTGAATTCGAAGCTCCTCCTTCAAATCTCGGAAACATTGAGGTAAAAAACCTACTTACCGGAACTCAGTCTGAATGTACACAATTCACTAGCTGCTTGATATTCGCGTGTATTTGGAGGATTCTCGCGCCGTTCCAGTACATAGGACAGCAGCGATGCTTTCTGTGCCAGTTTTGGATCGTCCAACAACGGTACCAATCTGCACGAGTTCTTTGCAAGGATCTTCTCTCGGCCTTGCAAAAGAGTAATGCAGCTGTTGAAATTCCGTCTACTGGTAGGAGAGAGGTTTTCCTATCACTTTAATGCACTGACCCGAGTTCAAGGCTCCGAGACTGTCAGGATATCGTTTCCCGATCCGGAAGATGAGGAATGGAAGGTTCCATTTGTTCGCATTCCTCACGGCCAGAGCTGGGAGCTATCTCACTTCGACCCCGAAGCTCTCCACATTCCTGAGACTCGTCGGCTTAAATTGCACATTGACCATGTGAGTACTTCCTGTTGACTTCGAAGTACTCTTCTTACCGACGTTTCAGGTTCCCTCTCAGCTCTCGGTCTCTGCGCAGTCCGTTCTTAAAAGCGAACCATATACATCCAGCCCTGGACCATCGATCCCCTTTCTGCACCTACGCCAGCTCAACCTTCGCAATCGAAGGAGGATGACACTGACCCGGCAGTAAAGTTTCTTAAAACAAGCTCAGTACCAGGGACGGTTATGTCTCCTTCACAGCTAATCGTGGACGCACATTATCAAACCCTGAGATTGTTCGAGACTGGAAGTTCGCAGTCGCTTTCAGCGCAGATTACAATAAGCTCAAAGCACCAGTTGAGTGCTCTAAATGTTTAATCTAAATGCCTTGTTCTAATCGACTCATATAGAAGGTGAAAAGCAGTCGATTTACAAGGCGCTTGGGGTAGGTTCCACTTGGCTAGCACAGGCGCATACTGCCGTTGAAATAATCCGCAAGCACGGGGAGGCGGCTGAGATGGCCGCAATTTTGCAGCTGGTTGAGAGTTCACCTAAAGGCTCAACAATACTGTACAGTTTTTAGCTGATTGGAACAGCAGTCATAGTGTCTAGTAGATGTATCGTTGAGATTTTACTCACAGACAAAAGCAACGCTGTCGAACCAGTCAAAACGTGTGTTGAACTACTAACTTCCCAATTGGGAACTACCATCAATTCGTCGTTTTCCTTGTAAACTCCCTAGTGTGCTTGCTGTGTGGTAAAATTCATTATGAAGTATAAGTTTTCCTTCGTCAATACCTGTCATGTGGTAGAAATCACCTGCCACTCAGTCTGTACACCAACAAAGAAATTTATGATGTACCATTGCAGCCCGGTCATCGACAGAATAAACCTCATCCTGAATTTTTCATGCTCTGTTACTAATTCTTGAAGTCATATACATGTCGATTGACTGTTTAAAAATCCTCAGAAGGAGTTGAATAATCCGGCTGCACCGTATACGCACCAAATGAATGGCCTGACACGGTCACATGACCCATCACAAAACAATTGAGGCGAGTTAGACCTCTGGAGCGTGTCAGAGGGCCGAGATCTGGAATGAAACAAGTTCAAATGGTATAATGAACAGTATCTGAGATGATTAAACACTACTTATCACGATACTAGGTAAATATCTATGGAAAATTGGCGGCGGCAGCAATTACTGCCGCCCGATTGCCTGCGGTCTTCAGATAGTCTGAAAATGCGCGCGCTCGGAATTGTCGAGCATACTTATCAGTAATAAAACGGTTTACCAGGTTGATATTCCAACGAGGCTTCTTGCTGAGCTCGAGAATGAGATTTACCACCCGCATTCTGCGAGTATTCTCGTTCTTGAGCCCGGCATATTGCGCCGCCATTTGGCGCCCCAAGTCGTCGTCAACTCCTCCACAGACATGTAACCTCCCACTCCATCCTTCCACTCGGTCCAATACTCCCAGATACTGTCCGCAGAGGTGTACTTGTACCGGGGTAGCCAATCCCCATTAACCCATTCCGGTGCGTGTTTGCGGAAAGTTCCGCTCCGTAGCGCTGGTAGTAGAATGCCTGGCGCTCTTCGGGTGATTTTAGGGCAGGAATGCTCGCAGAAGCCCGGTAGGGGGAGATGGAAGGTAGGGGCTGGAGAAGGAAAGAGAGAGTTCATTTCTCCAGGCATGTGATGAAGAGAAATCCACCGCAATTGAGGCGTCCAGTGTTGGGTTGGGAGGGAAAACATTGAGGAGATATCTGAGGATTCATCGGACGGTACGGAGAGAGCAGGAGAGGGCATGGTAAACGAGAGTCGAAAGATAGGTCGACTCGGCTGGAAAGGAGCGGTTATATCTGTTGAGAATAGATTGTCAATGCGGTTCAGCAAGGGCAGCGTCAGAGAAACGCTACATACCATGCGAATTCTTGACCCGTTTCGAGCCTGCCATGAGCTCGATGAGGCTCTGCATTTGACTCATCTGTCCCTGCATCGAATCATCTGTGCCTGGTAAGTTTGTCGTTCGCGTTCAAAGGCTAAATTCTGCGTGGCAAGAGCACCATGCAGCGAAGCAACAAGGTGCTGAGGGAGATTCTGAAAGGCAAGTCGCGCCGTCTCCTCTGCTGCATCAATCGCAGCGGTGGAAGTCGCTGCAAACTGACGGAAGGGTGTGGAGTTGAAGGGGGCAAATTTGAAAATCGGAGCATGGGGATTTAGGGTGAAGAGAACGGCCATGTCCTGGATGAGAACGCGACGAAACCAAGCCATGGTGGCCAGGAATTTTCGCAGGGCAATGTCCTTGGCTAGACGGCTGAATGCTCGCGGCTAAGCAACGCAACTTGCTCCGATTCAATCCAAGGGAATATCTGCTCGGAGATTTCACCTGGGGGATCTTTACACAATCACAAGTTAGCAAAAGGTCAAACAGTCAATAGAAACGTACCAAGGCAGTCTCTGGCGACGCGGTACAGCTCCGGCTTGTTACTGTTGAAGAAAACAGCGCCAAGAAGTGCTCCAACGGGCATCGCCCGGTCGTAGCAATTTTTGAACGACCCGCTCTCATTCCATCCTCCCAAGGCTTCGTATCGCTGACGCTGGCCCCATAGGTGCGACAGGTTTGAGCCGCAAACGGCCTGGTTCCATGGGTCACCTTTGTGATGGAAACATTGTTGGCTTCGTGCATTTGCATGACTCGGTCATGGTGGGCTTTAAATTGAAGTTAGATAGGCTCGCAAACGTTGTAAAGAAGACGTACATTGATAGCTCATTTCTGTGGTGCCAATACCGGTTGAGAAAACATGGTATGTATACCAATCACGCCGACCATACTCCCCGTAACCGGAGTCAGAAAAGTCGGGGGAGAATCGGGGACAGGGTAGCAGCAATGTGAAAATAACCGAACATCATCATCGCAACAGCCCCAACCCCGCACAGTTCAACATGTTTATGGCGCAGAACTCCATGCTCGTCGATGCGGCCGGTCTGATTATGCTTAGCATTATCTGCCAGGCTCCGAGGACCTGAATTGAATGTGTTAGTCGTCTGTAAAATAGAGTCCGAAAGGAAGAACCACATACCGGTGCGTCGAGATCATCCCCAAGCGGAATTGAAGTCTTGAATAGATCGGACCAGAGCAGAATCCGGGCACTATCGCCTCTAAATGCAGTCGCGGCTCCCATCAAGAGCATCGCGCGATCACGCAAGCCAAGGTAAATACGATTGGGACCCGAGAAATTTGTCAAGCACCAGCTTGCACAGGCTCGAAGCTCGTCGACAGTGTAGGTGTCTATGCAGAATCAGCGAATGAAAAAAGCCCAAGGGAATCAAGATTATACCCAGAGAGCTTCCAGCCGCCTTGGTAATCTGCGCCTTCTCCGCGCGCTTCGGTTCGTCTTGCGATTATGAATGGGGCTGTCTGCCACCATGTCGAAGCGAGGCGAAGTGCGAGAAGCGAGCCGGGTAGTCTTGCGAGCCAGAGGGGTATGAGGCGCGTTTGGTGGGGTATAGGGGTGGAATTTTGGATTATTCATTGCTGGCGTATAAGCTGCGAGAGGAGGCGGAAGAATACCGACGCGAGACTAGTGCTGGCCAAAAATATGATACGGAAAAATATATTTTGAATATATTCAAATATTATGAATACGATACGACCCCGGGATGACTGTCTGAATATGAATACAAGTGAATATGAATACGATACGATATGAATACAATACGATACGGGGCCGGGCGTATTCAGATATATTTGAATACAGTGACCCGCCTGAAGTTCCGATCTCGGCCATCAGAAACCATCATCTTTTGCTCTCGGAGCCTTGCCAATCTTTCAATCTTTCGCCTAGGCTCCCCGGCATCAAGCTGGTGCATAGTAGCGGACTCTGAATCGCATCAAAACCGGGCGCTTCTGTGGACGGTCACAGGACGACGGAACACTTTTCTATGGACACATCAGAGATGTCCCCGACCTCCGTACAGGAAGATTTGGACAAGTTTCTCGCGGCCATAAATAGTCTCCCTGCTTCTTGTCTCACTGGCCGACGGGATGGTCCTCTCGCAAAGATTTTATGGAAGCAAAATAAGGGCACTTTAAAATACATGGCGTGTGCCATGCGGGATATTCTTGCAATTCTGGTGTAAGCATTTCCATTGAGTGTCTTTTTTCGAGTGTGAAGCACATGCTATCTGATGCTCGGTCATCCATGACTGCGGAGGCGGCGTCTGTGGATATTGTTAGGAATAGTTGAAGTCGGGGCTTGGCCACGGTGTAAACTACATGGATTTCATCAAGATTCATGACGACTAAATATATTTAGATATATTCAAAATATATTCATATTCAACCTTGTGAATATGAATACAATACAATACAAATATGATACGGGCCCAGAGCACTGAATACGATATGAATATGAATACGATACACCATTTGGTGTATCGTATTCATATTTGGCCAGCACTACGCGAGACTGCTATACAAAGTTCTTTCTGCCACCCGAGCCGACACTGGGATCCGCTTTTGATTGGCGAATGGGAATAATTAGTAAGCGGCTGGGAAATTGTGCCTGGAATAGCACATACCGCGGCACAGGGGGTAGGAATTGAAGGGTGGTGAAGGCTAAGGATGCAGGCAAGAGTTGTCCAGATTTAGCGAGCCTCAGATGGAATACGCGAAGACAATGGGAAAAAGAAGCTAAGGATTGTCGCTCACATGAGAAAGAAGGTAGAAGCGGTGCTGATCGGGACAGCGGGCCCGCAAAACCGATCACCGTAGGGCAATTGTGTGGTTACTCCGGCTACGCTACGCGGGGGTCACCAGAAAGGTCACCAGAGCGACCTGGTTACCCTACGTATACTCTATGTACCTTCTATTTGGCGGAATGTTCTCAAGAATTGATTACGTTTCGGAAAGATCCAATTCGACGGCGCCTCTCCGCCTTGTGAATACAGAAATAATTGAACAGGCGGTAGCTATCTTTTCCTATCATGTTTGATGCATTGAATACTGAAATCTCATTTGAAGAACCCACCGATGCACCGTCCACAGACTCGATCCATCCCGTGGCCTCGACTTCAGCGGCCCCTCCTCTATCCAATGATGCGACGATGGGAGATGTTTTCGACCCCGATTCGGCGGGTACATATTTCCCTGCGGTTCGGCACCCGTGCATCATCTATTCCCTGGATTGGATGATATCTTGTACCTGCCCACTGCCTCCAAAATCGACGACATGTTTGCTTTCAATAATTCCGCCTTCTTCCCCCAAACGACCTTGAAAACTTTGATTGGTCTTTCCTTGACGACTTCGGGTCGGGTCCCACGGATGCATCAATTACGTCCTCTTTTGACGGCGCTGCGAGCTTCTCAGCTCGATTTTCGGCACCAGCGTCGCCTCCCCGCCTCCCACCTATCCCAATTTCGCCCTCTCCTCCCCCCGTACCCCTCGTTGCCCCTCCGGCTGCCAAGCCGTTATCGAGGAAGCGCAAAAACGATATTGATGGACTTGATCTGCAAACAACGTGCTTGAAGGGCAGTCATGGTCCCGAGTACGAAAGCGATCCTCATAATAGGTATGTTCCATCTAAATTTCTTTCCATCTTCTTTTGTCATTGACGGATTTACGCCACAGGCTGTAGTGTAATTGACTTGGCGGTGGACGAGCCCCTTAGAGTATTTAGCTTCACTGAATAAATATGTTGGCCGGAACAATGTGTTTATCTAGCAAGTTCAAGTCTGTCGTGCTCATAGTTGATGGCCAGGTGTGTCGAACTTGATGTGTCGAAGTTGAAGCACGGTGTGTCGCATCTGGCCGAGGTGTGTCGAACATTGAGGCGGTGTGTCGCATCTGATTCAGGTGTCGAATCTAAGGTGTCGTAGTGTCGCATCTGGTCTATCCCGCCGTTCTGGCTTCCTTCCCGCATGCCGCGCCCAATGGTCAACTCCCGGTCCAAATCATTGCAATATCTCTTAAACTCTGGGTAACAGTTGCAAACCGAGCGCCTTGAGACACAGGCTATTCTGGACTATATTTTGGATACTTTCTCCCAATGCAACTCAGTATTTTCATTTCATTTATTTGTCGAGGTGCCGGAGCGAAGCAGCGGCGCGTCCTGCTGTGCATTATCAGACCGATAGTATTCCGAGATTCCGAGTGTGCAACGGCGTCGGAAGTGATCAAAGAAGGAAGAGTTGATCGGGGAACTGTGAAACACGAGACAACTAAGTCTAAAAAAAGTCTCAATACAATACAGAGGGGCTAAACCGTGTCTCCGAGAAATGAGTATTTGTGCGAGGGGATGACTGATGGCCGGCGGCAAAAGGTTGACAGTGCATCACGGAAATCCTGACCATGCAACTGCAAAGACCCTCACTGCGTTGAGACCCCCCGTAGACTGACCTGGGTCTACCTGGGTCTACCTCGGTATACCTCAGTCTACCCACTGTCTACCCGGGTAGACATATGTCAACCCTGACATGTCGACATATGTGGGTCTACCTCGGTGTACCCCTGTCTACCTCCGGCTACCTAAGGTGGACAGCCTTCGGCTACCTCCGGCTACCTCGGTCTTCGGTGGTACACTCACCTCGTCCAAACTTATATTGCTAATTTAAGCTCACCTCGGCCTTGCTATGTCTGGGGGTCTCTCCTCTACTTTTCACTAGTTCTGGCTTCCTTATCCATGTCTTGGCGAGCGATTATGTAACCTGCGCTGCTCATTTTGAAACGGCATTTCCGCCGTGCGGTCGTTGAACGCTCTCGGGAACCATTCCGCATCAGCCCTGCAGATCCCCTTCTCCCGTGCTTGTTCATCAACCTTAGGCGTGTTGCAAGGCGTGCAACGTGGCATTTGTCTCTTTCCTTCAAGTTCACCCATGTCTATCGCCTTCGCTTTTTTTGCTTGAGCTATGCAACGCAGTACTTTTGCTCGCTCCCAGTCCCAGAACCAGCAGTATTCTGACAGTTATGGGGATGACTCCTATCCCGAGGACGAGCCTTTCGACACAGCCCCGCGGTACACTGTTTTTTCACGCTATCAGTCGTCCGCCACTAACAAGAAGAACAGATTTTCCTATCCCGAGGACGAGCCTTTCGACACACCCCCCCGGTACACTCTTTGTCATGCTATCGGTCGTCCGCCACTAATGAGAAGAACAGCTTTTATCCCCCGGCAGAGCCTGTGTTTCCAGCTCGTCATCGCCAATATGGTGCGCTTGGGCGTGGGCCAGCTCCGTGAGTAGTAATATCCTGCATGTCAGTAATCCTTGACGCTGTCGGTAGACACCATGGGCGTTCGACGTCAATGAACCCTCCTTCTCGTGTCTCCACCCAGCCTGCTGGTCGTTCTCGCTCCTCTCAGCGCTCCACCTCGCACATGTCCGACATGGAGGCCATGTTCCAACGGCTTTCGATGGAGCAAGAAGAACAATCATCGCCAACAAACTGCGGCACTGGAGGCATGCCATCGCCAGCAAACCGAGGGGGCTGCAGAAACGCCTCGAGGCTCTTGAGGCTCGCCCCCGTCCCTCATCTTCGGAGTCCTTCCGCGGAGGAGTGGCAACCCGTGGCAGAATGACTCAGGCCAAGCGGCGGTCGCAGCGGTATATTCAGCGAGGGTTGCCTCCACCCGAGGCCATAGCACCTGAGCTCGATTCTGCCGCAGCGCATGCGGCTGCCGCACTCGCAGCCCTCGACGAGGATGAGGAAGTTCTTCGGCGACGATGAGGGGGAGCCTGAGGAACGACCCACGGACGGTAAAAAGAGGGTCAGCGATAAACAGCTCTCCAGGTTTGTGGACAATGATCCGTTGATTACTCTTCTCATCGGAAACATAGAGATACTCCACACAAACCTTCCGCGGTGTGTGCGGTATAAAGGGAAAGAACTGGCCGGACCCGGCCGTTGTCCGTCTGAATCCCACAACTGGAGTACCGTATCTGACTCCGTTGTTCAACTGCGATGTCGACGACCCTCACAATCATTCTGTTTGTCTTGCCGTTGTGGAGGTGGTTGATACCCAGCTGAAGGCAAGTACTAATGTAACTATCTAAACTGAGTGCTTATATGCTGTGTTTCAGGGGAAGCGGCCTAAGAGCATTTCCGATAATGCAGTGTGGGATGAGTACACGCTTCTGGAGTGCGCTAAACATTCGTTCCGTAACTTGAGGAAAGCGTGGAAGAGAGGTCAGAGCGTGGAAGCAGAAGAGCAAGGCGCGACCCAAGATCGTAACACGCGCATGTATCGTCGCCGCGAACGGGTAAGTGCTGCGCCACAATCTATTGTTATAACTAGTCGTCGATCCGTGTTTCCAGAAAAGTGGAAAAATTGAAGAACGGATCGAAGCATACGCGGAAAAGTATTGTATTCCCGTGCATGTTGTCCGCGAGCTCGTCCATGAGGAGTTGATATCTGATGAAGCGTCGGGTCCGGAGGACAAAGCGATTGAAAGTCCTGCGGCCTGGAAAGTTCGTATGGCAGTACAGTATGGCGAAAAGGATGTCTCTCCAGCCGCACTCAAGGACCAAAGCTTCCTCGAAGTTCTCGAATGTCCATGGCGTTCCGACGAGGTATTTATTTCATCGTAGTCGGATATCCTGGAGAATACGCTACTGATGAACGTCCTCAGCTTTCCGAATTTTCGCGCAGGATCCAGGAGCTGCCCGTGAAATCAGGAAACGTCCAGTACAAGCGTGTGAGAGGTACACTCCGCAAGTGCTCTCGTATCCCCCGGATTTCGCCTTATGATTTCGGCATCTCTCGTGAGTGGTTGGAGGAGCAACGCCAGGATCCAGAGGCTGCGCTTTTGCTCACGGACTGGGGCATCCATGGCAATCCGAAGGATTTCGAAGGAATTGGATCGGAGGTAGGACCCACTGATGAATCTGCTGCAGCAGGCGAAAGGGTCGTCGATCCGCGGTTTGATTTTGAGGGCTTGGCTGATCGCGACGACTCGTAGAGAATTTGACCATTATTACCTGATTCGTTCTAGCACACTCATATTGATACCTAACTCGTTCTTGGCGTATTCACAGTATATCTAATTGTTTCTTAACAAATTTACAATAATTGATTCGTCTTGATACATCTCGGGCAGCTGCCGATGAAATTCGATTATCTATTCCACCTTGTCACCAAAGCCGTACGCAAGGAGAGAGGTGGGGAACTGGATTAAGAACGCATCAGATCGTACGTTCAAGACGAAAGGGAGAATCAGCGTACCCGATCCATCGTGGTAGTAATCCAAAGGGAGGCTTTGTATGTGAGATTTTTCCGCGAGAAATTTGGCAATGAATCTCATCTAAGGGCAGAACAATCGGAGGGAAATCCTCGTCTTTTGGGTCGGTGTAAGTGTCGTATTCCCACGTTTCAGCACCCAATTGTGGACTATGCAGAGTGACGGTGAGTGGTATCATTGAAGAACAATGAACACGAACTAGTTGTCCCAAGGAAACCTCCCGCCATCTAGTGGAGTCAAATTTGAACACTTCATCCACGAGATGTGAACCAAGATGACATTTTTGGACGTGGGAACTTCTGGTTGAATGTGTCGTAGGATTTGACGAACTTCCCAGCAAAGGCTTCACCCTCATATCGAAATTGGATGAGTGATGAGCCCGCAGTATTGCGTCGTGAACGCTCCGTTGGTATAAGCCGTTTACCATTGAGTAATGCAAAATTATGCAAACTCAACAACTGGAGAGAGCATCGTAGTCCCGACAACTTTATCGAGTGCAAAATGGACTGTCGGCTCCTTCCTGTTGTAGTATTTGAACAGTCCCCAGACGCAGTATGTCTTCTTCATCAAGATGCAAGGAATCCTGGGCAACGCTTCCGGGGAAAACACGCGAGCCTCCTTGTGTGTCTGTGAACCAGTGAATCTACCGTGCCAACTTACTGTCCCACCGCAACATACCTGCATGAGCTGCATCTTGAACGGTACCAATGGCCTCGGCATTATCGGTTTCACCCAGGATAAGTTGAACAAGGTCCCCTTCAATTGCGACGACGAGTTACGTTGAACAGGGTTCTGTGAGACTTGACTGAGCTGGCAACGGAAAGGTCAGTGCTACTAGCATGGGAATGCGGCCTTGTGCCACATACAACTGAATCAATCCGCGTAGAGCGATGAAATTCTCTCATCATCGAAACTTCGAGACAACCACCAGTCCAATTATTGCTATTCAGGTTTTTGAGGATTTTATTCAGACGCTCGGTGAGAAATGCCCAAAACCCGTTCAATGGACCGTATAGGGAGATCTGCTCTGGGATATGGACGGCCCAGTGATGATTCGGTCTCATATTACGAGATCCATAAAGCTATACAGATCAATTAGGTTCGCAATCAATGGTTTGGAAAGCGTACCTTGAAAAATTTCAAGAGGTAGTCCCGCAACAGCACCACAACAGCGGGAAGCATATCCGTACAAATGGAATTACCGACGACAATTTTCAGGAAGGCAGAAAACTTGAGAAAATTGTCGTCTTCGCCTTCCTGCAGTCTTGTACGTGGGGGCTTTCGGCAGTTTGGGCTGAGCGGACGTCTGGGGGCCCTCGTCCCAGGCTAGCTTCTTCCTTTCGTATTCCCTCAAAGCGGCTGGATATCGTTGGTCGGCGATCTGGAACTCTTTCTTGGCCTCTTTAGGGAATCTATCCCAGACAACCGGTATCTAAGGGGTGATGAAAAGAAGAACGGAGATCGCGCGCATGGCCAACTTACAATTAGGGCCAAGGGCCGTTACTGCGAATTTATACTCATCGGCAGTAAGAGAACCACCCGCCGGCTCGCCAACTCGCAAGGGTAAACGGCCCGCCCACAACGGAGACTCAAACTGTTGATAGATAGTGAAACGGAGAACCGAATGATGGTGTACACTTACAGTCTCGAGAAATTCGTGAATTGTATGGAGCTCACGATGAAAATTGGCTGTGTCGGCCCGCAGAGATCCGCTCTTGATCCACACCGTATACCACTGGGTCTTTGCAAGACCTGAAAAGCGATAAAAATCAGTCGGCTCGAACTGCTCAAGTGCGCTCACCGAGGAGTAAATTATGCATGGGATCAACAACCGTATATCTCCACTATATATCTCACTATATCAAAGTACTTCAGGCGGGCGAATTCCGTCCAACGGACTCCGTGCTCAGAAAAGAAATTGTCTCGTTCTTCCGCCGTTTTCAAGGCCTTATATTCTCACAAAGGTGTCTGTGCTGCTCGCCGTTCCTTGCAGGAAACTCTAGATGAAACAAAATTCAGAATCTTATATATTCAAGTTTTATTCAAGTTCTATTACCGTTTCGCAAAGACTCCTGGCTGAAAAGCTCAGCGTGGGAGACAGTACATTTAGGGCAGGGCGCGGCATTGTGGCCATGGTCTGCAAAGCCACAAAGTTTGCACATTGCGGGGTGGTCGGCGATGATCGCAACCAGAGCCACTCGCACCCGAATTCCTGATGTCAAATGAGTGGCAGGAAAGATGTATCTGAGAATGACTTGCCGTCTGGATGCTCTGGAGTTTGAATTACCATTCCTTGCTCATACAATTTCACTAGGTCATCCACGATGATTTTCAAATAATTCTGCAATTGCTCAGCAGTAGGTTCGTGCGGGCCGGGCAACATCCGTTGAGAACCAGATTTCCTGCACGATACCTGATAGCAGATTAGAGTCTCTAAAAATCCAACACAACAAAGATGACGTGCATGAGTGAGTTTTCCAAGTTTTGGATGCAGAATGACATAACACCAGAAGAATGCGAGGGGCCGTAGCTACTGGTCTTTCGTCCGAACCTGAAAAAAACCATGAGGCACAGAAAGGACGATGACAATTCATAAACGAGGCCTACCAGTCAAGAGAAAATGTCACCCCAAGCCTCAGCTCCTCCGCAGCACTTGGGCCAAAGAAAAAGAGCTCTCCATCGTGTCCCCGTAGTGTTCTCCACAGCTCTCCATCTTGCATACTTCGGAGCTCCCCTTCCACAGTAGTGCGAGTCTTCCACGCGTTGACGGAAGCAACCATTCCAGGCCTGGCAAAAAACTCGGCCAGCGCGACAGACAAAGACTGGATAGGAGCGACCATATGAGGCTCCCGTCGAGCATCGCCGACTTCTTCACCATCCCCAGGTGCAGGGACAGTGGCTTGTCCATCATCGAGGGCGTTAAAGAGTCGTCGCAGTGCAGGTCAGAATAGTTCTAAGTTGCAGTCGGGACAGAATGTGTTGGAAGCGATGCCGGGTTGAAAGACTTTGTGACAATTATAGCAGACTGGGTGGATAGTAAACCGGTCCCGCGCCTTCAACCTTGCAAATACGGTGTGGAGTGTTGTAGGCATGTCAGCAGTACCTCGTAGCAAATTGCCGGGCAGCGAAGCGAATACATGCTCCAAGCACTTCAGGATGAGTGCGCATGCGTGGAATGTGACATGATGCCGTGTGTGCAGAAATGCGACGAGGTATACAGCTCCTCTCACATACCAGTGAGGGTGCACGGCGTCCCTGTCGTGGGTCGAAGGAAGCTCCGTGGAACTCTCCTCACCGGTGATGTGCCCTGACACGGCTGTCCCAGATGCTTCAAGTGCAGCCGGTGCGGGTTCATCACTGCAATGAATCAACCAATAATCTATGAGCATGCAAAAAAGCCACTTACCATGGAATGCCGTCGACATTCGCCTGGGTAGATGCTGGAACAGTTGCTGAGCGACGCTGACTGAATTGAGCGACTTTCCGGCCCCGCGATGCGATTGTGGTTTCACGTGATGGAGCCGGATGATCTGCAGCAGTATCAGGCCTGCGCGCTGCACCTCCACCACTCCCGCGCCCACGCGAGTGGATGGAAACTGGGGTTTCGCCGCGTGCCGGAGCATTGGCCGACATCTCAGAGGTGTCAGCGGTGTTCTGACGTCCACCACGGCCTCGAGTGTGGATAGAGCGCGTATTTGATGCAGGACGAGATGGTTGGGCCATGCTTCAGTCAGTTTGAGGCAGAATCTTTATATATGCCCTGGTCTTGAGATGGCGAATCGGACAAAACGAGGGAATGTCGGCGCAAAGAATTGTATTCTGGGACACTGAGGGCCCTCTAAAACAGAGAGATATTGATACATTGCACTTTTATAATGAATGGGAGACAAGGAGAGAGAACAACGAGGGAACTTCGGGGCTTTGGAACCCAGTAAGCGCAGAACTAGGCCATGTCGAGCAAGTCATTCCCAAACCCTACGGGATATCAAGGACCAGAGAAGTTCAAAATGAGAGCGAGCCAATGGACGAGACTCGGGAGCTCCGAAAGTCCCCAGACAAGTCCGAGGAAAGCCAGAGAAGAACGAGCCGGCAACTCAAAGGAACGCGCCAGCGGATTCGGAATCACGGCATCGCCAAGCATGTACACACACAATGACAGCGGTGGCCATCGGATCACTCAATTTCGCCTCTGCAAACAGTCGTGGCAACTCGTTTACATTTCACTGTCAACTTCGGGTCGAGCTAGGTTGAAAGTTCGGTAGTGAAACCCAGTGTTGATGTCAGCCTGATCAGGTATGGGTCTGTCTACCTTAGTCTACCTTGGTCTACCTCGGCCCAGATCCGTGTACCTCCATCTACAGGGTAGACAGACGGTAGACTCAGGTAAACCGGGTGTGTGTACCCAAAATGGACTTAGGTAGACAGAGAGGTTGGTCTACCCTCTGTCTACCTGGGTAGACTGACTCTTGCTCGACATGGCCTAGTTCTGCGCTTACTGGGTTCCAAAGCCCCGAAGTTCCCTCGTTGTTCTCTCTCCTTGTCTCCCATTCATTATAAAAGTGCAATGTATCAATATCTCTCTGTTTTAGAGGGCCCTCAGTGTCCCAGAATACAATTCTTTGCGCCGACATTCCCTCGTTTTGTCCGATTCGCCATCTCAAGACCAGGGCATATATAAAGATTCTGCCTCAAACTGACTGAAGCATGGCCCAACCATCTCGTCCTGCATCAAATACGCGCTCTATCCACACTCGAGGCCGTGGTGGACGTCAGAACACCGCTGACACCTCTGAGATGTCGGCCAATGCTCCGGCACGCGGCGAAACCCCAGTTTCCATCCACTCGCGTGGGCGCGGGAGTGGTGGAGGTGCAGCGCGCAGGCCTGATACTGCTGCAGATCATCCGGCTCCATCACGTGAAACCACAATCGCATCGCGGGGGCCGGAAAGTCGCTCAATTCAGTCAGCGTCGCTCAGCAACTGTTCCAGCATCTACCCAGGCGAATGTCGACGGCATTCCATGGTAAGTGGCTTTTTTGCATGCTCATAGATTATTGGTTGATTCATTGCAGTGATGAACCCGCACCGGCTGCACTTGAAGCATCTGGGACAGCCGTGTCAGGGCACATCACCGGTGAGGAGAGTTCCACGGAGCTTCCTTCGACCCACGACAGGGACGCCGTGCACCCTCACTGGTATGTGAGAGGAGCTGTATACCTCGTCGCATTTCTGCACACACGGCATCATGTCACATTCCACGCATGCGCACTCATCCTGAAGTGCTTGGAGCATGTATTCGCTTCGCTGCCCGGCAATTTGCTACGAGGTTACTGCTGACATGCCTACAACACTCCACACCGTATTTGCAAGGTTGAAGGCGCGGGACCGGTTTACTATCCACCCAGTCTGCTATAATTGTCACAAAGTCTTTCAACCCGGCATCGCTTCCAACACATTCTGTCCCGACTGCAACTTAGAACTATTCTGACCTGCACTGCGACGACTCTTTAACGCCCTCGATGATGGACAAGCCACTGTCCCTGCACCTGGGGATGGTGAAGAAGTCGGCGATGCTCGACGGGAGCCTCATATGGTCGCTCCTATCCAGTCTTTGTCTGTCGCGCTGGCCGAGTTTTTTGCCAGGCCTGGAATGGTTGCTTCCGTCAACGCGTGGAAGACTCGCACTACTGTGGAAGGGGAGCTCCGAAGTATGCAAGATGGAGAGCTGTGGAGAACACTACGGGGACACGATGGAGAGCTCTTTTTCTTTGGCCCAAGTGCTGCGGAGGAGCTGAGGCTTGGGGTGACATTTTCTCTTGACTGGTAGGCCTCGTTTATGAATTGTCATCGTCCTTTCTGTGCCTCATGGTTTTTTCAGGTTCGGACGAAAGACCAGTAGCTACGGCCCCTCGCATTCTTCTGGTGTTATGTCATTCTGCATCCAAAACTTGGAAAACTCACTCATGCACGTCATCTTTGTTGTGTTGGATTTTTAGAGACTCTAATCTGCTATCAGGTATCGTGCAGGAAATCTGGTTCTCAACGGGATGTTGCCCGGCCCGCACGAACCTACTGCTGAGCAATTGCAGAATTATTTGAAAATCATCGTGGATGACCTAGTGAAATTGTATGAGCAAGGAATGGTAATTCAAACTCCAGAGCATCCAGACGGCAAGTCATTCTCAGATACATCTTTCCTGCCACTCATTTGACATCAGGAATTCGGGTGCGAGTGGCTCTGGTTGCGATCATCGCGACCACCCCGCAATGTGCAAACTTTGTGGCTTTGCAGACCATGGCCACAATGCCGCGCCCTGCCCTAAATGTACTGTCTCCCACGCTGAGCTTTTCAGCCAGGAGTCTTTGCGAAACGGTAATAGAACTTGAATAAAACTTGAATATATAAGATTCTGAATTTTGTTTCATCTAGAGTTTCCTGCAAGGAACGGCGAGCAGCACAGACACCTTTGTGAGAATATAAGGCCTTGAAAACGGCGGAAGAACGAGACAATTTCTTTTCTGAGCACGGAGTCCGTTGGACGGAATTCGCCCGCCTGAAGTACTTGATATAGTGAGATATATAGTGAGATATACGGTTGTTGATCCCATGCATAATTTACTCCTCGGTGAGCGCACTTGAGCAGTTCGAGCCGACTGATTTTTTATCGCTTTTCAGGTCTTGCAAAGACCCAGTGGTATACGGTGTGGATCAAGAGCGGATCTCTGCGGGCCGACACAGCCAATTTTCATCGTGAGCTCCATACAATTCACGAATTTCTCGAGACTGTAAGTGTACACCATCATTCGGTTCTCCGTTTCACTATCTATTCAACAGTTTGAGTCTCCGTTGTGGGCGGGCCGTTTACCCTTGCGAGTTGGCGAGCCGGCGGGTGGTTCTCTTACTGCCGATGAGTATAAATTCGCAGTAACTGGCCCTTGGGCCCTAATTGTAAGTTGGCCATGCGCGCGATCTCCGTTCTTCTTTTCATCACCCCTTAGATACCGGTTGTCTGGGATAGATTCCCTAAAGAGGCCAAGAAAGAGTTCCAGATCGCCGACCAACGATATCCAGCCGCTTTGAGGGAATACGAAAGGAAGAAGCTAGCCTGGGACGAGGGCCCCCAGACGTCCGCTCAGCCCAAACTGCCGAAGCCCCCACGTACAAGACTGCAGGAAGGCGAAGACGACAATTTTCTCAAGTTTTCTGCCTTCCTGAAAATTGTCGTCGGTAATTCCATTTGTACGGATATGCTTCCCGCTGTTGTGGTGCTGTTGCGGGACTACCTCTTGAAATTTTTCAAGGTAC
This sequence comes from Mycena olivaceomarginata, assembly GCA_029378375.1. Classification (NCBI taxonomy): domain Eukaryota; kingdom Fungi; phylum Basidiomycota; class Agaricomycetes; order Agaricales; family Mycenaceae; genus Mycena; species Mycena olivaceomarginata. Next base: position 180,708 of record JARKIC010000725.1, on the reverse strand, counting down.
GCTTTCCAAACCATTGATTGCGAAACCTAATTGATCTGTATAGCTTTATGGATCTCGTAATATGAGACCGAATCATCACTGGGCCGTCCATATCCCAGAGCAGATCTCCCTATACGGTCCATTGAACGGGTTTTGGGCATTTCTCACCGAGCGTCTGAATAAAATCCTCAAAAACCTGAATAGCAATAATTGGACTGGTGGTTGTCTCGAAGTTTCGATGATGAGAGAATTTCATCGCTCTACGCGGATTGATTCAGTTGTATGTGGCACAAGGCCGCATTCCCATGCTAGTAGCACTGACCTTTCCGTTGCCAGCTCAGTCAAGTCTCACAGAACCCTGTTCAACGTAACTCGTCGTCGCAATTTGAAGGGGACCTTGTTCAACTTATCCTGGGTGAAAACCGATAATGCCGAGGCCATTGGTACCGTTCAAGATGCAGCTCATGCAGGTATGTTGCGGTGGGACAGTAAGTTGGCACGGTAGATTCACTGGTTCACAGACACACAAGGAGGCTCGCGTGTTTCCCCGGAAGCGTTGCCCAGGATTCCTTGCATCTTGATGAAGAAGACATACTGCGTCTGGGACTGTTCAAATACTACAACAGGAAGGAGCCGACAGTCCATTTTGCACTCGATAAAGTTGTCGGGACTACGATGCTCTCTCCAGTTGTTGAGTTGCATAATTTTGCATTACTCAATGGTAAACGGCTTATACCAACGGAGCGTTCACGACGCAATACTGCGGGCTCATCACTCATCCAATTTCGATATGAGGGTGAAGCCTTTGCTGGGGAAGTTCGTCAAATCCTACGACACATTCAACCAGAAGTTCCCACGTCCAAAAATGTCATCTTGGTTCACATCTCGTGGATGAAGTGTTCAAATTTGACTCCACTAGATGGCGGGAGGTTTCCTTGGGACAACTAGTTCGTGTTCATTGTTCTTCCAATGATACCACTCACCGTCACTCTGCATAGTCCACAATTGGGTGCTGAAACGTGGGAATACGACACTTACACCGACCCAAAAGACGAGGATTTCCCTCCGATTGTTCTGCCCTTAGATGAGATTCATTGCCAAATTTCTCGCGGAAAAATCTCACATACAAAGCCTCCCCTTTGGATTACTACCCACGATGGATCGGGTACGCTGATTCTCCCTTTCGTCTTGAACGTACGATCTGATGCGTTCTTAATCCAGTTCCCCACCTCTCTCCTTGCGTACGGCTTTGGTGACAAGGTGGAATAGATAATCGAATTTCATCGGCAGCTGCCCGAGATGTATCAAGACGAATCAATTATTGTAAATTTGTTAAGAAACAATTAGATATACTGTGAATACGCCAAGAACGAGTTAGGTATCAATATGAGTGTGCTAGAACGAATCAGGTAATAATGGTCAAATTCTCTACGAGTCGTCGCGATCAGCCAAGCCCTCAAAATCAAACCGCGGATCGACGACCCTTTCGCCTGCTGCAGCAGATTCATCAGTGGGTCCTACCTCCGATCCAATTCCTTCGAAATCCTTCGGATTGCCATGGATGCCCCAGTCCGTGAGCAAAAGCGCAGCCTCTGGATCCTGGCGTTGCTCCTCCAACCACTCACGAGAGATGCCGAAATCATAAGGCGAAATCCGGGGGATACGAGAGCACTTGCGGAGTGTACCTCTCACACGCTTGTACTGGACGTTTCCTGATTTCACGGGCAGCTCCTGGATCCTGCGCGAAAATTCGGAAAGCTGAGGACGTTCATCAGTAGCGTATTCTCCAGGGATATCCGACTACGATGAAATAATACCTCGTCGGAACGCCATGGACATTCGAGAACTTCGAGGAAGCTTTGGTCCTTGAGTGCGGCTGGAGAGACATCCTTTTCGCCATACTGTACTGCCATACGAACTTTCCAGGCCGCAGGACTTTCAATCGCTTTGTCCTCCGGACCCGACGCTTCATCAGATATCAACTCCTCATGGACGAGCTCGCGGACAACATGCACGGGAATACAATACTTTTCCGCGTATGCTTCGATCCGTTCTTCAATTTTTCCACTTTTCTGGAAACACGGATCGACGACTAGTTATAACAATAGATTGTGGCGCAGCACTTACCCGTTCGCGGCGACGATACATGCGCGTGTTACGATCTTGGGTCGCGCCTTGCTCTTCTGCTTCCACGCTCTGACCTCTCTTCCACGCTTTCCTCAAGTTACGGAACGAATGTTTAGCGCACTCCAGAAGCGTGTACTCATCCCACACTGCATTATCGGAAATGCTCTTAGGCCGCTTCCCCTGAAACACAGCATATAAGCACTCAGTTTAAGATAGTTACATTAGTACTTGCCTTCAGCTGGGTATCAACCACCTCCACAACGGCAAGACAAACAGAATGATTGTGAGGGTCGTCGACATCGCAGTTGAACAACGGAGTCAGATACGGTACTCCAGTTGTGGGATTCAGACGGACAACGGCCGGGGTCCGGCCAGTTCTTTCCCTTTATACCGCACACACCGCGGAAGGTTTGTGTGGAGTATCTCTATGTTTCCGATGAGAAGAGTAATCAACGGATCATTGTCCACAAACCTGGAGAGCTGTTTTATCGCTGGACCCTCTTTTTACCGTCCGTGGGTCGTTCCTCAGGCTCCCCCTCATCGTCGCCGAGAACTTCCTCATCCTCGTCGAGGGCTGCGAGTGCGGCCAGCCGCATGCGCTGCGGCAGAATCGAGCTCAGGTGCTATGGCCTCGGGTGGAGGCAACCCTCGCTGAATATACCGCTGCGACCGCCGCTTGGCCTGAGTCATTCTGCCACGGGTTGCCACTCCTCCGCGGAAGGACTCCGAAGATGAGGGACGGGGGCGAGCCTCAAGAGCCTCGAGGCGTTTCTGCAGCCCCTCGGTTGCTGGCGATGGCATGCCTCCAGTGCCGCAGTTTGTTGGCGATGATGTTCTTCTTGCTCCATCGAAAGCCGTTGGAACATGGCCTCCATGTCGGACATGTGCGAGGTGGAGCGCTGAGAGGAGCGAGAACGACCAGCAGGCTGGGTGGAGACACGAGAAGGAGGGTTCATTGACGTCGAACGCCCATGGTGTCTACCGACAGCGTCAAGGATTACTGACACGCAGGATATTACTACTCACAGAGCTGGCCCACGCCCAAGCGCACCATATTGGCGATGACGAGCTGGAAACACAGGCTCTGCTGGGGGATAAAAGCTGTTCTTCTCATTAGTGGCGGACGACCGATAGCATGACAAAGAGTGTACCGGGGGGGTGTGTGTCGAAAGGCTCGTCCTCGGGATAGGAGTCATCCCCATAACTGTCAGAATACTGCTGGTTCTGGGACTGGGAGCGAGCAAAAGTACTGCATTGCATAGCTCGAGCAAAAAAAGCGAAGGCGATAGACATGGGTGAACTTGAAGGAAAGAGACAAATGCCACGTTGCACGCCTTGCAACACGCCTAAGGTTGATGAACAGGCACGGGAGAAGGGGATCTGCAGGGCTGATGCGGAATGGTTCCCGAGAGCGTTCAACGACCGCACGGCGGAAATACCGTTTCAAAATGAGCAGCGCAGGTTACATAATCGCTCGCCAAGACATGGATAAGGAAGCCAGAACTAGTGAAAAATAGAGGAGAGACCCCCAGACATAGACAAGGCCGAGGTGAGCTTAAATTAGCAATATAAGTTTGGACGAGGGTGAGTGTACCACCGAAGACCGAGGTAGCCGGAGGTAGCCGAAGGCTGTCCACCTTAGGTAGCCGGAGGTAGACAGGGGTACACCGAGGTAGACCCACATATGTCGACATGTCAGGGTAGACATATGTCTACCCGGGTAGACAGTGGGTAGACTGAGGTATACCGAGGTAGACTGAGGTAGACCCAGGTCAGTCTACGGGGGGTCTCAACGCAGTGCTTGCGCGCCCATGTGTTTGGCGATTGCGGCGCCGATGGAACGTGAAGAGCCAGTGATAACGGCGATGTTTCCTGTGAGACTTCGGTTAGACCAAGAAGGAGGATCGCCTGCGCGGAATAACACAAGATGGAAACGGAGCACTTGCCTCTTTCAACGAGGTGGACATTTTTCGAAGTGTGCTTTGAGCGTACTGTGGCTTGACTTGGAGATGGCGGAAGGTGCTTTTGTTGCTTGTCTGGCGGTTATAGAGGCCGTATAAATACATCGATAGGAGGTGGGTCGCGCCAGGGCATCAGAAGAGACGCGTCCCGCAGTGTCCACATCGTCGGGGACGGCATGGAGTGATTTGTCGGCCTGTGAGTGGATCACCGGCATACGATCGGGGATATTTCTTATCCGACCGGTGACCCACTTCAACCCGGATGGTTGTTTTCAACGATCTGGGTGCTGGAAAGGCAGAAAATAACACACCAAACTATGCGAGAAACTCTAGGGATTTGGATGGGTTTTGAGGCGAGTGATTAACGGTGCTCCAAGTCAAGCTTCCCATGAAACGGAGTCGGCAGAGAACGGAGAAGGTGGGCAATCGCTCATTGGCATCCTTTTGCCACAGAGACAGTGAATGAATGAACGACTTTGTGCATCTTGAACAAGTTGGAAGTTGGTGAAGACCTGAAGCGCCCGACGCCTGAGCGCCAATCAATTTTGATCGCTCAACCTGGAGTCAACTTGGACCGGACACAACGCCAATCGCCCAAAAAGGTAATAAAATCTCCACGATAGGAAGAACATCACTCCACGGCAGCCACCGGCTCACCGGCTCTCTGAAGTAGCCTATATAATACGTTCCTTCGAACCTACTCTGAACATGGCACCTGTAACCAACGGACGAGTCCTCTTCAACGCTGTACATACCAGAAGGTTGGTCCACGACTCCTAGACCATAGTCTCCTAAGTTGACACTTCACCGTGACTTTCGTAGATTACCCCGTTCCAGGGAAGACGGTAGTTTATGATACGACGGAGACCATTGATCTCGAAAGCGTCCCTCTGAATGGCGGGATCCTAATCAAAGTGCTCCTCTTGTCTCTCGATCCATACATGCGCGGTCGTTTGCGGGCACCGGAGATAGAGTCGTACATGGTGCGTGTGCTGAAATTACAAAACTCAGAACAGCTTGATTACTGCGATTTTTAGCCCGCCTTCCCTCTTGGCCAGCCGTGCGTAATTAAAGAGAATGCTTAATTGGATCCGCTGCGATATCGAATGTTATCTAGCCTCACCGGTGGCGGTATAGGTGTCGTATTGCGCTCTGAAGATGCGGCAGTGAAGGCGGGCACCCATGTGCGAGGCTGGCTCGGTATGTGTCGCCTACTTATCGTGCGGATGGTAATGCTTTAGCGCACCAGGAATATTACATCGCGCCGAACCTGTCGATGCTCGAAGTCATTGAGCGGGATCCCAAACTAGACTGGTCCGTTTACATTGGAGCTGCCGGGATGCCCGGAGAAACTGTGTTTGCGGGCTGGCGGAAATATTCCGAGGCGAAGAAGGTGCGTGTTCCTTTTACTTACGCAGAAAAGGAAAAAAAATGTTGACTCGCTGGTATCAAGGGCGAGGTAGCATTCATCACAACCGGCGCAGGGCCAGTTGGCTCGTGAGCCCTCGCAGCATCTTCCGAAAGATTCAGGATACATGTACTGACAAGTGACTCAACAAAGGATGGTCATCCAAATCGCCAAACAAGACGGCGTGAAAGTCATCGCCTCCGCCGGCTCCGAAGAGAAAGTGAAGTTCATGAAGGAAATCAGCGCTGATGTCGTGTTTAACTACAAGACGACGGACGTGCGCGAGGTCCTGAAAAAGGAGGGGCCTATTGATATGTGCGTTCAGCCTAATTTTGACCTTTGTGAATTTAGAGCTGTAATACTGACTGCGCTGAGGATATTGGGACAACGTCGGTGGGGATACGCTTGACGCTTCCATGGAGTTTGCGGCCAAACACTCGATATTTATTGTGCGTTCTCTCCCCGAATAAATGAGGAATAGTTGCTCACACGCCTCGTGCAGGAATGCGGGCAGATTTCAGATACTTTACATTCCCTCCCATATTCCTGCTTCCGGCTAATCTATTCGTAGGATACAACAACGGCTACCAGCCCATGAAGGTTGCCTCCTCCTACGCCCGAAGAACAGCGCGGCCTTCCAAACAGAGGTCGTGCCCAAGCTCGTGAGCGGTGAGTACAAGTACACCGAGGACGTGTCCAAGGGGCTGGACAAGGTTGGGGATGTCCTGCTCGCGATTCAGAAGGGGACGAATAAGGGGAAGGCGATCGTGTGGGTTGCGGATGAGTGAGGTGGTTTAACTTGAACTTGATTACGGTAACGGTTGTACATATTGTATTTTTCATAACGGGGCATTTTACCCCGTGCCGTATCAGAGAATTGCGCAATTCAACCAGACTGTGAGGTTCTTTTCGTAGGGTATGAAACACGGTAAAAAATAACTGTCTTGGCTGAATCGCCTTGGCCCATTGTACCTGTCAGGCTCCGTCAGTCTTGATTCTGATGAATTCAATACCTTCCGTTCCATTAAGGTCCTAAGTTTGGGTGCGTCCACGATCATCGGCGCTCCCGCTCCCGCTGTTAAAGTCAAGTGTCGCTCCACAGCCGTTCAATTCGCATCCTTCAATACCGGCGGTCAAGGATGCAAGATCGATGCAAGATCGATGCAACAGCCATCCTCTCTTCCTTCCATCAGAAGCTGTGGTGGCGATATTGCATGAAAATAGTTTATTACAAGTGAACCGCAATAATAACTTAGCACAAGTCCTACTCGGAATAATGCGGAGGCAGTTCCTGGCGGCCGTCTGGACGCGACGAAGAAGTGACACTGCCGGAACTAGAAGGGGATGAAGATGAAACATGCCATTGCCGTGCTCGCTCCGCTTCCCGCAACACTTTGTTACTCGGTATCATCCCGCTCTGCACAGTCGTCGGCGGCGCATTGGGGTTGGAGGGGAAGACGTTCGCGTGAACGTTCTCGCCGGACGTCGTGGAATGCGGAGGGGAAACTGAACTGGGGACAGTGTCGGATAGCGAGGCGACTGGGGTAGCTGGTCGACGCCAAGTGGGGGTTGCTCGATGTGGCGAAGGGGGAGTCGGGGTCTATGTTCCCGGAGTTGGCGACGGCGGAGCTGGCGCCTGGGTTGGCGAAGGGCCCTAGAGAAGAGGAGTATCCGTGTGACAGAACGGGCGGCGGACCGGCTGCGCCAGAGGCGGCATAGCCGGACAAGGATGGTGCTGGGGCGATACCGTTCGACATGGGAGCTTTAAAAATCGTTAGGGGAAGTGTAAAGTAAAAGACATCATTGTGACTCACGTTCTACGACAGTCTTGATACCTGCCTCCTTGCATGCCTCGGCATTGATACGCTCGAGGTGAACGTGAGTGTGCGAGTGGATTGCCAGGTCCAAGTCTCGCAGGAAGTTGAGGAGGAATTAAAGATTTATGAGAGTGGTGAGGGGCGCTGTGGACGACGAGGGACACGAGGAGCGAGTTCAGCGGGCAACGATGAGGGCCTGGAGCACTACTGTATGCGAACTGAGGGCGGAACGATGTTCTATGTTGTTTATGTTTAGTAAGGGAGATACATGTAGTACAAGACACGCCGCCGCTTCGCTCCGGCATCCTGCCCAATTACAGCTGTCTGCGATACAACAGGCGCGGGCGGTTTTTTTTTTTTGCCATTTCGGGCATTTTTTGATCGTTTTTGATCGAACACTCCCTCTGCGCTCGAATTTCATCCGTTTGCCCTGGGAAATAGCGCATTCGAACGGTATTGAAAATGCGCACACAATGGTCTTCTCAGAATTCCCCACTAGACATTTGAACCTAATGTGAGGGTGATTTGCCATTTCTTCTGTTGATTTTTCACTAGGACACCTGCTCTGAGCTCAATTCTCCACCTTTTCTCCGGCTTGTAGGCTCAATCTCTTCCCACTTCAAATGCTAAACGAACCGCCGCTTTGGATATTCCTAGGAATACGCTACATACGACAGGAGGGGTGTCGTATGTAGCCTATTCCTAGGCTCATCCGCCGTGCAGGCCGTAGTCTAACTTTGAGAACGGTTCTGGAATTCGGTCAGCAAGTAAGATCCGAGCCTGATGCGGATTCCGTGTCTATGGGGTTGTTTCTAGCTGGAGGCACATATGTTAACCGTTCTATTGAGATTATGTGCCCAATTCATTCGCGACTATTTGGCCCTATCCCCTTCAGCTACCCCCATCTCGTTGCTTCTGCTCTACAGCTTCATTTGTACAGCCTTTTGCTGTGATGTTTCACATCAAATTAACCGTTCTTTAACGATTACCTCGGCGATTCTTTGTATCTGTTTGTCGTTTGCTCCATTTAGTCTTCATCCTTTCGTCTACCTCAGGTACCTAACCATACCTTATTCTTTACAGCGTCTGCGAGGCTGTCCAGAAACCCCATCCAGTTCAACAGCTGATATGTGCGCAGTTCTTGCTTGACAGCCTGTAAATTCTCACGTTGGACTACGGACTGCGATATCAGATATTGTTCTGTGTCTGACCTGCCCAAATCGGTATGTTTTGGCTTCCGAGCCAGCTGCGATCGTCGCACCACCACTAGCGCTAATGTATCTCTCAAAAGGACCCTCTGCATCAATATTTCTCTCTCTCTCTCTCCCAGCATCGCTGCCGCAACCATATCTCTACTACCCTGCTGCTGTGGTGGCCATGACATTCTCACCCCAACCTTCAAGTTGTCTGGAGCCCTTGCATTGATATCAAGGACCTCAAGTTTTCTGCTGCAAGACCTCAAAGAATGTGTCCCCTCGGACTTTGGCCATCGTCTTCTGGCCCTACCACCAAATTTTGACAACAAAGGAGGTCAATACTCAGTCGTACTGCGAATCTCGGTTCATGCTCTGAGACCGTCCTGAACTTCAAAGCTGTGCTTCAACAGGATCCTGAAACTCGAGGGTTGGGATGTCCCGTGCTCAACCCGTGCTAGCGCCGAAGCGGAGCGTAGGCATTTCTTGTGCTATCTCTTGAAGCGCCGCCCGGGAGAAGAAATTTGTAACACGCCTCGTTGCATCCTGCTGTTCATGAAACGATTGGACGCACATATTTGTTATCACTTGAAGCGCCGCCTGGGAAAAGAACTTTGTAACACGCCTCGTTGCACTTGGTGTGAGGCCGATGCTTCACACGGCGGGACTCGTACTTTACTCACTTTTTTTTGATAGCTTTCTTTACTCACATACTATGTGTACAAGATGTGCCTTTGCTTTGCTCCGGCATATGTAGTTGGTTTTTCAAAGTGTAAGAATGGTATGAATGAATACACATTGCCATATTTGGAACCACAATAATACATGTCATGTCACTATTCATTCAAGTCGCAATCCACCCACAATATTACCTGCAACTCAGAATGGAGATAATTTCCGAGGGTACTGCTCCTGCTGCACAATAACAACAATACTAGCTATGAGGTATGCAGATGGACCACAGCACGATGTATCCTGAACAGAGTACTTGTGGAAAGTTGGAACTGATTACTGGCAGACAATGTGCAGATGTCACTCATAACCAAAGTATATGGAAAGTTCAAAACACATCGCAGAGACTGCATTCTTTTGGGCCACTGAAAAACCCAGTCAAAACAGTGGTAACACCAAATGCGGAGATATACCGCAAACTCAGCAGAGGAAGAATTAACTTGTTATGCTGAACCATCAATGGGTGCTGGAGAAAGAATGAGAGAGGTACCACACTAATTTCTGGGCTGGGGGAGGTCCTAAAGGTGAAAGAAATATGTGGCTTACGGAATATCAAGGATATAGTCTGGGGATGGAGTGTGCACCTCAACAACTCCACAATACACAAATATCAGATCAATTCCATGTCTGAGAGCTGGGCTGCAATCATAGAACACCGTAATATTACTATCACCCCCTGGAGATTGCCACCATCAATGGCAGGAGCTGGAACAAATGAGCAAACAGATAGGACCTGCAAAGGAAACTATGGCAGCCAAGAAGCCAAGCATAAAAATGGAGTGTGCTTCGGGACAATTTGCACCTGATATATATGGGAGTTGTGGTATGTGTTGTGCTGAATACACTGCAAACATTGTGGGCACTTGGCACAATACCTGTCTTTTTGAATGTTTCTTTCAGTTTTTGAGAATAGAGCAGAGTGGCTTTGTGAGATGTAATGGTCTTCTGGGCATCCTACATGGGATGAAAAGGATAAGATGTTTGTCAGCACCACAGAAATACAGAAATTGACTTCACTGACACATACAAAAAATATCTGAAAAATATCAAAATGAATCACTCCGGAAAAAATGACATGGGAGGTGTGTTCAGGAGCACGAGGTCTTCAGATGACATGTTCATCCTGTCTAGCAGGGAAAACAACTCTTTTTTCCATCCAAATCCAACACCTAGCCAGATGCGCACATGGGTGTCACAGCCCTTCTTTGTGCAGGAGGGCAGTAAAATGAGGATATGTTTGCAGATGGTGCCTCAGAAATTAGGGGACATTGATTTTCGACTCTGGGGACCTCAGAAACATTCGGTCACCAAAAATCAGCAATGAGCACCATCCCAATGTTGCGCTATTTCCAAATAGGTGTGTACCTCCCAGTGGGCCGGAACTGTGGAGTGCACCATGCATCCAGACACTTTGGAATAGCTATTCATCGAATATATAGGATAATCCCATGTGGCCAGTGGCCCGGTTCAGCAGTACACCATCTGAGAGTGAGCGAAAGGCCGAGAACATCCAAAACAGCGTATATTGTTGTGTGTTTGCAGAGCAGGCCTGGGAAGCCTTCTTGGGGCGGAGATGTCACTCTAATACACTGTATGTACCTTATAAAAAATCGCCAGGGTCAAGTATGCACTTGTTCCTGTGCACTGTTCCAAATACTGCAGCAAAGATGGGGAGCAGTGCCCCTGGAAGAAAAACGGCGGATCCTATGGCAAAACAACCCTCTCCAATCGACTTAGAGGGTATTAAAACCGTAGGGAACATGCTGGATCAATCACTGATGGGACATCCCACCTCACAGTTCAGCAAAACACAGTAGTGGAAAAACAGGACCTGGAGTGTGAATGGGTGGTAAAACATTACAAATTATGGGATCCACATCGACTCTATACAGATATTACACCTACTTATTTGTGAGTTGAGGCTGAACGTCAAAAAAAAAAAATAGGCTGAATGGTTGAAATCAAAGAAGTTTCCTTTTTGGGCTACATGGTGTAGCGGTTCCCAAAAGGGAAATCACCATCAAAGTCGCTCCCGCATCCCAGCAGTTCAGCTGTATTGCAAGCTAGATGCCCAAGACAGCTAGGTGAATCCCTGGCATGACCACTGGCATGATCCTCAGTTCCTTTATATACTCAGTCTGTTGGCATGCAATGGTGGACAGACCATAGAAAGATCACAGATTGCCTTGTGGCTCATTCCACCTGAATATGTGGTACATTAATCACTTCAAATTAAATATCTCAGCTGTTCTGCACAAAATAAATATCTTTGAGGCTAAACAAAAAAATGTCTTTTTGCTTTTCTTGCACCTCCCAGAACCCAGCCATTTCTGGATGTACTACCAGGTGTTATAGGGCAATATGATAGCCATATTAATGATCTAACACTCTTACCAATTGACCCCAGGCATTGGAGGTGCTGCTAGAGCCTGAGTTTCAACCTACTGTTTAAGAAGTTCGATATTTTGTTTGGTTGAGCTTGGTCGATGTGAACACGTATATAGAACATGTGACATTGGTTGCTTTGGCTTGAAATATCATCTACGCTGGAGAACATATAGACACATTCAAAAGCCAGAAAAACTGTCAATTGTACTGCCAGAAATACATATAAATAGTCTGCACACTGAGCCTGCCCCAAAGTCACGGCCATCTAATATATCTACACCTTTTGAAAAGAAAGAAAAAGAATCGCCACAACAGATTCGAACCTGCGGCATCTTCATATATTATATAAGCGCTAAATTCATTAGATCGGGCCCTTAAAAAGACTTCAAAAATCTAATGGGCACTGCCACTATTTTCGTTCCACGGATAGACGCACTGAGTTACTTTCAGGTCGCCAAAAAATCCGGTGTCAATTGATCAAAAGAACGAGTATTTACTATGTAAAGTAAGATAGGCGTCACCCCGATCCAGCACATGTGTATATAAGCGAAATGATCGCATCATAAAAAACCTATCTCCTCCTTCCACAAACACTTTATGATAATTATAAGACCACCAAACTATAGCTAGGAAGCATATCTATCATTCTATGTAGGGATTTCAGCTACTTTTTCCATCTTGCAGAGTTATAAGACATTGTTTCCAAAAAAGGTAATTGTGTTTGAAAAGCTTCCAAACTGCTTTTCGATGTGTTTGAGACAATGTTGTGAGAAAATGTGTTCAACATTTGGCGGATGATGTAATCATGCACGTGATACACATAATCTTCCCAACGCGACGCGACACGTTCAACTACATCTGCATGGTATCAAATCCCTGTGTCCTGGTTGATAAATGCTCTAACGAGAGGAATGTATGAAAACTGTTCAAAATAAAATTTCCTTCCCCAAAACAAGGCTCCCCAGGCCAAAATTTCGAAATTTTTTCGCGCAAACCTCGAAATTTGGCGGGTGGCTGTGCAAACGTAATGCTTACATAAAGGTGCTGGATCCGGGTGACGCCTATCTTACTCGTAATCCTCTTGTGAATGTTATCATTTGAAGCGCCGTCCGGGAGAAGAACTTCCCTTCTTCAACACACCTCATCCTGCTGTGAAGGAAACAATTGGAGGCACATATTTGTTATCTCTTGAAGCGCCGCCCGCTTACTTTCTGAAACACTTCATATTAAAGGTGACAGCTGTCTATCCCAAATCACATGGAAGCTATAGAATTGACGCACATCTTACGAAGCGCCACATTGACAGAGAGCTGACCTACGCTTCATTGCATCCTGCTGTGAATAAGCTACGCCAGTTGTTCGATTCAAGAAGCTGGGTAAATCCGCAGTATTAAAGAGAGAGATGATCGCATACTTTGCGCTCCTCAGGTTCCTTGACATGCTCACTCTGCACCGAGTCCAACTGGGCGTCTGGGAGATTATTACAGCATCTGACGCTGTTATCGATCGCCTCAATCCTTGGAAAAGATGCACTCAGGCCTACGCTGCAGCACCCGTGATGTATCGACTCATGAAGGACATCTACGAAGAGGACATGGGTTTCACGCTCTTAATTGCCTTGCTCACCCCGTTGGCCGCCTTCCAATCAACGATGATCGTCCACTTCTCAAACCAAATACTGACCCTAGCACGTCTCCTTGTGTCGCTCCAGCCTGCGAAAGCTCACAGTGATCGATCAGATTGAAGAAGAAGGCGCAGAAACACGTATTTCCGCTATCATCAATGCAGTCGCAGTCCGGCTACTGTGCGGTGCGGTATTTGCTTTCATCACTTGGGCAAGGTGAGCGACCGTCGGTGATCTCAGTCTGGTGCCCATTGACATCACAAAAGAGAGCAGATCATGAAATCTATGAAGACTTGTGTTATTCTGTCCTTCAGGTTTCGGATGATGAAAGGTGCGACCTCCGCATGTTGCAAGCATTTATTTATGGCGATCTTTCCCCGTCAGCCAAAATGAGGAGACTTGCCATATCAAGTACGTTGTTTGTGCTTATCCAGACCAATTCTTACACAATGCAGGCCAGATCCACGGAGAGCGAGATGGCAGTAACTCCGCTGGGCATAGTTGGCATTCTTTCGAAATGGTTGTGAACTGTGTCTTCGAATTCATGGAAGCCCTAATTCAGATGGTTTACATTGCTCTGGTTTTTCGCTTGAGTGGAATCCACATTTTTGCGTCGATGTGCGTCGCCCAGCCTCTTTTCTCGCTGCTGATAGAGCCATCTCTTGCGGCATACGGTATGTTGAATCTCTTCCTTCAATCGCGATACTATATTTGCACAGGATTGTGGCTCATGTCACCAACAAAAAATATCAACGCATTCTCGCACTCGGGGCGCTTTCCGCTGACAGGTATTGCAATGACGTCATCGGTAGCGATTCTGTGAATTACTAGCGGTTCGCGGCCGGCTTCGCCGGGCCGCTCTCCACGTGGCTAACAGCAGACATCAACGTAAAAGGAGATTGCCGGCGGAGTTTAAAGGCTTCGGACAGCGTAATTTTATAAAGAGGAAGATATTCTGCAAGGTACGTCTCTTCGCTGAGCTCGGTGGACTTGCTCTATAATTACACGGGCAGAGTTCGACCGTTTACGTGCCACTCTGAAGACCGAATCCCTGGAAGACCCAATGTCCAATATATGTCTCGGACCTCAGCGACGGATAAGCTTTTTACGTCTATTCTCACTGACTTACCCATGGTGCGCTTTGTTTCCTCTTCACGGTCATGAGAATCACCGATGGCTTGTGTGTAGATCTATTATGGATACATGGCAATCACTCAGCCCACAAAGTTCAAGGTATCACAGTTCGCGGCTCTCCAGCAGACGTCAATATCTCTCCGCCCCACTGCGGCGACGTTGCTCCACCACATAACTTCGATTCGGAGACTGACCCAGATGACCAAGAATTTTTACAATATCCTCGACACTCCCGCTCATGGTACCTCCACTGAAGCAATTCCCTATCCAAATCCCGGGCACAGTATCGAGGCCCCAGCTGGCGCCTCGCTTGAACTTCGGTGAGCTTGTATCTCTCGTCTCAATCGAAGACAACCTCAACTACGTCCAATACTCAGGAACATCCATTTCGAATATCCAAGCTCGCAATCCAGGAAGAAAGCCCTTACTAATGTTTCGTTCAAGATCAAGCCAGGTAGTATTGTGGTGATCGTTGGTGAAAACAGGAGCGGAAAATCCACTCTCATCAGTCTACTATCCCGCCAAAACTCTCCGACATCCGGGAGCATCATCCTCGACGACCGTCCGATCGAAGACTACGAGGATACAGGTCTGCAACAAGCCACGGCTGTCTTGAATCAGACCCAGTGGCTCTACCCTCTGTCGTTGCGTGAGAACATCGGGCTTGGGAACGCAGACCGTGCATGGAGCGACGAAGCCGTCGTGCAAGCCGCACGTAAAGGCGGTTCATATGATTTCATCTCACGCTTGGAGGACCAATTCGAGACTATTCTCTATCTTGCGCAACCACCCATGGCAGGGAATATTCCTCAAGACGATCCGAACGGGCCCGAAAATATTCTCAAATCGGAGTTGCAGAGTGATATATCGGGCGGAGAGCGCCGGCGGGTGTCAATGTATCGCTCTCGGGCTCTCGCCTGAAATTCGTGCTGACCCCCTTCCGCACCTCGCGAACGTTCATGCGATTCAACACTGGAAAATTTCGTCTTGTGCTCGTCGATGAGCCCAGCGCGGCTCTCGACCCCGCGGCAGAACAGCACATCTTTCAGAATCTGCTGGCGGAACGGGCTGGCAAGACCCATCAGGAAAAACCCCTATAGGCATTTGGAAGTAAATGGTTACATTTGGTAGAAATTCCCAACATTTTGTGAGAAATGTTCGCAATTTTCAGATTCGACAAAAATGTGAGAATGGAAAGGTCCCAAAAAATTGTACACATTCTTTGACAATTTGTGAACAATTGTTCCGCAATTGGTGCTATTTGCTGCCACTTTTCATTTGATTTTTTGTTCTTGCACCGCGGTTTTACAAGAAATGCAAATCAATTAGCGTATACTAATGAACGAACGGGTATAAAATTAGATGCATGATTAACGTAAGGTAGAGCTAACAACCGGCGGGCACAACGTCAATAGGAGATGTAATGTACGAATTATAGATTAATAAGAGCAAGGGCTTCCATGGCCATCGGTTTAGCCGCAACAGATCCAAGGCGGGATCCAGCGCTAATGAACATGGTGAAATGCTGCAATGGAGATGTCAAGACAGAGTACTCACACCATAATATCGTACAGGTCCGCAAGAACTGTCGAGCCTTTAGCACGTAGTGTGTCGAGCAGTAAGATGTGAGTGTCGTAGATTTCTTGGACTGCGTTGCCTTCGAATTTCGACTGCACATGATGGCCCGTCCGGTGCTCGTTAAGCGACGAATGTACCTGTATTTGATGAATCGGCATCGAACCAAACAACAGAAAATTTAAAGACATACCGCGGTACCCCCCAATGCGGCCATTGAAGCCGGAAGCTCCTTCCGACCGTCTTTATTAGTCTCAAATAGTTCGGAATACTTATCAGCAACCGAGGGCGAGCCCTTGAAGAAGGCTAGCAGGAGAGTAGAACGAATGCCAGCAGCCATATATGGCATTGTAGTATCGACCACATCATCCTTTAATCAAGTCAATAATCGAGTTAGGACGGGAATATCACTTACGCCTCGTTTCCCCGTGCGCGGATCCACTGGCTGTAAGGCAAAGGATCAGTAATTACCAACTGAACAGGTAAACGCCTACCCCAGGTGACAACGGGTATATAGCGCATGCCGGTAATGAGAAAGCCAGTGCGCGCCTCTGCATTTCCTTGAAGAGCGTAATTAGCCATGACAGTGGCGTCGGAGGCATTCTTCGCTTTTAAGCGGAAGGAACTTGCACGTCCATGGAGCTACATGACAGGTCAAATATGATCCAAGTGATGAAGGATAATGTAATGTTACGAACGTACCAGCGGCGTTAAGAGATTACGATAAGTGATATCGGTTTGATCCTTTCCATGACATCCAAGAGCCGGAGTGTAAAGGCGGAATTTAAGAGAGCGTCTTTTGCAAAGATGTTCTTCTACTCGGTGCCCGGGAAAGCGATTTTGAAAAGGTAGTAGCCCAGATAAAAGTCAATACCCAATTGAACGGTCCTCTCGACGCGGGAATGCTGCATCTTCAGGGTGACTTTCCCATCCTCAGGCCTAAAAACGATCTCGATGCTGGAAGAGTCCACAACTTGGATGCCGTCATCGTCACTGTCGGAAATATTGATTATGTCGGGCGAAGACTGGCGCTCTTTGCCGACATACTGACGGCGAACAGTCGGCTCGACCGGCTCTTGTTTGACCTTGGGGGCGGGGGAATTGTTGCGCGACTTACCCGACCCCTGAGGTTTTGTGGACATGGCGGTGTCGATGAATCGTGGTTTCTGCATATGGACGGCTGTCAGTGATGCACTGATGATGATTAGATATAGTCACCTCATTATCGCGAGCAGTGTCGCGCTTCCCGCGCTCCTTCCTGGGAGGCAAACAACTCGGCTGGATGATTTTGAAACTAAAATGAGATATATTATATCATAGTCCGCAGCACGTACCTCATCCACAGAAGCAGTGTTCTCAGCGGATTTCTTCTTGAGGTGCGACAGGTAAGTACTAAACTACTACTTCAAAGGGCAGTAATTACCTTTCTTTGTTCCGCAAGAGGAACCCGTTGAGCAGCCTTGGAAAGGGCGGCAAAGGTGGCGCTTGCCTCTGCATCAGACTCGTCGGAATCAGCAGCCGGTTCACTGGCTGGGACACTCATGTATCCGGAACTCATCGACGCCCGGCTTGACGGGCGCTCGTGGCCGAGGTTGTCGTTCAGGTCAGCATCGAGGCCATCATCGTTCTGCCAGCGCGCCTGCTGTCAAGTGCCAATCAAAGTCAGCGAAGTGTCAATCGATATGAAGTCAGATCATCGTGATGCTCACCTCTTGCGCAAACGTCCGTGACAAAACATCTGTTGGGACATGCTGAAGGTCCTCCTCGTCCTCGACCTCGAAATCATCGTGTTCCTCGTCGTTGCTCCCATCAGATTTCTCAGAATCAGCATCGTCAACGTCATGATCCCACAATTCGGCGGGGGTCTTGGGCGGGATCTGATCGGTGCGACCTGCGAGTCTCAGGTGCCTGTGGGGCGGGGGCGTCGTCCGAATCCGAAACTACATCTATGCAAAATAGCTGGAGCAGCAAGTTATAACGAAGACGATGACAAACTTTGTTTGGCTTTCTTGCGGACGGGGGCCACTGGGAATTCCGCCATCTCTGTGTCCTGTAAGTCCTGAGCAGAATCTGAGAAGAATCTTGAATTAGGATGTGTGTGAGTGAACAATGAGACTCGCCTGCACCGTCCATCTTGCGTGCTTTTGATTTTGCGGATGCTTGCTGGTTCGATGCGGAACGCTTCCTACCCGTGGCATTTGGGTCTTTGGGTTTAGGTCCAACGGGGGCTGCACCGTGCCAAACTTGTGACAGATGTGAGTATATCTCGTCTGCACGCGCCCAAGACTCACCAGCTTTTTTCTTGGCAGCCGTCTTCGAAGCCCGAGCCGCTACAAAGATCGAGATCAACACAAGGTTGCAAGGAGGCAGCTAACAGACTTACGTCTTCCTTGAGA
Organism: Mycena olivaceomarginata; assembly: GCA_029378375.1. NCBI lineage: Eukaryota > Fungi > Basidiomycota > Agaricomycetes > Agaricales > Mycenaceae > Mycena > Mycena olivaceomarginata. The sequence continues at coordinate 162,374 of JARKIC010000725.1, read as the reverse complement.
GCTCTTCTCTGATCCAGGTGGCGAAGGGCTGTCGTCAGTTGCCTGGCGTCTCGTCGATCTTGTAGGCAACGTGGCTGAAAGATGGTGTCAGTCATGTCTCTGATAGTCAAACGACGATGTTTCTCACTGAAATCCACAGATGGGCCAACTTTGGGTCTCGGAGGAGCCATTGACAATTGGGTGGTAGAGAGCGTGGTAGAGAGTTGGGCGTAAAGAAAATGAAGGTGGGGGAAGGTGAGGGAAAGTAGAGGGAAAGAAGCGAAAGGCAGGTGGAAGGCACGCGCTGACTGTCACTTACGTGGCCTCATTTTTTTCTCGGTTTTTTTTCCATTAGCGCTGCCTCGCTTTGGAATGCCGTATGATACTGCGGCGAGGCCAAGTTGTGTTGGCGGAAATTATTCCGAAGTCCGAAGTCCGCGCCCATGAGGTTACTTGTATCTTCTTCGCCATCCAGTATGGCTCACATATAGATAGGAAATATTACCAGACTTCCCCCGCTTCTCTGCTATGTCTGAGGCAACTACACCCAGAGGTTTTTGTAAGGGATGCAAGGTCTTGTTCACTCCGACTGGCCTTGGGCATCATCTCGTACAAACGACAAACCCTGCTTGCAGAGCAATCTACCTTGCACAAAGGGATTACATCCCTCAGCTTCACGTCGAAAATCTTGCTGGCCAAGCACTTCGGCCAGCGTCTCCGCCTGGTCCGGATCTCCTCGATGATCTGGGCAGTAACTTCGACCCACCCGATTCAGATGATGATGATATGCCTGGGCTTGTTCACATCGACGACTCTGACGATGAAGATGAACCAGAAACTGGTTGGGAGCCACCTGTGCAACCAGATCCCGATGCTCGCATGAACTCGCCCCTAAATGAGCCGGCTCCACCCCCGGGAGATGGGGCAGCGCATCAGGCTCGGGAGATCCCTGTCGAAGAGCGCTTCATTCTCGCACCACACATCACCCCTTTCGGTGGGCGGGCCGGAGAAGCCCTTCGCACAGAAACTCCTCCATATACCGAGTACTCCGACCTTATTCCGCAAAGTGCGGACAATCCGTGGGCCCCGTTTATGTCTCAGGTCGACTGGGAAGTCGCAAAGTGGGCCAAGCTGCGAGGTTCCACCTCCACCGCCGTTACAGACTTATTGGCGATTGACGGAGTAAGATAACCTCACTCATACTGTGCAATGTCTGTCTTTGTTCTTACCTCTTTATTAGGTTCCACAAGCGCTGGGATTATCGTACAAAAATTCCCGCGAGTTGAATCAAATTATCGACAATCAATTGCCTCTGGGACGTCCTACCTTTCAGCGCCATGAAATCGTTGTTGCGGACGAGGCATTTGATGTCTACTTTCGCCCGGTTCTAGACTGCATCAAGGCCTTGTATGGCGACCCTGAGTTTGCGAAGGAGTTGGTGTTCTTTCCTGAACGCCACTATGCAGATGCCGACAAGACAATTCGATTGTACCATGATATGCACACTGCAGAATGGTGGTGGAGGACTCAGGTTCGTCGAATTCACTATATTTTTCTCGTTTGCTCACCCTTTACATAGAAAGAGGTTGAAAGGCGCCGAGCAGGTGGTACAATCGTGCCCATCATTATTTCTACCGATAAAACCCAGACAACAATGTTTCGCAACAAAGTCGCCTACCCAGTCTACATGACCATCGGTAATATCACCAAGGAAAGTCGTCGCAAGCCCTCCCGCCAAGCGTATGTCTTGCTTGGTTATCTTCCGACTACTCGCCTTGATCACATTACCAACAAGGCCGCCCGGCGGCGCGCCGTTGCAAATCTTTACCATGCGTGCATGCGGCAGATACTCCGCCCCTTGAAAAATGCGGGATTGGATGGGATCGAGATGAAGAGTGGCGATGGTGTTGTGCGCCGTTGCCATCCCATATTCTCGGTATTTGCGGGCGATTATCCGGAGCAGGTTTTGGTGACAGGGACGAAGACCGGGGAGTGCCCAACTTGTCCAGTGCCTCGCGACGAGCTGGGTAGTATCGTGGATATATATGAACCGCGCGACCTTTCCGCCGTGCTTGATGCACTGAGGAAAGCAGATGGCAATGCTACCGAATTTACTCGTGCCTGCGCTCGCGCGAACATCAAACCGATCTTCCACCCTTTCTGGGAAGATCTGCCCTACGTCAATATCTTTCTCTCTGTCACCTCCGACATTCTACATCAGCTCTACCAGGGCGTAATCAAACACATCGTTGGTTGGATCACGGAGGCCTTCGGGCCTGCTGAGATTGATGCTCGTTGTCGGCGGATGCCGCCCAACCACAACACACGGCTGTTTCTCAAAGGGATCACTACATTGTCCCGTGTGTCTGGCATGGAGCACAGCCAAATGTGCCGCATTTTATTGGGCCTCATTGTCGATTTACGCCTCCCTGATCGAAATTCAACTGCACGCCTAATCCGGGCCGTCCGAGGCGCGTTGGATTTCCTCTACCTCTCCCAGTATCCAACCCATTCATCTGAGACATTGTCTCTTCTCAATGATGCACTGAAGATGTTCCATGCCAATAAGGAGGTTTTCGTTGACCTCGGAATCCGTGCGGACTTCAATTTTCCCAAGCTCCATAACCTTCGCCACTATCTCATGACCATCAAACTCTTTGGTACCACCGATAATTACAACACGGAATATACTGAGCGGCTCCACATTGACCTTGCGAAGGACGCATATCGTGCGACTAACCGCAAGGACGAGTATACCCAGGTGACATTGTGGCTGGAACGGAAGGAAAAGATCCTCCGCCACGAGAAATTCATCTTCTGGCGTATTGCAGGGAGTCCGGGACCGACCGAAAAACAGAGTCTATGGAGCCCACCGGCAGTTCTTCATAATCGCCACGTTCAGATGCCCATCCATCCTTCTGCCAAAGGAGTTTCGCTGACAACAATCGAGAACAACTACGGCGCTATTTATTTTCGTGACGCTTTTGCCCGCTATGCCGTTTCATTCGGACGCCCCGAGCTCACCAAGCGGCAGATTGAGGCACTGGCGAGGGACTTCTATACGCCGTTTCAAAAGGTGTCGGTGTACCATAAGATGAAATTCTGGAATGGCGATGCCTTGGGCCGCGAGAACGGTGCTGATGTCGTTGACACTGTGCATGTTAAACCTGGGTATCAAAACAAGAAGCGCCACCAGGTTGGGGGCCGTTTTGACACGGTACTTGTTAACGATGGAACTGGGTCCCATACAGGGGTGAGCGGTGAGTAAATTTCAGCATTCCATGTGTTCTTCCTGATGTTCGGGGTGTACTTCAGGTTACCGTGTTGGCCGAGTGCGAGTTGTTTTCAAACTATCTAAACAAGTGACAGCCGCACTATTTCCAGGTGTGCCTCCCCCTGGACATCTTGCATATGTCGAATGGTTCTCGGCGTTTCCGCGGCGACCCGAGCCAAACCATCTGATGTACAAGATTTCTCGGCTTGAGGAGCGTATTGCCAGTATTATACCTATTGAAAATATTCGCCGGAGTATTCATCTCTTCCCCCAGTTCGGTCATGTGGTTCCTCGTTCTTGGACAAGTCAAAATGTCCTTGACTCAGCCACAAAATTCTATGTCAGTCCCTGGTCTGACCGACATGCATATATAACTGTAAAATAGTCAATATATATATTCTAGCATGGATATGGAGAATGGGGACGGTTCTGTACTAGATGGCATATGTGCTATTTATAATTTGACTGTGGCCGCTCGAGGCCATCATCTAAATGGCGCTTTGATCCGAGGTGCACAGCCCATGATTCTAATCAGATGTCATCAAATGTCAACTTATGCCGACAATAGTCGGCAAAAGTTGACTAATTGCTCAACAATTGCCAACAATTTGCGCAATGTCAAAATTGTGAAGAAATGTCAACAAAATGTGAACAATTCGTAAAAGCGGTTTTTCCTGATGCCATGATTTTCGTCACGCACCATTTTGCGTACCTGACCACCACCGCCGACCAAATTATGTATGGAATGCTTCCCATAGCCGCAGATCCGGGCCACTCACTTTTGCCATCCACAGTTTCATGAAAGATGGTGCTGTCTCGGAGATTGGGACCCATGATTCTTTGATGCAAGCCAATCACGACTACGCGCGATTCTTTAACGTACGAGCGCAAGCCTACCAATCGCCTTCACGAGGATGACAAATGAGGTGCGCTGAATTATATTTACGTTGGCAATGGGAGTAACATACAAATTTATATGTAACACCAGGGACCGGTCGGCCGCTTTGCGGCCTGCCATTCCCTTTTTTGAATCAATACACTTATGCAGGCAGACACCATGGAAAAATTCTGATGCACTTGGTTGAGTTGAATTGAGTTTAGTTGGTGATCCTTTGGTGTTGACAGTGGACTCGGAGCAGATAAACTATCAAAACAGTGAATAAATAACACTGCAGCACACGGATGTGGAATGAAGTGTTTCTTCTTCACTCTTTGACCAGTCGCCTGCTGTTTGAAAAATTAGGCTTGTCTGGGGCAAGATGCCAATGAATATTTGAGCTCCCATTTTTGTTCACTTGTCGTTGGAGATCGAGGAATTTCGGCATAATTTATTGGGTGGTTATAATAGCTATTGCTCTTTGAGGAATCATCTGCCCGATAAACCTCATGTCTAGATGGCGCTGTGTATTGTATTAGAATGAGCGATAGCCATACAGATAATTTGAGACACATGTGGTGCAAACAGATGAGTGGAATATGCCGGAGCAAAGCGAAGGCCCATCTTGTGCAAGTTGAATAGACGGAATGTCGTCAATGTAGCCCAGAGTTTCGCCTCGTACGTATCCAGGGGCTTGATATGCCTTGTTCACGAACTTGTTCCAGATAGTGATAACACGTAAATAGCCTTCAAACCCATTCCCTGGCACGGCTGGTACGTGGTTCAGGGTTTCCGAAGACTCCAGGAAACTGATCCTTCACACTCAGCTCCCCAGAGAGGTGCTTCCGGATTCAGATAAGCGGTCCCAGATTGTGTTCTAGTACACTGGAAAATGGATACCCATCTCAATTCAAATTGCCTTGCAATCATTCAGATATTCTCAAGGGTTGCAGTGCCCACAGCTCGACTTGACAGGTGTTCGAATTCCATTTCATTCATGTGCGCTTCTGTCCCGCTTGTGTTGAGTTAAATCGCAAGACTAGACAGTCTATTGAAACGCTGAAGAAACCGTCTGTCCTGCTTTTGAGGCATTCATTTTTGTCTGCACCCCTGCTCATTATTGTTTTCCCTGGACTCAGCTCCCAACTGATGCGTTCTCGGATAATTACCTACAATGAATTCTCATTTCGGAATTGAACTTCAAGTAACTGTAGTAGAGATATTCTCACTACATGGATTCAATTATTCTCCGCACTCGTCATCGGTAAAGTTGAACCCAATATTCAAATCAGTTCTGCTGTGATCACCCACCTCAGGCCACCACTAGATGACCCCATTTAGGTCTATTTTTTATCCTGACTTAATGTACCTAAAGGGGGATATAACTAGGTGGACGTCCCATGTGGGATGGGATGTCCCATGTCTTGTAGGATATTACCCTGGGATGTCCCACACCTTTTCTTTCAGGACATCCCACCTGCCACAGGCGGGCCCAGAAATTTCTAGGGACATCGGCCCATTTTGCAGGTAGGACCCCCTGACACCTACCCAAAAGAAAAGGTGCATTTTCAGGCTCATTTCTTCACCATTTTCGACTGCACCACTACACTGCCATTCGGGTCGATTGTTTTTGAAACAAATTCCGCGGATATTCCTCCAACATAACGGCAAATGTATGAACTCTGTTTGTCTAATGTCCAGACAACATTTCTTATAGAATGTTTTGACGATGTAGTCCCAATGTTGTGCAAAGGCTGTCTGCAGACTGAGAATATATGTGTGTGGATATCTGTCAAATATGGAGTTGCGACTCCAAATTGAGTATCTGATTGCCGTGCGGCTGGTAGCACCGAGTAATCAGCAAACATTATTGGACATTCAACGGGGTTTTCCGGCAATAATTTCTGACCATTTCATTCCAAAATCCGTTGCCAAGTCCATTTCAAACTCCGCGAGCACGTGAGATGGCGTGATTGTTGGTTGATCAACAAACGGAATGACACGTCTCCAACATCCAACACGTCTCCCTTCCTTTCCCATCTCGCCATCCCTCCCTTCAGCGATGGATAGCACGCAATGATCAGTCTCCCAACGGCTTTTCATGCAAGTACCAAACCGCTCTGGCAATCCTTGAAATAACTGCGGTTCGCTGCCCTGCGCGCACCACAACCGTCAACCCTTTTGGCCCAGCCCGTTCTTACCATCTGCTGGCCAATCTTGAGGCAGTCCCTCCCTTTTTAAGCTGCTGCTGTCTCTGCAGATTGCCTGTGACCCTATCCGGTTCCTTTGGTGATGCGCAAATGTATATCATCAAGTTCCTTGTCAAATCTCCCTCTCTTCAAACTTTTGGTGCTTCAAGGTCCCATCATCGTCAAGTTACGCCCATTGTTCTGGTGATCAAATTCTCTGCCTTCCAAATACTTGCCGCTGTTTTGTTTCGGGCCGTCAAATATCAAGCTGTCAATATATCGTGCGTCAAGCTGAAGTTAGCTGTTGTTCGGTTCTCAGGCCCAAAAGCTGTACACCATTGTAGTTCATGCTGAACATCTTTACCGGAATTCCCTGTGTTTCGATATTTGGGTAAGTCTTACCGAGCCTGCTTTTCGGCCTCGCTGATATGTATTGTCTTTTTCGCAGTCCACTCCGGGGTCACGAGGTTGGAAGTGCTTTGCTAGTATGGCGTTGGCTTATATATTTCCTGTTGTATGTACTAGGTAATTATGCAAATTTGGTTCATTGAATATAGATTATTATATTACGGATTGAAAACCCTGCGATGTTATAAAATGTGCAACAGATATCTGCCTAACATTGGTCCCAACATTGTGGAAACCTGATGTTGCCTAAGCCTTGAGGATTTGACATTCTTCTATTTTGTCAATGTATCCGAGAACATTTGATGATGGCCGAATTGACATCCACCAACATCATCCGCCAAACATTTTTAAAACATTTCCACCAAATGGCGGTGTACGTGCGCTTCTGGGGCCCTTATTACCGAAGCAATGCATCTTGTCTACTTGTATGAAAATGGAGAGTACCAGTGGGTGCAAGTATCCTTTCCGGTAAGTCTCCTTTTTGGCAGAATTTGGTTCTAGAACGATGCTCGGGAGAAGATCATGCGTTGGGATTTCTGTAGAAGCCGCTCCTCCCAAGAGTCATAGATCAAGGTTATGGGGTGAAATTTTGCTAAGATCATTTTCCAGGAGGACGCTGGCCGGGAGAAGATCATCAGATGGTATTTATGCTGATGGTGCTCCCCATAAGACTTCTACAGCGATGGAGGCGCTCATACATGAGAGTGATCGGGTGAGATTTGGTGACCTTGATCGGGAGAGCATCATAAGCGGCAGCAATGTGTTCGTTTCGTCGACAGTGATACCTTCCATCTTGCAAAGAAACAGGTCCAGTTCTGGCTGGCCAACTTGTACCATGGAGTGAGAAAGTCGAGAACCACCTGAAGGAAGGTAGCGCAGGCGCTTAGCACGTATTTACTATATTGTCGTTCGGATCGAGAACCTTTATTATCACGCCGCATTCTCTCCTCCCAGCAGTCGGAATCCCACAAAGTGGAGCAATTTCATTTCTATCATGATGTGGCGCCGTTGCGGCTAGATTCTTTGGATTTACCTGGATTTATCTACCAATCGGATTGCTTAACGTAACGTGGAGATGGTGCCCTTCACAGTGGGAGGTCGTGAGTGAGAAGGCAGTATACAGAATTCATCTAACCATAGTCACTACTTCCACTTCCCGTGGCAATGCGATTTTCACCGGATAACCACCCGTCCCCGCTACACAGTCCCCTATCTATTCGTGATGCGTTGTCGTCGCCGCCGTTATTTCGAGGAGGACGGATCAGTTAGGCACCGATTCCGCACAATCTCCTGGTATCACTTCTCTTTCAATTACACTCAAAACGTGAGACAATAACATTCCCCCGGCCAATGTCCTCCGCTTTTTCAGCCGAAGTGGTGGGGCTCCGCGACGCTCTTGTGCAGAGAAAAATTAGCGCTTGCCTTGAGAGGTGATCCGGGGGTTCGAGTCTAGTGAGAGATAGCCACATAATGGACGAAAAGCGGCAAAGTTGGTGCCTGTCGTGTAGGCGGCAAGAGAACATTAGCGGTTTCGGGCAGAAGGGCCCATCAAAGGAGCGTACAAGGCTTCTGACGGACACCCGTTATTTAATAAGAGAGAGACTCCGATTGGCGTCTTCAGAGATGAGCCAATCATTGACGGAGGCACTCCTGATGTAGGGTTTTCCCGCAGCAGGGGGCTTTTTGTGCGGGAAACGGCATGACAACATCCGTTCTCAACATCGTCATTCACGATTGGATCTGTCTGTCATAACATACCTTATATTCCCGCCCTACGCGCTTGAGGAATGTGACTCACCTATACCTGTCGCGCCAAAGACGCACGATGGCGGTCGCAAGTACCATCGACAACACCTACGGCATGCTATATACTGCTGTGGTGGTTTCTACGGTGTAAGCCCCTTCGAACATTAATGGATCATCCAGTCCGTTCACAAGCTCCGCCGCCTCTGCAGACTGTATGGAGGTGCGCGACCACAGCTTTCCCAATACATGCGTATTAATACCGTCTAGTCGGGATCGTACAGTTTTGGATGTACATCCGGAAATATCATACAAAAGATCCCCTGCTTGTGAAATCGGTGGTATAACAAATGTACCGTGTTTTCACAATTGATGGCTCATGTCCCAAAGGTCATCGTTATATTAATCTGCGATACCGTGCAGCAGACCTTGGTGTGCCATGCAGGTAGGTCTTGCCTTCTGCGCCGGTTACAAGTCAGTCATTTCGCTACGTAACAGGCTACCAGTACTTTGGTGTGCCTACCAATTCTCCCGTCCCCACACCAGTTAATAAGCTCAACCAGTCACATCCATGAGAAATTTAGAGATTCTCCTATCGGTCGTAAAGTAAGCAGCACAAAAACAAGACGTTCGGCCGTCCTCAGTCGAGCTCAGGACTTCAAGCGTTCAGCTGTTCTTCAGCTGCGCAATCGCGACTCTCGTACAACAGTCAGTCGACCCTATCCGGCATGAGAGCCGCGTGCTGACCACTGTGTAGGTTCTATTGCTGGAGAATCTATAAGAGTATGTCCTGCTGGGCATGCCGTCAACGAGAGTAGAACGTCTAACTCTGTGTCACAGTTGGAAATAGAACCCTATTGGCGGGCGGCGTGGTATGGCTGCTTTAAGTGCAGGTCCCTTATTGAACTCGATAACGCAGTCTATGCTTGGCTTGACGACCTCTGGTAAGTCCCTCGATTCAATCCTTCTCACAATATGGATGAGGATCACTGTCGGTTTCAGTGCTGTTGCTGAGTAAGAAAATCGTAGTCTTGATGGTCTAAACTGAGCCTTACCGACATGCCAATAGTCTACCAGATTAAGGCGTACGTATTTTCATTATCATTCCTTCTTTCACCGTGCTTAGATAATCTTTAGCGTCAAGTTCTCTGCTATGTCAGAGCTCATCACATTGCGGGTATGACCCAAGAAATGTCGTCCTTGTTAATCATTTCACATTGACCGCATTATAGACCTTGTCGATAATTGCGGGCACCCTCTCGGCGGTCACAGATATAACGATATCTGTCGTTCTCATAATTATACTGTATACCGTCAAAACAGGATACAAAAGGACATCAGACATGGTTAACAGATTGGTAGGTTACAATCGGCGTTACAATCAGCAGGTTGTATACTTGTTATGGTGCTTGATCTGAATTTTAGGTGGTGTTCACCTTTAATACCGGTACATCAATCGAATCAAGCGCGGCGCAGTCCATGTTGACCCAGTACATATTGTGGGGTTGCCAACCAGCATTTGTGCTCTTTTGACTGCAATATGCGTGAGTCTGAAAGTCATATCTCTCGTGCTTTCAATCTGATTTTGAACAGGTTGCTGCTTTGCCCGAGACATTCCTCTAGTCGGTATTTGCTGTTTTGAATCAGATAATCATGCTCATGAGTTTCCATGTAGCATGTTCTTCTACGTGCTGCGTAAGTCAGATTCCATTCTATCGCAGCTGTTCTTACGGGTTTCCAAGTGGGACGCCTATACACCAACTCTATTCTAGTGACTCTAAACTGCAGAGAATACATAAAGTCTTCACGAGACAATTCCGTCCAGGAATTGGAATTATCCCTCAGTATCCGCGTCAAGTCACCAGCACGTGAAGCCCTGGTCAGCAATCGATTCGAAAGAGATACCAAATGGCAAACACGACAGTGTGAGTGCATACGGTTGAACCTGCATCTGTTTACCCGTTTAACGAAACGAAAATTCCCAGGACCTGAAGAATCCTTATTAGGGTTCCATATGTGGCTGTGTCCGCAAAATACTTTGATTCGTATGGCGCGCATTTCATCTATGTTTTCCACGGAGACGCTAGTCGGCCCTCGGCCGGAGAACCCACTATTTTCTCTGCTGTTCACGGTCTGCCTCAGTTCCTAAAATATTTTGTCCTTGTAGTCAACTGTGGAACCCGGAGTTGGTGAATTCCACCCGATTTTTTACCTGGAAAAGGGGCTGAGTGAAAATGCCGCGACTGCCACGGCGCTGCCGCGCACTGACGCGGTACTGACGCGCATTGACGCGGCGGTGGCTGTGTTTTGACGCGGCAGTGCCGCGCCGCCTATTAGGGCACGAAACCGTACAGTAACGGTAGATGGCCGTCTAATTGGTCCAGACCGCTGGAACTCGTACCGTATCTGATTGCGGCACAGGCGGGTACGGTACGGGTCCCGTACCGTATTGAATTGCCCAGTAAACGGCCGTCACAGGTTTCAATACTCATGTATTGGTCTCGATGAAAGCCAGTGAGTCTTCTTATATCTTGCAAATCTCCTTTATCATTGTCAGTTAACTTGTGAAACCACCAGCAAGTGACAACTGCCACTCCCAATGCTTTTGCAGGTGCTCACCCGTATTACGGGGTTCACCCGTACCGTCACCCGTACTGTAATACTCGGCGGCGAGTATCGTTACGGTACGGGTCCCGTACCGTCTATAACCGTCCCGTAAACCCGTAAAGTACGGTTACAGTTTCAAGCCCTACCGCCTATATCTCGCTACCACGGCTTGTATTGCCGTCAGATCCGATGGGGTCAGTGTTTCTTAATGACAGTACATTGTTCTCACTGTAGATATTACACACTAGACATGAAAATAGGTACACCATTTTCGTGTGCCGGGGTTTGACTAAACATGACTAGATTCAATATATTCCACCCATAATGAGGCTAAAGTAGACCTCTAACTTTGCATTTGAGGTGTAAATGAAATTTATATTTGGGAAGCAATGGTACTTAAGCAATAGTACATTTACCTGCCACGCAATGATGTGGCTGTGTTTTTGCCGCGGCAGATGTGCGCGGTTCACTTGTACAATACTCTATCAACCTTTGGTAACCCGACATGATCCAGAATGAAAGTCAGATTTCAGTCTCTCTGGGGTAATTCACAGTCTGCAATGTGAACTCTCGCTTTGAACTATCTCACTCTGAACCATCAATGTTGATGTCGGAAAAATCATAGAAGTCTTGGATCAGCTCCCAACATGTCCCAAGGCGTCCTAAGGTCACTTGCCACTATGTCAGTTCCAATGCATAGGTAAGGTTACTGCAAGCAGTTGTCGAGCAGTCTCAAGGTTCCTGGGTGCCGGCAAACCTTGAAAGTGTCTGAGAGCCATTGCAAGCAATACATGGGCCAGGAAGTCGTCAAATGCAATGCTCCTGGTCATTCTTATACCCTTATACCCAGACAGCAAGGAAGGCAAATAATTTTACCGATATTGAAGGTAGCTACGAACACATCGGGTACGAAATCCGACAGCAATTGATACTCAAGTCGTTAGAGATGATGAGAATCGGGAGTGTACGCACTGGCCAACATGCCCACTCCCACTGCCTTTTGCGCTGCTCGCTGTACGCTGCATACAGATCCCCTACACCCACCATCATTTGACAAGTTACAGACGACTTTGGGGCATCACTCTGCGTGAAATCTGTGAGGGGCCAGTGGGCAGGGATGTCGCATGCACCCGAATTCAAATATGATGGATTTGAGAGAATCGAAATGACAGTTTAGTTTGACCACGTACCCGTGTGCCGCAGCTTGCCCTCTTGACGTCGATGACGATGGCCTGGGGTGGTCCGCCCTCTATGGTTGTGGTCTACCTGTTGTGGTGGTGGTCTGTACGTCATGGTGGTGGTTGGATGTTCGAGGAGGCAATACGTGGGCAACTGACACTGAGTCTGGGCGATGGTGGTTGACGGAAGAAGTGGAGTGTCACGGTGTCACACCTTCTGTTCATTTATGAAATCTGCACCACAACGTGACAGCATCCGCCCCACACCTCACATAATGGACGGAAACGGTTGAATACTGGCACTGATGCCTCGTATTACCCAGTCGGACTTGGAAACAACACATGTGTCGGATTCAGAGCCAGAGTGCTGTTTCTGTTTGGGGAGCAAACAGGCTCTGCGACAAGCTTGAAATTCTTCACGTTCATCCACGTCACTTCTGAGGTTCTACTTCGCCTAGGAACCTTCTATGAGTACATGGGTTTAAGCATCAATAATATACAGTAGATCTAGCTGAACAACCGTTGTTCCCACTAAAAAAGCCTGCCTGGAGGACAGGTGTCTGAAGCTATCTCAAGAAACACTTGAGTCCATAGTCCATGTTTATAACTCGGTTCCCACTCGGAACGGTGGTAACGAGGAGAAAGCGGAGAATCGAGCAAGCCCGAGGTGCCGTCATGCACCTCAGACCTCGACCCACCTCAGCATCAGGAACAACCCAAATTACTATGGGCTCTATGAGTAGTTTCATAGACCCACATAGACACCATAGACAGCTGCTATGGTGTCTATGATGTCTATGTGAGTCTATGGGACTGCTCATAGAGCCCATAGTAATTTCGGGTTTTCCTGATGAGTGACTTACTTCAGTTGCATTAGCTCGGCCCCCCTTCAACGCCGAATGAATGTACCTGAAAGGTCCCACCGCTGAGGTAGGCCCGCGGTGTGCCGGCTTTACAACATACAGATAGGCGCGAGCCTCCATCAGGAAAAAAGATTTTCCTACAGAGATGCCGCTTAAGATCAGGTGCCCGCGTTGGACCGATAGCCGATGGCGGTTGCTTGATAGCCGCTGATTGTGTCAATAGTTTTGCCGCGCAGGTCAGTACCCACCGTAGCCGCTGTAGAATTGCTGGGCGGTTCTATAGTCCTCATATTTTTGGGGGGAATATCGGGTATGTATAGTTTCACATCTGCATAACCCAGATTATTTGAATCCAAAACCACCGCAGACCACAGAAGAACATAAATTGCTGAGCTGAGTGCACGGTCACATGGGTACCGCGTCGTCTGAAAGGGTGTTATGTTCCCGGGATACTCAGGCTGGCGTATGGGGGAGAACTCTGTTTGGGAAGGTTTACCACAGATAATGAATGTAGATACATCTAAGTATAGTGTTCAACGCCCTGCACGACCAAGTGTCCGCATTTTAACTCTTCGTTCCTTGGCTGCCTTCGGTGCTGCATGGCGATCTACTAAGTACCGAAAGAGATAAAAGTCGTGGTGTCGTAGGTAGGGGTTGAGATAGAATTTTGGGCAAACATCCAAGACGGTAGCTGAAGTCCAACCGGGACAGACTTATCCGACGGGCTTGCCAAAACGGCTTGCCCCGCTTAGCGGAGTTTAAATTTAGCTGTGCGGGCTTGGACGGCTTGGCTTGTAGCTGGGCTTGACTTGAGCTCGCTTACACCAAGCCTTACCAATACAAGTAAGTCACTGATTACTGGTGCCTGATACTTCCCTGCTCGTTTCCGCCGCCACCAATATCGATCAAAACGGTCTCTTAACGTGCAGGTCAACAAAGAACTGCCGACATAACAACTTGCAATGCGTGAAACGCAAACACACCGGCACCTAAGTCACATTCCCCGTTACCTCTATGATAGTTCTACTGCAAGTCATAAGCTAAAGTAATGCCCAAAGGCCGAAATATTTGAGTTTTCCCGGAACGGCACCGACTACGGGTTGTCACGGCGGGCTTTTGCGTCGACTTTTTATCCCCACTCTTCCCCTCCTTCCGGCTAACTTTCGGGTGTTTTTTTATTTTTATTTCTCTTGTTCAATTTCGTCGTCCCTCTGGCACTTCAGTCCCTCTTTCTTACACTCTGTCTTTGGACAGGATTTGGCGTGCTTTGGGGGCTTCTCCTCGTCCACTACGACATCCCCCTTGCGCTTCAATGTGCCTTTTATCTGGACTGGAATCGGCTTAGTTGGAGGGAAGTAGGAAGGCCAGTCGCGCCGTAAGAGTGGGGGTCGTAATTCTTCATCGAACATGGTGTGATCGCGCTTAAAGGCCAACATCTGCTAAACGAAAGTGTCCAAGCGCGTGCTTGTGGATGTGATGGTGCTAAATATTGCGTTGAGTGCCTCGTCCCCATCTGCCAGGCATGCCACACGACACTCTCGTCCTTGAGATTGTCAATCAGGTCACCATTGAGATTCAACGGTTCACCGAGCTCGTGCTGGACAGCAAGGATCTGCAAGAGAACTGAGGCGACACCCATTACTCTTGTTTGGCATTCCTCCTCCGTGAGTCTGAGTAGGGCGGGATGGTTTATCAAACGGATCAGTGGATCGGTCAATACAGTCTCAAGCTCTGGTGTTAAAACCAAGCCAAGGGTGTCCATCCAATGGGAGGCTTCTCGACTGTGCAGACGCTTTTCTGCCCCGCAAAATACTCGTTGAAGCTGGCGGTCACCGGGTGAAGATTATTCCAATCGGCCAGAATTCCGACAAGTTGAGAAATTGCGGCGTCGAAAATTGATGTGAGGACTGGATTTTTATGCCCCAGATCGTCAGGCTTCATGTAGAATTGTAAACGAATGGTGCCAATCTATGGGTATGGAATTTTGTATGCCTCAGTGGAGACTGTGGTTCCGAACTTAGCAAGGTGTCTGTCTGCTCATGACACTGCCCGGTGCTTTAGGGCTAGCTGACGGGCTTGAAAAAGTAGCTTGCGCCGCCTAACGGACTTTGAATTGGTTGGGGCGGGCTTGCGGCCTTGGGCTTGGGCGGGGCTTGGCAAAAGAAATTTTGATGCAATACAATTCGATAATATACGCTACAAAAAGTTGTCGGAGGATGTAAGGAGCTTCCTCCGCCTACCCCACCTCCTTACTCCATGCCTTTTGTTGCAAGCCCAAACCCAAGCCACGCCCCGCCCGCTTTGATGGCATCAGACAAAACGGCTTGTGATGGCTTAAGCCATGTTTGCCCTACCCAATCTGGCCTCAATTGGCAATGAAACTGTGTCATATGGGTAGGAGGAGGCTACTTACATGTAGTAGGCACGAAGTTGACCTTGACATCCTCCGAATTTCATGACTTTTGGGCTCAAGCCTGTGCCCGCCCAATTTGATGGCATCAGCCAAAACGGCTTGCACAAGCCACTTTGTTCACGACGACCAAGGACGTCTCCCTGACACTTCCCACAATCAAATCGGCCCTGAGCTACCCGAATATACATCAATTATGGTCATGGATAGCACGAGTTGCACCCCGTTCATACTTTTATCTTGTTCGGCATGATACCTGACTCTGACTTCAAACAAGTCAACCATGGCTCTCTGAGGCTCTCATTGACTAGAGGACATCGATGTACTACTCTTTCAATGTTGCCATAGGTACTCCAATCTGTTTCTCACAGAAAGGGCGAGAAATTTGGCCCGAAGTTTATGTGGTTGGAAATGCTGTGAAACAGTGGTTTCGTGATTTTTGTTTGTATTATGTACCCCTCTTGTGATATGTTATGGCTGAATGATGTTTAGGAACACTACCTATGTGTTGGGCGTCACAAGTCCGCTGGCTTGGATCGGAAGCAGAAGTTATACTTATGATCAATGACAGCGATGAGCAGTATACTTACCCGAAATGTCAAGATGTTGTTTCATTCTTTGAGATATAAACCTTCTGGGGACTCATAGCAATGCACGTACGACCCTAGATGGGACACCTGAGGCTTAGACAACGAGTAGAATATACAAGACATTATATTTTTTTGGGTGATGCCAAGCTGACAAACAGGCTTGCCAAGCTGACAATCGGGCTTGCCAAGCCGATAATACGGCTTACAAGCCAAAATATCAGGCTTGGGAGGGTGTCCCCAAGCCCCAAGCCCATCCAAGCCATTTTATACGGGTGCAGACCGTTTTGGAAAGCGAAAAACAACACTCTCACGCAACCCGCCTTGCGAAGCTAACGGGCTGGCAAGCCGATCTGCCGGGCTTCGTTCAACTTTGAAGTCGACATTGATAAGACTTTCAAGCATATGCAATAAATTTTGTATATGATCAATATGATCTATTGGAGTCGACTGCGGGGCAAATTTTAGTTGAGTAAAACAATGGGAAAAAACCAAGCCCTGGAGGTAGACACTTAATACACACTGTAGAGTCATTCAGATCAGTGGTATAGTCCGTTGGGGGCGAGAAATACGTGCAAGCCCGTTTCTCGGCTAAGCGAGCAAACGGGCTTGCCAAGCCGATCGGCGGGCTTGGGCTTTGATCTACACCCAAATCCAAGCCCAAGCCCGAACAAGCCCGTTGGCGCGGGCGCAAGCCCGTTTGGCAAGCCGAAAAGTGAACTCTCCAACCGGGATTTGCCTTTTTACCAAGACGGGAATCAGATGACACGAGCGTATGATTTCGGTAATGGGAATTATTGACGAGCGTTGGCGGTGAGCTTGAGATGAAAGCGACACTTGATGCATTCGGAGCCCTGCAACGGGTGGTTGAAGTGGTTTGAACCAGTCAACATATGCCACTGGGTCTGGATAGCCCCCGAAATCAGACGGTATTTTGAAGATGACACGCACGCGAGCCACACAAAGCCCTGTATAAGTGTTAGTAGGGTAGGAGGAGAGAATAATCAAACTCACCATCGGTGGGACCCTTGCCTTCCCCCCTGGACTGAACGCGAACAATCACTGTCAAATTGACCAGCCTTGGAAGGTTGAACACCTTTGGACGTGAACCTCTGAGGTTCACCCTTGATGGCACGAACTGAATCGCGTGTATTCGAAGAAGAAGCCTCGGGAACGTGACGAAGATGAAGGGAAACTTTTTTGTAGACTGGGAACGTTGAGTTCTCAGCTGGAACGAGGAGGGGAACAATTGATTTTGAATGGAGAAAGCGCGAAAGATTGTCGATGAAGGCAGGGGCATGGAATTCGGAGATGATATTTGCTACGGCGAGGGCAGGGAAAGCAGCTTTTTTCACGATAGTGGAGGGCGGAGGAGAAGAGTGTTCCTTCTGTGCATCCTCGTCGTCCGAGGCATCTCACTCCTCAGGCGCATTGCGATGATGAGGCACCTCTTCATCGATGTCAGCGTTTTTCGTCCTCCTCGGGGTCAGCATTTTCAGAGGCGGAAGGTGCGAGATATCCTGGAATTGCCCACTGCAGATAACTGGTGAACTTGTGGACAGCTTCCTGGCGACGCAGCCACACAGTCATCTGGCGCGTATAGGCCCGTTTGTTGGTGGCTTTGTACCCCAGCTTGCAAGATCTATGTGCAGACGCTCCGTTCCCTCCGTATTAAAGCCATCGGCGGTACCGCGCGACCGAATGTTTGAGTTTGTGGAGTTTGTATGTTGAAGTGCTCCCGGATCTGAAGGTCGACGAAGACATCCTTGTTGTTGTGAAAAGCCAGCCAGGCGGCGTCCAATTGCGCGACAGACTCGTCGCAATGCGTCTCAAAATGAGCGTAGTGAATAAAATCCAGGACACCCGCCGCAGCAAGTTGCACTCGCTGATCAGTAGCGTTGGCGAGAACACCAAGAAATACTTTCTCCATATTCTTCCGCTCGGTGCCCGTCCATTGAGTGGTAAGAGAGATTCCTTTTTTGAAATGACGGAGAGCAGGGTGGGGGGTCATTGAGCGGTACCGTTGATCAACTTCCGCCTCCCCTCCAACCATGGCGCTCGTCGACCATTTCACGAAGTGATCGAAGACGCCATTGTGAAGTTCATGCAGTAGATCGGTGTCATGGACCGAAAAAATATCGCAGTGAGGTAAATCAGCCCAGAACGGATTAATGGCGCGCAAGTTTTGGTCCGCGAATTCGCAGGCGTATAGCAAATTTGGAACGCTCGTGATGGTCATGGAGCACCGCAGAGGCTGTGGATAGGAATATTATAATATGGGCTGGATGGACCCTGGGGTGATGTATCATATCTCCCTCTAAGTTAGCGGTTTTCATATATCACGGCTTTGCGCTAGTTAGAGGGTCGTGATAGATCATACCGCAGTACTAAGGTGTCCTCATTCCCGAGGACCAACAGCGCTCGTACGATGCCAAGGTCAACAGCATGCGCCCCGAAAATGCGTTCCTTGTTCTCTATTCTCTTTGCGAACTCACTTCTGCGCACAAAGGAACCCCGTGGACCAAGCGGGCGAACTGCACAGCGAGCGCGAGAAAGACCCTTCGCTCCGTCCTCAGCAAGGTCGAGAAGACGCAGGTGAGCCTTCTCCCTGCCTTCACCCTTCCCCTTTCTCGAGTAATGCTTGACCGACGCCCTTACAGCAATCCCACAACGAATGAATTCAAAATGTGTTCGACAACGGCGATATTATGATCTTGAGAAAAAATGGCTATGGCCCACGGAAATCCGTCCACACGCAAATTTCATTCCTGTTAACTTACCGTCAAGCGGTCGTGCTCTTGGTCCAGATATAGTGATCGGGGGACGCGCAGCGCCCGAGATAGAGTCCTCAGCTAGAACGGTTTGTATTACTCAAGTTCGCTATGCAAAATACTTAGGTCAGTACAGATGCGTCTTTGGAACTGACCTGCTGAAACGCAAGATTGTAGTGTTCATTGCCAAAATCTGCTGCGACGACCAGACCTCGATTTCGAAACATTGTAGGATTTTTTGGCTATAAAGAACGGTACATGCTATAACATGATCATACCACCACCTGCACTCTATAGGCCAAACGTTCCTCCATGTGTTCTGCTTGCTCTGACCGGTATCCCCTGCGCACAGCACAACTCCTGCATACATAATAGTGTCGCTGGAGAAAGTGCCCTCTGTCAGAACAGGGTGCAGAGCACCCTCCTTGGTGTCGTGCTAGTGGTGACCGACGAAGACGCCGTTGACGAAGCTCGTGTCGCACGCGAGCGGTCGGCGAATGTCCTTCTTGCGTGGACCAGCGACGAGCGAGTACCTGCTGTCACTCGGTCGGCGTTTCCTTGACATTTTCCGTGTTGGAGCGGGAGTGTATGACGAACGGCTTGGCGAACTTTTTGGTACAGGACAATCTCGTTTTCAGCTCATCAATGCATGATCGCCTCGGTCGTTGGCCTTTTTATTTGGGACCAAATTTATTTCATCACAGGATACAGAAAATTAATGCCAAGTGGCATCTGAAAGATCACTACGAGCACGATCGCAGTTAGAATTACCAGTATGCGTGTAGCAACCGCTTCCCCACATAGCGCCGCACTCCCACATCACAATAGCCAGGTCCCACAACTCGCAAACCTTCTGTCCTTGGGGATACGCGATTTCGGCGGCGAGAACGGCGCCGACGTATTCAGTCTCCAGGGGAAGATGGTCGTCCGTCCCTCGCACGAATGCGAGCACTGGCCGAACAAGGAGCTCAGCAACGCGCCGAGTCTCAGGCAACATATTGCTAGCAAGCAAGGCCTGGAAACGAGCTTCGGCTGCAGCAAAGGGACGTTCACCACGCTCGACCGCCGTGCCGTGTGCGCGGAAATGTTCCAGAGGGGGGTGTTCGCTGGGAATCGTAGCGGCGATGGCCATGACGCTGACGTTCAGGTCGGTCCGGCCGAGCAGGGTTATGGGCCGATGGCGGCAGTTGGCCAATTGCCACCAGTGCGTGAAGAGGATGGCGGTAGCAGCTGGGTTGTAAGTGTCGTTGTCGCGGTACCATATCATCGCTCCTAATAAGCGCGAGTATACTTCCACCAACGGGGCTTCGTCCAAAGACCCCCGCGTCAGCGTTGGGATAATGTTGCTCACCTCGCCACATGCGAGATCCGCGCCCAGGTCAATCCAATCATGCAGGAAGCACCCGAGGCCAGCGATAGCAGCCATCTGCTCTCCGCCTCCGGCATCGTAGTAAGTGTGGCAGAACACGGCATCCGCAAGCTTGTAGCGGGCCAAGCGCAAAAGGTCGTCCCAAACCACGAAGCATGGGCTAGAAACGACCATATAGGTGTCCTCGATGATTGTCTTCTGGCGCAGGCAGGCATAATCACAGCCTTTGACTACCCGGACGTCGGTGATGTGGGGTCCAGCGGAGACGGAGGCCTCAGCACTGGCCGCCACGTCGGCGAAGGCATTAGCGAGTTTCTCCGCCATCATAGCGCTGTTCTTGCCGATCGAATAGTCCAGTATAAAGGACGAATCCATGATGGCCCAAAGGCCCGTGATTGACCCGCCGTACATGCCACGGTTGTACCCCACCGACATGGAGAAAATACTTGTGTTGATTAGGCCCCCAGCACATTCCTCGGCAGAAATAACGTCGGTGGTGATTTGGTCCGGTGACAGCGCGACGCCGCTTAGTTTGGGAGGAAGCGGCTTGCGAGCTGCGCACCAGGTGGGCATCGTTGCCGGGAAGACTGTAGCAAACGAGAGACACTGGGGCTTTCCTGATGAGATGACTTTGTTACGTGCGCCTAGGAGGACTGCAGCATCAGCCAGCATTCCCACCGCGCAATCGACGGCGTCTGCCACCCGGGCATTGCGTCCCCAAGCGACATTAGCGGCAGCATTCAGGACGCCCCCGGTCTGAGCGGTATCAGCCCGATGAGCCAAGTGGACGGTCGTGATCAGCGTGTCGGTCTCAGCGAGGTATTGCTGGGAGAATTTGCCGGATCCCACCTCGACTGGATCGATGCAGTGCGTTTTCAGTGACCAGCAGGGAGCGCCCAGAGGGCATTCCTTGTTAGTGCCTTCTCCAACAACATAAGTCGTCCCCCATGTCGAGGTCAGACGGACGGTCGTGGCAGGGTCCTCTGCTGAAGTTTCGCCGGTGCGGTCAGCCCAATGCGAGACGCGAGGCAAGCAGTCGAACGCCGGTGAGCGACTGCGGCCACCAGTGACCACCAGCCCGGGGACAAGGTCGGACAAGGGTTGGGGGGCATTGTGGTCGGCTCGAGGGACCTGGATCTCTTTCGAACGGCTGAGAATCCTGTTGAATTGGAGTCGCTTCTCGCTGGCAACTCCATTTCTGACTAGGGGCGAAACCAAGATGGTATTGGAAATGAATTCAGTCAGATCCCGATAGGACGTCCGCGCGGGCCACAAGGCCTGTTCTTTAGCTCGCGGATCAACAAGTCCGCCAGAAGCAACGGTCTCCGGCAGATCATCCGTTCGGGCAAGATACATGTTCAGTGTCGTCTGTCGAGAGCACGAAGAGAATTGGCAAGCTTCTAATGGGCGCAACAATTTCAGTCTCCTGCAATGTGAAATCAAAGACTATACCTACAAATGCGTGAACTACAGAATAGATAAATAAAGACATGAATGTAAGTTGAAGAGTAAGGAACTCACCTCAGTCTCCCGTAATGTGGGATCAAATTGATCAGAGACTGAGGGTAATGCATGTCTCCGTACATCTATATATACTGTCGAGCTCCGCATGCGGCTGTGCCCGGATCTGTCGGATTTACAAAATGTGTCGCGGTGTCGGGTTTGCGGGAGCCTCTCTAGTTCGACAGCCGGAATGCTTGAGCTAATGCCCGAGTTCATCTACCTGTCAAATGTAGTTAATATCTGTCAATGTACTTTAGATCCTTACGCTCTTATTGTAGTTTTTACGATGGTTACTAAAGTTACTTGGCAAAACTAACTTGCCCTGCCAAAAGTAACTTTACTTTACTTCTTGGCTGCAATTGATGCCATCTGATGGCACAAGTTACTTTTGCTGATGGCATTGATCTAACTTGGCGGGCCAAGTTACTTCCAAGTAACTTGAAGGACGGAGTCCGCATCATCATCTTCCACTGCCTTCATGTGCGCCCACCTCGTCTCCGGAGACTATTGCACCAGTCGAAGATTAGGCTGTTGATTCGAAGCCGCCACCGACACTACCAGGATGTTGATCTCGAATTCAACGAGAACACCCTTCAGTCCAAAAGCGAGTAAGTATACGCTGATACTTCGACATCCATATTGTCCGAGCTGAGGGAATTGGTCTTGACGTACAGAACTGACTTACCCGTAAGGAAACTACGCCGTTTTTTTTTTTTTTTTTTTTTTACGGCGTCAGCGCAATACGGACGTTTTGATACACCAGTACTGAGCTGGCGCTTTAGCACCTTCAGTATTCTAAGCCAACTTATTTGATGTACTACTTTGCCGGCGGGATTCGTCAAATCAGTGTGGTGAACCAATCAAGGAATTGCACTATGTACATTGCTCTAGCCAAGCAAGTACTGAGCTGCCCCGGCGGAATTCGCTGACTTCCTACGGGGATTTAATTCAGGAATGGCACCCAGGCTACTTACAATGCTCTAGCCGGAGAAGTACCAAGCGGCGCATTAGCACCCTTCCGTATTTTAAACCAAATCTGTGTAGTACTTCGCCCGCGGGTTTCGTCGACTCCATGCGGTGATTTAATTCAGAAGTTGCACTCAGGCTACGTAAATTGCTTTAGCCGAGCAAGTACCGAGCGAGCGCATTAGCACCCTTTCATATTTTAAACCAAATCTGTGTAGTACTTCGCCGGCGGGTTTCGTCGACTCCATGCGGTGATTTAATTCAGAAGTTGCACTAGGGGTGCTCAATTCTTAATTCGAACCCGTTCAGTTCACTTTTTAATTAAATAAATTGTCAATCAGTTTGATGTCCGTGAATTGCCGAGATTCCGAGAGTTCGATCAATAAACGCGTGACCTTGTGTACGTGTCTTCTGTCCCTTGGATACGTCCGTGCCTTTGGCACTTCCGGCATCGCTTCCAGCCTGCTCCTTGGCCTAGGTAAGATTGGAGTACTTCTCTCACGTCAATCTGACGTCTCATCACTAGTGGTGCTCAATTCTTAATTCGAACCCGTTCAGTTCACTTTTTAATTAAATAAATTGTCAATCAGTTTGAATTCCGTGAATTGCCGAGATTCCGAGAGTTCGATCAATAAACGCGTGACCTTGTGTACGTGCCTTCTGTCCCTTGTATACGTCCGTGCCTTTGGCACTTCCGGCATCGCTTCCAGCCTGCTCCTTGGCCTAGGTAAGATTGGAGTACTTCTCTCACGTCAATCTGACGTCTCATCAAGGTTCTTGTACACACGGCACGGCGACTCGACGCGACGCGACGCGACACGACGCGACACAACATGCAATACCAGAAAATTGGGATGGAAAACGGTGGCTACGCATCGGTGTGTGGGTTGCAATGTGCATTTTAAGTCCGACCCTGATGCTGGAACACAGGGAGAATATATCTTTCCCCCGTATATCGTGCCTCCGGCTCCATACATGCCGCCAGGGATGCTCTCCGGTGATCCCCTGCCATCCCAGCCTTCCGGCACAGTGAATGACACATCCGACATTGCCCTTATCTCCCCCCGCAAGCGCGCTGCTTCGATTTCTGCCTCTCCGCCCCCGCGGAAGCGCGGAAGAGGCCGCCCTCGGGGCTCGACCAAAAAGGGCCCCAAACCTGCCGATGGGCCTCCGCCCGCGACGGGCACGAACTCTACGCGTGCCAGGACAAACAAGAAGGACAAGGAGAACGCCCCTCCTCTTGTCGAGGTCATAGATTCCGACGACGAGATTGAGAAGACGGCAAACGGAAAAACTCGGCACTGGCAGGCCGGCGAGAAGGCTTGCCTTTTCAATTTCATCCTTGGGCCGGACGAGGAGGGGCAACGTCGCTTTACTCAGCACAAGACTGATCCCGGCCATGTGTACAAGCGGGTGAGTCCTTGTTATTGCAATCAGTCAAATCCGTGTTCGAGCGTGCGCTCAAGACATATGCATACATACGCGCCTTC
This sequence comes from Mycena olivaceomarginata, assembly GCA_029378375.1. Lineage (NCBI taxonomy): Eukaryota > Fungi > Basidiomycota > Agaricomycetes > Agaricales > Mycenaceae > Mycena > Mycena olivaceomarginata. The sequence continues at coordinate 138,160 of JARKIC010000725.1, read as the reverse complement.
GATGGCTTCACAGGGAACGGCGGCGGGGATGCGGACTCGGATGATCCAACCGCGATTATCTATTTTCCAACCAGGCTTGGGGGTCCCCCTATGAAAAAAAATCGAAAATGGGTGCACATTTAGATCTTAGTAAGAAAATGGTATCCCGTCTATAAACTTTGGGTGTGCTCCCAACTGTTGACCCCCCGGCTTGTTGCCCTGGTTGTGATCAAAACATCTATGGTAATTCAACAGTTGGGAGCACACCCAAAGTTTATGGAGAGAATATCATTTTCTTGCCAAGATTTATGTGTGCACCCATCTTCAATTTTTTTTATTTGGGCAGCCCCCCCAGCCTGGTTGGGAAGTAGGTAGCACTTAGAGGTTGTTAGAAAGGCGGAGGCTGTCGGGTGCGGTCGGGTTTTCTCGGAGTTAGGTCGATTACGGCGCGCCGATGACGTCATATGACTGGCTTAGAAGCGGACCTCTGCCGCAACTTGAAGCGACACTGACATTTACATTAATAATTGCGCAATTTTTTGGTAACTCGACATTCCTTGACATCTCATACCACTCCTCCAGCGCTTGAAACTGGAATGCCTAACATTCCACTATTATTTCAATGTATTTTCTTCTTTCTTGCTCTCTATTGCCCGCCAACTCCATTCTTTTTGACATTTTATTTGATCCTCGACCATCGTGCTTGGAGAGTTGTTAAATCTAATTATTTGTAGCTTTATTTTTCATTTTCTTTTACAATTGTCATATAAAATGTTCAAGTTTTGCTTTGAAGATCAGCTCACTTCCCCTTAACAATGTGCTACTGAGTTCAACTCATTGTTGAGTCCTCTCCCCCCTCCCGTTTATACTACCCTCGCCATCGTGCCTCTGCGTTGCCAATGTGGCCACTGCTTTCGTCCTTGCAACCCCAACTCTTGTCTAACTCGTTTTGTTGCTGCTCTTATGTACCGTTGCAGCCATCGCTTCTGCGCTGGCTCAGTCGTAGTACTCCAGTCATTTTTGAATGCGCACGTAGCCGCGTCAATGGTAAGCATGATTAGGCAAGGCTTGGAGGCCGAAATCTGGCGAAGCATTCCGATTGGAGAAGAGCCATGCTTACGCACGAAGAAATGGCCAAAAGGTGATGCTATGATACCAAAAAAGGAGAAAATGTAGAGGGAATTCAATCAGCCTGAGTGGATATCATCAGTCAAGGTGAGTGGGTGACACACTCAGCCTTATGCAATTCATACAGTGATTCCATACACTCAGGCTGATTGAAACCTCTCCCCACAGTGATCCAGCAGATAAAGCCTATGGCCTCCAATGATCGTGTTTCGGGACAATATCGCAAGTTTGCACTTCGCGACGCTCGATTCCATTTGTTGTGTGGCCTAGGTGTCCTTGGCGCTCCTAAACAACATGGCATCGTGGCAACATACTCAACCCGTATGAGCGCTCCATCAAAGTCGGCCGAACCTTTATTTACTCCATTGAGACCAAATAATCTACGCGCAACGGGGGATGCTTGGGAACATCCGTAAATCTGTAGCCTATCCGACCACGGCACGCTCTCCGCGATCATGGATTCAAAACGGCCTAGCTCTGCGAAATACTGATTAAATCGTGCGTGATGCGACCACCTGCAGCTTCTGTCACGGTTGAACAGAGGGGAAAAAAGAAGATGCCGATCAGTCTATGTGTATAATTCTCTCCTTTGATAGCCAGTTCCACTGTTATGGGTCTATTCACAGGCTTTGAATGGCGCGAGATAGGCTAGATCAGAATATCGTCCGATACTGAATGTTGAGCCCCAAAAGTGGCCAATTTAGGGGGACAAAGATCGTTGGTCCCACCCATTTTTGACCTTAAACGGAATCCCTTAGATATCCGATGCTGAATGTTGAGCCCTAAAAATAATCAAGGCTCAGGAACACAGCGGCTTATTCTTGGAAAAGCTCACGAAAACGTAAGACATGTGGCCTATAATTCTCGGAAAATTGCTGCCTTGATACAAAATCATGTCGTCCCCAGATTGCAGGAAGTAAAGAGAATTGGTAAGACATCCTGCGGTCTGTCTTATCCATGACTAGCAGCCTGTTAATCAGGGGAAACGAGGGCCATCTTTCGTTGCTGGACACCGGGGTCTTCTGGCTGGTTGCTATGGAAGGTGGTGGCATAGATGTACTAGTCAAAAACCCAGTCACTAAGCTTTCTGGAACTTTCCGCAAATAGAGTGAGATCCCAGACATCCTTGTTGGTTGGATCTCTCTCCCATTTTGACTCGTGAACATCTCAAGATGCCTGCGCTCGTTGACGAGGACGTATTCGAGGCGACATGGGCACTAGTGGAGTCCCAGGTCATTGTTGCTGCAGTAAGCCCCAATCCCACCGGTTTTATTCCTCTGAAGCAATTCATTAGGCTGCGCTGCTCATGCATGGTGAGTCTTTCATTCGTAGACCTCCTGTCTATGCTCACTACATCGTCCTCTCAAGGGGTGTTTCTTCTTCTATTCGTGCTGGCACTGTTCCTATTGCTGCGGAACTACGCTCCGGCACAGCGGGTGCTACTATTTACCACTATTCTACTGGCCTTGTTCGCAACCGTGCAGGTTTCTCTTGACGCAGCTCTGGCCACCGTGATATCCTCGGTCCTGCAAATCCAGATGAGAGAAGGGACGGCAGAACGCGTGGTCGGGTTGCTGGATGCCTTTTCCACGATATATAATGTTCGGCAGGGAGCTCTCGCTACCAACAAGTAAGTCGTCTGAATGACTGTTGGTACAAAAGTGTACTAATATGAAAAGCAGTGCCATTGCAGACGGTCTCTTTGTACGTGGATCGGTGGACGCCATTCCCTCATTTGCCGATGCTATTCAATGCAGCTCTATCGATGTTCAGTGATATGGTCATCCAGTCGTTACGCCCGAGTTGTTGTCGCCATCCCTCTCTTCCTGATCTTAACGACCGCAGGTATTTATTTACCTACAGCCGGCGTATTTCTTTTCGATTGTTTTTGCTCCCAATTCATTGAATCCTGTATAGCGATCGGATACGCCACCATCTATCTTGTCTTAGATATCCGCTTTCCATTCGCTTTCGCTCTTTTGACGAACCTGGTTCTACTTGGACTGACAGGTATGCCAGTTTTCGCTCACCCTGATCTAGGCGCACTCAGAGAAATTGTAGCGGGGAGAATCTGGAACAAGAGACGGGCGGCGGCGGTTCTTCTAGGGATCACAGTGCACCGGCGGTATACTGCAACACTTGAAGTCGTGTAAGTAACTAATTTTGACCGAGGAACATTCACCTCATATTTCGATCTAGTTTGGAATCTAGCTTGCTATATGTCATCTGTGATATCCTGTACATGAGTAGTATAACGAAGTCGGTGCCTCCATTCGGAGTAGGTCGCTCCAACTCGAATGGTCAGCCACACGCTTGAATGTATTTTACAGGTATTCCAGAATATCTGCTGGGGCGGTCTGGCGCAACTATTGGTTTGTCTGCGTCCTTTTCCCCGTTGTATCCTTTTGATATTCTGTCAGAACATTTTGCCTATGATGATGATAGTCCGGGTGGCGCTGGCTAGGACTCCACCGCCCGCCTCGGTGGTGTCAGTATCGGACAAGGAGGTGGTTTAGTGGTGAAGGATTACTTGTAATGAACTCGCCCATCGAGTTGAAGGAAAAGTGTGTCTCTTAAAGGACAAAGTCATTGTGACCGTCTGTTTGTTACCTCACTAGCAGTTACCCGTGCTTCGCCACGGATATGTGTCTCACTTCATACTATTGTCGTTGGATCACCCGTATTCTTCGAAGACGCTGGTCATGCTATCTCGGAATGGATGTGTATTCTCTCATGAAGTATCGTGATCACTGATACCTGAGCATTCAATTTCTACAAGTATATTCGACCCGTGTCTTCGCCACGGGGCCTCGTCCACACACATGGCTGATACACAGATTTGAGGCTTCATTCATTGGCCGCACCCCTCGTTTTGGTCGCTCCGCTCCCTGCTCTCGGGCGCAGCCACCCCGAGCCGTGGGACAAACACGTGCAATGTGCGTGACTTTATCACGTGCTCCACGTGATAATCTGTCAATTGTCTTTTCAAGTATAGGATAACTCTCCCGATATCTACACTGACGCTGGGGCTGATTTACATCGTACTCGTGGTCAAGTGCGCGATCCAGAGCTTGGGTTTGATCTACCGACAGCAAGTTAAATCCGACATGGTGCCAGAGTGTTTCGAGAGATACCACAATCAGGGTGAGATTCCAAACGTATCTACCCTTCCTCGACTCTCCTTCGTGGAGTCTGCGCTCGAGAACGAATATTCCTGCGCCCATGCGCAGATAATAGATGCCCGATGTTGGCGGCAAGTTCGCGTTGCAGGGGACTCCGGAGGTATTGTCCGAAATATCTGAAATTTTTGCTCACTGGTGTGCATGGCGAGGAGGCAGAGGTAGAAAGGTGAGAAAGCGCTAGAGGCATCAAATGAGCAGTTAAAAATAGAACTTCAACAATTTGGTGGAGCGACTGCTCAGAAGTCAACATCCTCGCAGAATTGTGGAGCAAATGCCGTCACTCACTGTCCCAGTAGCCAACCAGGTTATCTGATGTTTGTCTTGTCTTGTCTCGCACCCATAGGAAGTTCTCATTTCTAATATAGGATTTCGACGTACCCAAACACCATCGCGCTTGAACAAGTTTCGAATCTTGTAAAATCAAACTGCTTGATTATAGGGCATCAAACCGTCCGTTTTACGCCCACGGGCGTAAGGAATATGGCGTAATTTTCTTACGCCATGGGTGCAGCCGTCCGTCAAGGTCCCAAGTCATGAGCCAAACGGGACGGGTCCCGTGCGTACCGTCCGTTTACGCCGTATTTACAGTCTTGGCAATCTGACCTGGACTTGAGTGCGATTTCTGCCCAAATTCACCTTGTGAGAAGCTTGTGAGAAAGACAAGGAAGTGCTGTTGGCATCCAATGCAAAAAAACTGCGAGAAGCAGAATGTGCTCACAACTTGGTCAAAATAGTTGCATGTTGATCCCGGCCCGGTCTCGAGATCACTGATAGGGTATGCTCGGCAATGAGTTTGCCCTGCTGCATTGGTGCGGCCAGCAACTTGCGAGTTGCTGGGGAACTGATAATTCTGTGGCAGGCTCTCAGCATCATCGGCATGCTCACTTTTGGTTGATTATGTGAGCCCGTCTTTTACGCGTAAACGGCCGGTTACGGGGACCCGTAAACGGCTTCACCCGTACCATCACCGTGCCGTTGGAGGTTGAACCAACCTCGCCGACGGTACGGGGGCGTAACCGTTTTTACGGCCCGTCGTTCCGTAATTATACGGGACGGTTTGATGCCCTATGCTTGAAAAATTCAACGCTCATGCTCCCATGTGGATTGTAGTCACATGCTTTCAAATTGTTTGCGCAGTATAAAGGGTGCTCGATTTCCTGTAGAGTTCTACCGGGCTCCAAGACTGATAAAGGAAAGTTGACTCATGTCTCTTTGCGGTGAGTGATAATCAAATCAGTGTTTAGCAAAGCAGTATTTGCACACAAGATGCGCCACTGGCGCACTGCAGCGACCAGTGCTAGTGTCTGTGCCCTGAATTCTCGCCAAGGTGCAGCACAGTGCAACGGGGCTCATATTGGATGGCTACAGCTTGGCTGGGTTTGTGACAAGCCTGCCTACAAATGGCAAAAATATGTGGCAAGGACTTTGCTTGTAGGCAGGCTGGTACAATTTGGGACATGCCAAAGGGCTGAGCCCGGACTTGGAAAATTTGGCTTGTGCCGATCACCGGCATTAAAGTGGCTATACATGCCATCAATCTTCACTCAAATGCGAGCCTTCAGAACTCACCACATACAGGCCTTTCAAAAATTCTGAAGAGACAGATTTGAAGAAAATCAGGGTTAGACTCTCATGTATCTCTGAAATCTTTGTAACCAAGTTAATTTGAGCCCAGAACAGAAGAAAGGAAAATATTTCAAAGTCTGCTGACGTACCAACCGACCGTCTGAACGCGAGTGATCACCTCTGGAGGTGCTGCTGCGAGCAAGCGGAAGGAAGGATGAAAGATGCGAGGACTTCCAACAAGTCCTAGTGCCGTGACAAGACACCGGCGGCCGAACAATGGAGATTGTGGGGCGTAGACGTAGACGGGGGCGAGAGATGCGATACGAATCATGAGCGGGGGCGAGGCGCAGCGAGAGCGAGAGCGAAACCAAACTGAGTGACTTGAGTCTAGATCTGGGGGGAAAACCGAAGTGGTATTTGCAGCTACTAAGTGCTCATATATATACACTGTGTAGCTAGGAAATATGAAATAGATAAGGTACCATGTGGAGTGAGGCAGTGAATGTGAAATGGGAGCATGTGGAAAGGGGAAGGACCATGTGGAAATAGAGATGTGTAGGCAACGGAAATGTGGGAGGCAGGGGTAAATAAATAAATGGAGTAAATAAAACACATACTGGCACGATAAGAACGAAATGGTTGGCGTGGCCAGGCGCCGGGCGAAGCGGGAGAGTGGAAGGTGCGAAATGAATGCGAATGACGTGGTGGTAGGAAGGGGATAACGGCGATCAATGATCAGTGATCGTCGTTGTGGGTGCTACGCGCCTAGCGCGTGAGCAGGCGCGACACTGCACTCCGGTCTTTCCCACAGCCCGAGTTGTACCAGCCTGGCTACAGCAACATGTTTGCCACAATTGTTGCTCTCTGTAGGTAGGCTGGTAATGAGCCTATGGCTTTGCTAGAGTGGGAGCCCTCACACTAATAGCACAGAACTTACAAGACAGGGCACTGACACTGAATGCTGCGACTTTGCAATACCAGGAGCACTTATACAAATGGCACATTCATGGTCCATCAGACTACATGTGGGCCTTATGCTGCCACGCTGCATATGTTCTGTTGGAATGGTGACCGTAACGCACCGTGACACATTTGTTGCTCTTACAACCCCCCAATCCGTCTTACTCCTCACCTATATATTCCGTCCCGTACCATCCATTTCTGTAGTCTTTTGTATTCCCCTGCGCCCGTGTTCCCTGCGCCTCGAATACTATTCCCGCGACTCACCTGTGTGTGTGACCTGGATTCTTACATGTTCTTTGGTTTTGATTGTACCTTGCAAGGGTACCTTTCATCTCCACGGATTCTAAAAGCCGCAGACTCAAGGTAGTCTGTGCCACGGGATACAGAAGACGTTAGGGACTAGGAACCCGCAGAGACAGATCCTAGTCCGTGGACGCACCACGGTGACAGACCTGGTATTGGGGGCACCCGGGCATTCATTCAAATCTGCTCGAGTTGCAACATACTATAATGTGTTACACTACATTACAACATCATCTCACAAGGGCTAATGCTGGCCTGAGCAGTTAGCTAAGAGGGATATAATGTGTCTCGAACTGTTAGAAAGGCGCTGGACAACAACCCTGGTAAAGGGTTGACATGAGAAGTCGCTAATGGAGCAATCACGGAAAGTGCCTTACCATCCTGGAAACGGATTGGGGCTACTGCACATCCCTGACCAAGGGCGTATTACGAGGGATTATCCTTCTGAACTAGAGGGATCATTGTTGGGCATCATCTGACGTCTTCAGAACTGCCAAGAGAAGGTTGGACTTGGTCGATCTACCAATTGACTAAGAAACCATACTCGGGTACTGGGAAGCGACGGCTATCACGGTTTTCAGACAAATCACTTAGGCGGTTCAAAGCGGAACCAGTTGAGGTGGATGGTTACCAAGGAGGGTAACGGTGGGCTGACGAGGAAGTTGGCTAAAAGTTGACATATCAACAATATCCCATCACGATCGTTCTAAGCGATGTAGATCTTGACTCATTGTTATGCTCGGCTTGTCGATGTTCCTTATAAATCTGTTCTGTTTTACTAATCACTTGATATCTGACAGGAGTTCATCGGCTAGCTGCCATACCACTAGTCATATACCCTGAACCCTGCCACACGTTTGTATCTGTCTTGTTTATATTGAGAATCCTGTAAAGTATTTAAGTGGATGGTTATGGGAGGAACGGCAGTGAATCTCACCCCACCTGTTGGACGCGAAGTTACTAGACTTCACACTTAACCGGTTGAGTAGGCATTCATTCGGAGACACCCAGAAGCTATACCAAGTTTTGTTTGTTTTCCCTGTTTGAATATTATCTGTGTTGGATTTGGACAAGAGGCGAGCAATCTCTGGATCGTGGAAGTTGATCTGTACACGTGAGAACACTGCTCGTCCATCCGCCGCATTTCCGAGCTCGGGGAGTAGGGGTTGGTTTTCTGCATCAAGAAGAGTGGGGTGGCGTGTATGTGGTATGCAGAAGGTGGAAGTCGACATGTTTTCCCAAGATTTTGACGTGTTCTGCCAAGAAGGCCCAGCAGCAACAGCGGGTACATTTGTCCAAGATAGGTTTGTATTATTTGACAATGGGGTATGTGCAGTATGTACAGAGGGATCAACTCTCCATCGGCTCTGTTGCAGGTTGGCGAAGCTGCGCGCAGATGGTTAGTGGCAAGTGTGTGGCAAGTTGATGGCCGTGCGGACGCCGCTGACTCAGACTTGCCTTATTTGGGGGGTGGGTCCCCTGTGGGAATATATCCGCGATAAGGAGATCGCATGCCTCTTGGATTTGGATCTTTATAAACGGTGCGTGAACATATTGGATAAACGGAATGGACACGTGGAATATAAGGAAACAGATTGGACTTGACAATTGGTTGTAATCTCGCAAGGATTAGCAATCATGGATACTATTAGAATCGGGATTCATAAGGAATCACTTGCGCTACGCATCGGAGTACTATCTCCAAACCTAGACCGACATCTCACAAACCGTTAAACATAAAATCTCATCTGTCTATCCACAATTGCGCCTAGAACGGATTCGAGCAGTTTATTCTATATGACTTAGAAGCGTACACAAAGTGCATGACTGGTTGCGAACCGATTGGGGTTTGGACCACTGAAGATGATGACGTTAAGGACTAGGAAACCCCAACGTCGGGTCTCCTGAGTCCTCCGACACCACGGAAACAGACACAGAGGAGTCCAGGAGTATCAGCATTTAACACTCTTTAATGCTGTGGTACAGGAACTGATCACAATTGACCGCGATCACTTTAATTTATTAGAAGCCTATATAAGTTCAGTAGAATCTCCATGTACAGTAGATTCTACCTCATCTAATCTCAGGCTTCTACCTTGGCTTGACATAGGCATTGTCTCCGCCCTGCCCCGCTTTCTCCACATCGTACTACGGGTTGTATACCTGAGTGGATACCACACCCTCTTCGACTCGTTCTGGATTCCGCCTCGCATCCCGACCTACAATATACGGCCTCCCAGAGAGGATGCCGTACAGTTGGTCCTACTGCTCGGGGAACACATGAGCTACTAGCGTCTATCGGGTTTCTCCTGGTTGGGGTTCTTGCCGGGTTACTCGCTGTTTAGCCGACCCAGAGGCCATTGCTGACACAGTACAAAAAAGCTCAAATAATAGATTGGCAAAAGAAAGGTCAAAACCAATACCTTTCCAGGTCCTGATTATATAATCTGTGGCAATGCATATAACCACTGTACCAAAGTAACTTTGAAAGGGTCGGTAGTCTGGTAACTGTAGAGTAGAATCTTGCAATCAAATGCAAAAGATGGCCTCGAGCTGTAGGGTGTGAAAATGAAGAGGGTATCGATGGACTGTCAAAGTATCGTGAAATGAGAGTGAGGTTGTTATGAAAGATTTTGAGTTATGGATAGCTAGAGTCGGATAGGCCAACATTGGCCAATTGGCCTACATTGGACTATTGTCGGTCTACTCAGGCCCCCCTATCTTATTTATCGTGTGTTTTGTCGTGGTTGCCACATTCCCACGTAGCTAACATTGCTTGCAGAAGTTGCCATGTTCACATGTAGTCAAAATCTTATTAAATGGTCACCATGCCATTATGTCGGGACATGCCATGCTGATAGCCGTAAGTTAGCTGCGCGTGAGCCAAAAATCAACAGCTGTCACTAATATAACACGATCCCACGTTCAGTGGTCGCAGAGGGAAGTAAGAGCATCATTTAACAGATATTAGAATGAAACAAAGCTCGGCCTATGGTAAAAGGGTGGATTTTCGTGCAAGGTTGGTCTACCTCTGCCTACAGGGGTAGGCAGACCCTGTGCCGACAACATCACGGAATGCAATGAATGCCTACTGGCAGCTTTCCGAGAGGAGGGTTGAGGTGCTCTGATGCTATCTCTGGGCTTTTGCGGAGATTGTCATACAAGGATAAAATTGAAGAGTGACTTCGTATTTACCATACAAACAAATGCTATAATGTAAAAACAGGGGCGCACCACAGTGGAATTGAACAGAAGATTTGGAAGGATTTCTACATCCTGGCCATCCGACCCTGTCACACAGCATCAGGCTGGAAATACCAGGGCAATGAGCGGTAAGTCTTAAATTCGGGCGGCCGAGTGTTGAGCTTGTGTTGAACACAAGTTGAATAGCCAGCAATCAAGCATCAGTAACCTTGAGAACAAGGCAGTAAATTGGGCAAAAGGAATGACAAACCTCACCTCTTTTTATTTCTAAAAGTTACGAGAATTACCTTTAAAGGAAACAAAATTCCCAAGAAGCCAAGCATTTGTATTTCGAGTACCCCCGAAATCACAGTTGAAAAGAACAGTTTTGGTAAGCAGTTCAGATCACCGGAAAGATGATTTTGACTTGCCAGAGGGCAATTTGCCTTTCTATGATTGTGTATGGATAAGATTCCTAACTATCAGCCTCATGTAAATGCAATCTGATATCTGAAGTCTTGAGTTGTACTTCGGGCGCGCCGAGATCAAAGCCGAAACATCTAGTTTTCGGTTTTACTTTTGGCCCAGTTGAATCCAGATCCGATACTTTCTCTTTCAGATTAAATTGAGGGTCAACCGATACTGCAATCTTCGGTGTGAAGACGTCATCGACCGAGCTTAAAAGCAAGTTTTAAGCAGTGTTCTCCCTAAGGCCTAAGGGCTTAACTAAGGCCTTAGAATAAGGTTTAGACTACGCCCGGATTTTCTTCAATTTGACCTAAGGCCTTAAATGATGGGCACGTGAGACGGACACGTGATTTTTCCCAGCCCAAACATATCATGATTTCATCAGATCTCATCAAGTGGATTGTTGTTGCGCCAAGCACTATGTAACTACATGTCAGCATCACTAGTATCAATGAGTTCGCGCAGCTCCTCATTGTCCGATACACTGCCAGCCAGATTGGTTTCCTCGGATGCATCAATGTCGCGGTGGTCGCGCATCGATTTTAGAAGTGCCTGGGCCTGCATATAGGAAGTCGCAAACCGAGTTCCAGAGTTGAATATGACACTGCTCATGAGATTCTGCCGGTGTAAAGTGCACATTTGGCCAGGCCCAAAAACTCGGACCGAGATTCGGATCTGGTGAGGACTGTGAGGTGAGTTGAAGTTCTTGATGTGAGATTCGGACAAGCCTACAACACAAAGGTTGAATTGGGGCTTGCTCTGCTGCAATCCCGACAAGGTACTGGTACATTGTAGACTACTTATATACTAAACTGAGTTTGTATGTGAGTCATTCTGAGTCAGGATGTAAATGAGTCAGGCCAACATAAATGAGTCAGAATGACTCAGTCCAATATAAATGAGTCAGTAATAGTCATGTGACATACTTGGAGTTTGCCCAGATGTCCATTGCACCCTGTGACTCCATATTCCAACACTTGAAGGGGCTGGGAAATAACTGACTTCTCTCCCAAAAGCAGCAGTTTGAGTTCCCATTCGAGTGAATTGTGGATTAGAGAAAAAATGTGCGAACATCAATCACGATTGAAACTATATATATTTCCGTTTTGGTACCTAAGGCCTGGCCTAAGGCCTTAGAGTTAAGGCCTTAAATGAGCTTAAGGCCTTAGACTAAATTTAGGGTCTCATTTAAGGTTTTAGGGAGGACACTGGTTTTAAGACTCGAAATTATATTTATTCTTATCTTTTGTTTGGTGCTACTAGCACCGAGCTACTCTGTTAACTTCAATGGGAGTTCTCCTGTTGGCCGCATCCGTGATGATTTTGCGCGTGGAAGCTTGGTTCACAGAAGCGCGGTTCATCTTGGAGAAAGTCCGTCAGTACAAGGAATATTGAATTTGTATCTTCTGTTCAGTGCTACTGCTGGAGTGTCAGAGGTTTCGGGTGTGGAACTGGTCGTTCGGATGCATCTATCATGTTTTCCGATGGGAAGCTTGTTTCACAGGAGAGTGGAAACAGAGCTCAGACCGCCGAGTTATCATGGCTCTCTCGGGTACGATTCACCGATAGTAACCTCTTCTCAGGGATTAATCCTCCGTTGTCAATTGAGCTTTTTGTGGACCTGACAACTGCCGGCGTCCTGGACCGAGAATCCGACTTCATCGCATCGCATCAGCATCTGGTTCTCCCGTGCGCCCACTATCAGGTATGTTCCTACAGCATCCTTGGACCCCCCCGAGTCAGTAAGTTATCTCGGCCGCACAGCGTATCTTGGGCACGCTATCCGAATGCATGAATATTTCGCCCTCTTTTCACAGGGATTCATCTCAGCTCCCGGTGTAAAAAGCTGACCTTTCTGTGGGATTGTCGGCGTCCCCTGTCACTGGGTGCAGAATCCGACCTCATACCATCGGCATAGCTTTTATATTACCCTGCGACACTTTTGTCGAAGTTATATCAACCCATGTTTCGCACAATCACCACCTGTTAGATAGTGCTTATTCCCGATCTCCGAATACGTAAGCGTGAACCCCGTCGCTCCGAACCCCGAGGTGGTTGCTATATCATCGCTGATTGTATCATGACTGTCGGAGTCCTTAGACCCTGCGAGACAGTAAAATGGCTCGGCTCCACAGGTTCCGTCAGACGGCTCTTGCCGTCCACAGAAGCAAAAATTGTTGATAAACACGGAGCTATCCATGTCCCTGGACAGCCCGGGCATTTCTGCGTTCGCGGACCGCAGCTCTGTCTCGGGTATCTCAACAACACATAATGTATTCGACGCGGATGGTTTCCTGCTCACTGGTGACATGGCAAACATGAGCGCCGAAGGGTATTTCCACATCGCGATCGCCTCAAATACATTATCAAGAATAAAGTAATGTTCGCTTTTGTATCTCGTGCTTCCGCTTAAGTATTTCTGACAGAGATATCAGGTTTCTCCCGCTGAACTGGAAGCGCATCTGTTGAGCCTCGAGCTCGGCGATAGTGTTATTAGCCGCCCGAGCGAGCGGTGTGGGGAGGTTCCTGTTACCTTCATTGTTCTATCAGGCCTGGGAAGGGACCGAGACCTGGACTCTGTGAAGGATGTCATCGAACACTCGGTAAAGAAAACGAAGGTTTGTGCCTTCTACTTTGGAACATCACGCTCGCCCCGGCGGCGCTAGTCGGATTACAAGTGGCTGCATGACGTGTACTTTGTGCAGAGCATCCCACGACTGCCTTCTGGCAAGATAATCGGCTCACGCCTCAAGGAAATGCTAAACACTGTGAAGCCCGTCTATTCCATGCCTCCAATAGCCCCGGTCGAGATGCTGCCTCCTGCAGCAAACATCTCTATGAGGCTTTTAAGTGTCAGATTCACTTGGAGAAGATTTATAATTGGATCGCTGTATGGTGAACCTTGAGTAAACGGCATCTTGCTCATTTTCGGCATTGATCAGCCCCACGGCAGGGCCTCCAGCAGAATTTCAGACAGTGCTATCACATACCCAGCTTGTTGGCCATAAATATATGTTTAATATTGAACCTCTATGTGCCAAATGGAAGCTCTACACTGTACGCATTCTCATTTCGCGCTTCCTGGAGCCTTCAAATCATCTGCCGTGATGTCGGCACGCCTCGGTACCTCGGCTTCAAGTAGAAAACAACAGGGACCCCCTGAAGGCAGCATTTGGGCACATAAATAGATGGCGGCAGGCTTGCTTTGGGTGTAGAAGCCTTCATGTCTCAGTGCCAGAGTAAAATGTGCATATCCAACCTTGAGACTCCGCTTGCCGATTGCCAGTGCCGGAAGTGGGTTGCTAGTTAACCTCTTCTCTGGGTTTCTGAAAAAATACCTTATGTAGGGGGGTTTCGCGTGAAACCGGGTTTCTCAATAGAATTATCTTAGTATGCCGGTCAATTTGTACCCTGTAGGTGGTTGCCATTGCTGGATTGAATATTGATCTAAGCGACTATTTAGACATTGCCAACCATATTTAGGGTTGTAGTACAGGCCGAGATCCCCGTAGTTAACGTTGTGCACAAATACGAAAATGTCTTCGCGCTCAAGTTTGTCTTGACAGTTCCTAGTCATGGCCGAGTCGGAGGCCATTGCAGCAAAGTGCAACTACGCAGGACACTACGAGAAATACGTGACGTGCCCTCTTGCCGGACCACTTCCGTTGCCCGGCAAGTCGGTAGAAGCTGATTGCGGATGCGATGTTTGAGATACCGTCTTTGAAGTCGCCCTGGTCAGTAACGCCTTAACTCCCCTTGTTTATAATTGAATTGACTTCGCTCCGATGGTCAAAAATCCCAGGTCAGTAGTGCCTCAACCACCGATTAAAAATTAAAAATCAACTCCCAAGCATTCAGCATCTGTCGAATCTTCGATGCCTTGCCTGTTATGGGGGATATTCTTGGATTCCTGTGAGTTACGCCAATTTTATTGAACCCAGCCCTGATACGAAAATTTCACAGCGGCTCATTCGAAGAAATTCTACTGTCACCGTTATACTTTGATCGGGCCGACGTCAAGCACGCAATCCAAGCGCCAGCCAACGTCGACCAGACAGAGTGCTCGAACGTAAATGTGTTCCCGCGTGGTGACGCCAGTCTGCTATCGGCATTCACCGTTCTTCCCAATGTCATTGAAAAAAACCGTCCGGACAGTGATTGTCCACTGGTTCGCAGACTTCATCCTCATTGCTGAGGGTGCGATTCTCATTTCTCATTGAAGTGTATTTTAAACCGTATCTTTTTTTTCGCAGTGCTCGGATCGTTATTCAGAAGTAAGTTCGACAGTTCGTCTCGTCGATACCTGACAGCTGCTGACCCGTTTTACTAGCATGACTTACCACTTTTGGTCGTGTGCAAGTTCTTCACATACTAATCGAACGAAAATAGGGAATGGTCTCCTAGGCCTCCAAATGCACATCGCAAACGACAGCTTCCTTGTTGATGGCGTTGGCTCGCTTGGCACTGCACACACCGAGCGGAGGTTGCCGTTCTTGGAGGTGGAGTTGAGCAGTCACATGTATGTCCCCCCTCTCTACCCTCATCATCCATCTGTCCGTTGCTGATTCAATCAATCATAGGGTGCCCCATTCTTCGCCCCAGGTACGTTTCCCGATCGCCGAAGTACCGGTACTATTGATTTGCGAAATAGCTATAGGCTGCCTTCCAAAGCATTGCGTCCCTCATGGTATTCTGCTCAACACAGTATTGAAGAGATACGACCTCCATAGATACCTGTAATAACATAATAAAAAATTGGCTTCGCGATCTAAATGAAGATCTGCGTACGCGATGTCGACGAATCGCATGATGTTGACAACCGGCTATGCACTGGCTATGGGTTACTTTTACAAGAAGGTTACTCAATGTGAAAAGAGTCCAAGTTCAAGTCATGATAGATAGTTCAGCACCGCTCTATTACCGCCTGGTTATACATATTCTTACCGAAACTACGGCCCCAGAACAGTTTTTCCATATGTTTCAAAATATCTACTGTGACCGGGACAGCCCGCTCGAATATAAAAAGTAGGTCAAGGTGTGTTGATTCCTCATTCCCTTTCGTCTGCTTTGACCTGGTGTCTTGTCTCCTTTTCAACCACCTTTACTCACTCCATCCCTCACCCACTTTCTGAACTTTTTCTAATGGCTCGTTTCTCCATGTTGTTGGCTCTCTTCGCCGCCGCCGCCGCTACTGCCGGTAAGCTCTTTTCCCACCTCCTATTGGAAAAATACTCACACCCTATCCTTCATCTTAGCTCCCGTTCAGCAGCGTGCAGTCGGCAGCTTCCAGTGCAACGTTGACCGTTTCAAGATTGTCACCACTCTTGCTGCTACTAGCGGCGCCGTCAAGAACATTGACACGACGTGTGCTCATTATAACTTGTAGTTTTTGCGGCCATGCAACTAATAATTGATTCTTCATGACTAGTAACCCTGATACTGCCACTGCCGTGGCCACAGCACAGGCTGGCCTCAGTAGCGCCGGCGATGGCATCAAGGCCATTGCTCTTGCCCTCATCACTGGCGGAACCCCGCCTGCGGATGCTCGCGACCAAGTCAAGACGGGTTTGGATGATGCCCAGACTGCCCTTATCGGAATCACCAAGTGCGCACACCGTTGTCTATTGAACTCTCATTTGCAGCTAATGATGGATGGTCCAATAGTCCCACCGTCAGCGACACTGTTGCGGCTGCGCAGTCCAAGATCGCCGCCGCCATCCAGGACGGTAACGACGTTGTCGCCGACTGCGATTAAAGAAATATTGATGGCTCGTGATGATTCATGTGCTTTTAGCGATTTAGATGGGATGTCAGGGTTTAGAAAGTCATAACGATGCAGAATGCAGACTTTTGGCATCATTTTTTTCGTGGTGTGCACCTGAGAAGACCTGAGAGCGCGTTCTTTTGGTTGGTTCAGCACAGGAGGAGTCGAGGACTTGAAGAACCATTGTTCGGGTAAAACCTTGCATGCAAATTCGCAGAACTTCAAATTCAAGAATCGCGGGCACGTGATGAGACACGTCTATGAACTTTGTTCTTGTTTACCGCTTGTCTCGAACTCCCACCACGTCATTGGATGCCACTTCGCGCACCTCTCTCTACCCATTCATCCATACACTACTTCCAGCTGAATCAAAACAGATTTAGAGTTCCGGAACATACTGTTCCTGTACATTAAGCGTCTGCCAAAATTTTGAGCAGCCCGGACAATATGCTTTGTATTCCGGTGCCCGGATACGTAAGGGGGAGCTCGCTAATACAGATTATTATTATTATTCCACAACCGGAGATTCCAAATATTTACAACCAATCCTCATTAAATACATACTCTTCAAGAAGCCAAGTGTAGCCCTACTTGTGGTGTCATACTGCACTCACCAGCTGCGCCCACGCCTACCGCGGAGGCGTATGCTGTACAACTCATCCTGCACACACATCTGCGATGTCGAGACACCAAAAGATTGACAAGACACATGTGCGTACGTTCCGTGGGCATTCTGCAGGGCGAGGAGGGCGACGAGAGGGCAGCAGAGAGGTAAGAAAGAAACTTGGGCAGCAGCACGCACGCGGTGGGGGGTGGATATGGGAAATGTTGTTCCCAGCAACAGAGGCAGTCACAGTGGCCTTAGGCTTTGTCACTCAGCAGGATGACAATGTGCCCTGTGGGACGACAGATGATTGTCCACTATATGTACATGTTGAGCTCCCAGTCAGCCAGTAGAATGTGCACATGTCTGCCAGCTACTCGAGGATCACCGATCCGAGGCCTGGGTGTTTGAACCAGAAACTTGTGTGCGGCACTGATGGATGCCCAGAGTCACATGGAACGAGCGGGCTTCGGTAACACCCGGGGCAATGAGGTTGCAGCGCAAGGCGAGGTTGAGTGAGGAAGAGAGCCACTTGAAGTCACATTGTAACACGCAGCCCAAAGAGGCAACATGGGAAGATGAGTGCCATTGGATTCATCTGAATCCGTCTATTTGACGCAAATTCAGCCAGAGATAATCTGAAGACGGAGAAGGGACCCCTCCTACAGATTATGATAAACTAAGCCCTGTAAGAGGGTATACAAAATTCTAACAGAGATCTGGCCTGATGGGTCCCGGATTGATGTGCACATCAGATCCAGGGAGGTAACAAATCTTCTTTACAATTCCCTGACAGCCATTTACCAAGCCTCGGAAATCAATGTGAATGAATTGGAGAAGTAGAATAAATTTGACACACCTTTTGAAGTCCACACATTGCAAGGAATCATGATTTTGCCCCTCCAGCCAGGAGGATCTCCTTCTGCAAGCCTTCCCCAATTTTAAAGTCAATTTGTGAATGTGAATCAGAAGGGGCAAGGGAGACATAGACATGCATTCCAACAGAGTTAAAAAAAGTGAGTTTAAGGCTAAAGAAACCACGCAAAGTGTCCAAGATAAGATCAGAAAGGGAAGGTAGGGGCCAATCCCTAGTGCATCAAAGCTGCTAAAACAGAGTGAGTTTGGAAGAATAGAATATAAAATACAACTGAAAAGAGGGAGAAGTACTTGAAGCTTACAGTGAGGATGGTGGGGGGAAGCAAGGAGGAATGTGGGCTCCTGCCTCTATGCCTCAAGGATTTATTCTGAGTTATTGGGGATTTGATTGTTCGGAGATTGATGTTGATCTCTGAATAGATTTCGGCCGAAACAGCTCGGCGCCATCGTGAGAATCGACTCGTGACTTTTGAGACCGCGGTTTTCACGTGACACGCAAATCGGATCCCCGTGATAGATCGGGGTCGCAAGCTCCCCCAATTAATTGATGATTTGCCGGCCAACGGCTCGACAGAATCACATAATTTTTAGATGGGTGGGACTGCCTTGAGGAGATCTATCGATCCATGCATTTATCCTCGGCAAATTTTTGTTTTTTTTTTGTTTTTTTTGTGGACTTTGTCTGTCCACAACTGTAGAACCAAAGGTCTTCGAGACGGTGGATGGATTCGAGATTGGATACAGGAGATTCAGCCATCGAGCCGCTCGTTTGTGGCGGTAGGAGAACAAAGGAGCTTGAGCAATCCTATCTATTTAATTCTGGAATTCGGCGCCAAATTCCGGGACTATGCAGATAGTTCCCTTGCCTGTCAATGGTTCCTTTGCTCCCTTGTAATTCCATCAATCACAAACAACCCGAATTTGGCGTGATCCGATCATCCCACTCCGCTATTGCCGGGAGGACCGCAAGGATAACCGCATGACGCAAAACAGATTTGGAGCCAGCACCGAACTCACATCACATCATCCACCAGCAAAGCTTTAGCCTTGGAACCTCTCGATTCTCAATCCACAATGCAGACCGCTTCGATTGAGCATCTTGGTGGCTGCCCCGAAATTTGCCGGTTCTCCTAAAGCCGCTCGAAAAATTGCACAAACAGACCCAGGAAGCCCATCCAAGAAACAACACCGCATCTGAAACCAAGGTATGTTCATCACCCAAGTCTTCTGAATCTGTCTGAAAAACTTCGAAGATGATTCAGAGAAACTTCCCAAGATGATTCAACGAGACAGTGACCGCTGACCACACCATACTGAGAAAACAAAACATGAAACAAGTTCCTTAACAGATGTACTTGTACTACAGAATTGCCATGCTCATTCTTGAATTCAGTGTATGTAAAAATGAGACCCTATCAGGCAAGGGCTGTGCCACCGAGGGTGGCGCTTTCTAGTTACTAGCTCGACTCATTAAGTATCATGATCAATGACAACAGCTCGCATATGTGACATGACTTAAGTAGACTCTTGTACAGACAATGTTCACGCAGTATTTTCGCCAAAGCAGTATATATCCAACGCTGAAAATCTTGTGTTCACAACTCCATTCCATCGCCTAATGCAGCCAAAATACTATCATTTATTTTTGCAAATATCGAAGGCAATCATCCTACATACGATTCTACTCTACACAATACCAGTAACAAATGCAAGAAAACAACGTGCGTCAAAGTGACACAGACACGAGGCTAAGTCCGAACCGCACGGCATATTGTGAGGCGACGGATGAAATGGCTAATCAACGCGGGGAGAGTGTATCACTGACACTGGGGGCAAAAAGCAATGCATATGAAAACCATATGCATCAAATGCATATGGTCTGCAGGTAAAACAAAGGTCACAAAGCTGCCTTTGACAGACAAAGGGCAGCTTTGTTGCATGCTTTGTGCTCCTGCATGGGGGAACAAAGCATGTGCCAAAGGCGGCCTTTGGAAGTCAAAGGCAACCTTGTGCATTGTGCATCAAGTGCAGACCATATGTGTTTGACGCATATGAAGATCATATGTGTCAGTGATTCCCCCCAGTGTGATCGATACGGTGACATGACGAAGGGAGCGGTGTTAAGATGGGCGGGGGTCCGCGTCGGGCGAGAAGCAAGAGCGAGCTTTGTGTCCACGACCGAGAGTGTTTTAGGAAAAGTGAAGAGCGGAGTGTCGACTTCCCAGAGGGCCAGAACCAAGGTCCAGAACAGCGTGCATCAAGGCTGGAGGAAAGGCAAGTAGGCGAACGTGCATCCGAGGGAATAGGGACGGGGTAGAGTTGGGTAGGTTGCGAACTATGACAGGCGGATGTGGAGGTGCGTAGGCAGTAAATAGGTAGGCAGGCGCGTTGTTGGGAAAGTGGGAGGTAGGTGCCGATTGACTCGATCGGCCGTCTCGGTGCTAAGTCGGACCAATAGAAAGTAGGCGCAGGTTGCTGTTACAGACTGCATCATAGGCGCAAGGTAGGTGCCCGATGGCAGATAGGGCATCGTTTATTTGGTGCGTAGAAGTTAAAAACACGATGCTGGCACTTGTTCGGCCGCTACCGACATGCTTTGCGCACTCCCCATACAAAATAATTGATGGTGGAAGGATTCTGCCATATATATTATGCTGGCGGACTTGAAAGGCGGGTTATTTAGCAGAGGGTTTCATTGGAGAAAAACCCAAACAGTGAACTTTTTTTTCACGGCGGTGCGACGTCGGGAAGGCGGGATTAGTGGTTTTTTACAGCGTGGCGGAAAAAATATTCCTGGGGGCACAATAATGGGGTGCTTGAGCTGAAAATCTGGTGGGAGGTGTATTTTGATATGAGGAATCGATCTGAGATGTTTCCCAAGCCCCTAGCCGACGGGCAGAAGGTCATTTTGGATGCTCAAGGTGGGTTGGTCTGGGTGTGGAAATGCAGGTAGGTGGCAAAAAACTCCCCATCCTCACGGCAATGTTTTCACGGTTCAAAATGAAATGTAGGGGCTCATATTTGGCATGTTTGGGGGCATGCAGGGGTAGGGTAGGTGTTCAAAATTTCAGAGGGACCCAACCAGGAAAATGGGGCATGTAGGTGGGTTGCAACGAAGCCAGGTTTGGACCCCACCTAACCTAGGGTGCCCTATCTATATACCCATTCAATTATATCTGGAGTGAAGGGAAAGAGGAGGAGAGGCTAGAAAGGCGATTCGGAATATTACACTAATGTCGGGACTCGGGTGGCAGTACATGAGAGTGAATAAAGTAACTTGCGACACCTAACTTTAACTTTGATCGCCTCTTTGACTTGGCGGGGCTAACTTTACGGTACTTTACGGTACTTTACAGGCAATCAGCCAAAGTAACTTGCCATCAGACGGCATCATTTACCGCCAAGTTCACTTGTTCGAGAGCGTTCAATCCTTATCATATATGCTTTCTGCCCCCGTATCGTATTCATAGTATATTATCTGCATACGTATTAATACGTAACAGAATATATTAAGAATATTCGTTGATGTTTGCGTCCAGTCGAGCCGGGATGTGTTAACGGCGACACTCTCACTCTCAGACTCGTCGGCTAGTTGGTGCGACTTGCGACACTGTGGCGAGAATTCCTCCAGTCTGGCAAGTCGCAACACCATCGCTTATGGGAGTCAAATGCCCTATGCAACGTAATCATTCAGAAGGTCATCCGCTTTTTTTCACCTCTCACTTTCTCCCCCCACTTCTGGTCACCATGGACGACATCCAGCTATTTTCCAGCGTCACGCAGCGGCAGCGGCTCGAGTTCCGAGTTGCAGTGAGTACAACTGTTTCTGATGCCCTGCCCACGATGCGTTCACTGTTCCCTTCCACCAGAAACAACCACCCAGAACACCGCTAGAGGGACATCTCGGAGTGCCGGAACAGTTTGGTATCCAGTTGTGCGTCTTTTCTCATTGTTTTGTTTACTATTTCACAGCCCAATCGACCATCCTTGTTGTCTGCGTGCACGGTCATGCTTTTTTTATCGCACGTGTTCAACATAATCTTGTTTGGGAGGCAGAAAGCAAATATCCCGTGAGCACCGTGATTCCTGGTAAGCTCCCCCGTGCCTTCTTTGCCCTCAGTCCTCGATTCACTGCCCTGCATTCCTCCCTCTGACATTCGGTGGGTAGAAGCCGATCCAGCGAATATTTTCTCGGCCGAAATTGAACCACACGAAGGTAAACATTAACTCTTTGCGCTGAGTGCCAAGGACGATGCTAATACATATCATTTCCATGTGTCTCTATATTTCAGTGCTCTTATTGACTTCAAAAACATTGTAACACTAGCTCAATACCAGCGTCGGATGGCAGGGCCCACTTATGACGATTAGAATGCTCATAATTCGTAGTTATCCATATTAAACACTCGATTCGTACATGATACAAGGGCACCATTGATTACTATGAGTTAAGCTGGCAAAAATCTATCAAGGACGACACATCAGAATCAAGTGTGTCACATAGGTACGATACCCCAAAATTTGGCGCAAGGTGCAACATCCGAAGAGATGAATGTGTCGCAAAATGGCAATCTGCCTCACATTAGATCTACCTGTCTCACATCAAAATTTATGTGGATCCACCATCTCGTCTATCCTCGCGGTGTAAGGATGTCGTTAGTGACAGTGTCGCATCTTAGCTCAACCCTCCCCAGTCGAGCCCATTGCACATAGGGCTCCCCCCCGTACCCGTATATACGGTAGTACGGTTACGGTTATACGGGTACCGTAACCGTAACTGTATAGCTTCTTCCAAGGATCTATACGGTTATGGTTGGCCACCGGCCCGTATATTGTAATAAAATTACTTTGAGTAACTTCGAATTACTTTAAATAATTTCAAGCAACTTCAAGTTACTTCAAGTTACTTGGAAGTAACTTGCCCGCCAAGTTAGATCAATACGATCAGACAAAGTAACTTATGCCATCAGATGGCATCAAATCCCGCCAAGTTCGTCAAGCTATAGTTGCGAGAGCGCGAATTGGCACTTGGCACAACCTCACAAAGCTGAAATAGATCCTGGGATACCTGGTACACATGTAACTTGAAGTTACTTAAATTACTTGCAAGTTACTTACAAGTTACTTAAGTTACTTACAAGTAACTTTGTCGTACTTTACTTTACTTGTCTGCCACAAGTAAAGTAAAGTTAGTTTTGTAAGGCTAAGTTAGTTTGTCTAAGTAACTTTGTTAACCATCGCAGTACATACAGGGAAGAAGATACCGTGGTTCTCCGACATTCGTCAATCACCGGAGTACGCGAGGTAATGTTCGACATTCGGAATGAAACTAATACCCACCTCGCCTCCGGAGGTGGTGGGCATGCAAACTGGATTTTGGGCAGTTCTTCAAGGCAGTTCCGAGTCTTCAAGAGTCATAGCAGCTTGAGAAAATCGAAATTTACAATTCCATGCTTTACAAACGGTCATCTATGACTCTCGCGGCCAAATTTGCATTTCAAGTCCTTCATATTTTCTACACGACGCGTGTTTTTACAGCGTGACAGGAAACAGGGTGCGTGAGCTCGGCTCAGACTATACATGAGGCGAGGACTGAATTCGTTTATCCCGGTTATCAGGTACTTACCTTTCATTCTGGTTGTCTTGTTCTTGTCGTGTTCAGAAGTTCCTGTTCCTGTGATTGACAAAAGAAAATACATACCTTAGTAATAGTTACTTGGGTTCGGGTTGCTGTGCCCATCAAGAGTAGATGTGACGCGCTCTTGAATTTACCGTATGGTAAGAGTTCTGTATATCCACCCATATGAAGGATGAAATAGGGGGAGCTACTTGCTAATAAGACGGGGTCGGCATGCGAATCCTGAGATAGGAAAGGGAGGGGGGGGATTCTCTATTCTTGTGTAAGTAGAATACAGGAAATGAAGTGAGACAGGAACAGGAACGGGCTGTGCGGATACGAGTGATGAATCAACGGAAATTTGGAGCACATGAAATCTGGGCTACTTGTGAGTCGGGGTTTGGGACGCGGGTTCGGGAACCGCGCACATCTCACGTATCACACCAGACATCTTCCCGAGCTCGGTCAAAGCAGGCACATTCCCAAAGTGGATAGCCTCTTCTGCACTAAGTGTGCGGCAATGTGTGCATCATTCGATCTGCCTCACATCAACTCAACGTGCCCTAAGGTGCCTCATATCAATTCCATGTTACCTCGCATCAGATTTGCCATCTTGTCCATCCTCATGTCGAACTGGCACCAGTAATTATTTCCGGGCGGTCAACGGTATTTTGACTGTTAGCCTTTTGTAGTTTGAATCTCCTTAGTCCGCTCCAAGGTTCGCATTTCGAGTTTGTTTCACCCGAGCTGCAATAATCGCGTCATGCGCTGCCATAATCGCGAGACGCCGTTGCATCACGAATGTCGCAATGCCAGGAAATTCCTTGGTCTTGTCGGAGTCCCAGATCAAGGTGCGTGGCATCATCCCAGTGTTGAGAAAGAACGGGGCATAACCCGTAGACTCGGATCGTGCCGAGTTCATGGCAAATTCGACTGCAGGTAAACGCTGAACCCAATCCTTTTGAGTAGGTCCGATGCTCTGGCGGAGCATTTGCGTAACAGTTCGATTAGCACGTTCAGTTGCTCCATCCGTCTCTGGGTGGTACGGGCTGGACATCCTCAGCTTTGTTCCGACAAGCTCGTGCAGACGTCTCCAGAAAGTACTTGTGAATAGGATGTCACGGTCGCTTACAATTGAACGAGGGAGTCCATGTAACTTGTATATCTGCTCGAACATCAATTCCGCAAGCTGCCGAGCAGTGTAGTTAATCCGGCTCGGTATAAGATGAACCATACCGGTAAGTAGGCAGATAACAACCGTTATGGAATTAAAAACTCCATCGCGGTTCTTCGACTCTGGCAATGGACCAACGAAATCCATTCCAATCGCTTCCCAAGGCCGTTCCGGTGGGGACAAGGACTGAAGCAAACCGTAAGGCTTGTGGTTGTCTGGCTTACTGCCACGACAAGTCTTACAAGTCTGAACATATGCGGTAACGTCGTCGACCATTTCTTTCCACCACACGTGGTCGCGAAGATAATCTGTGGTCTTCTTCGGACCTAGGTGAGCTAACACGGAATGGGCTTCAGTGGTTATAATCTCACGAAGATTCCGGCCCTTATACTCGAGATGGGGAATACATAGAACTTCAGTTTCCTGCAGTTTCATGTACACAAGACCATCGCGCACGTCGAAGTTCTTGAAAGACTTGGGATTGGCAACTATGTCCTTGAAGAATGAATCTTTTTCATACTTGTTGCGGATGAACTCAGTTACATCCAGACCACTCCAGCCTCCTTTCACGATGGGAAAGAGGGAGGGATCCATCTTGTTGAGCTCAGATTCGATTTGCGCAGCGGTCGGCAAATTAGAAGTTGGGACGTGATCCACAGAATTGTTCCGATCAACGGGATCCTCGTTTGCAGAAGCAGAAGTTTTCGGTTCCGGGAGAAGCTGTGCACTCGGCTGTGTACTCCCGCCCTCCTCTGCCTCGTTACTTGAGGCAGACGGTCTCTTCTTGCGGCTTTTCTGGCTCTTGGCAGACACTGAATCCGGTTTACTGGGCTCAATGGTTGCGGCTTTCTGAGCTGCTTGTGTCTGCGACCTCAATACACGCCCTCCAGCGGCAGCTGCTTGTCCTCCCGCTTTGGCACTCTCTGCCGTGGCCCGAGTCGTCGAACGCAACACCCGATCGCTGGACATTGCCATAGCCTCGAGGCCCGTGAAAACAGGCATTGAAATCGAATTAATTTCCAAGGTGTCGTTATCAATCACATCATGATAGGTGTATTCACTCCGTGCGCGCACGGTGCCGGGTGCTTCGTTCGAGTAAATACGAGATAACGCGTCGGCAAGCACGTTCTCTGTACCTGGCACATAGACAACTTTGAAATCAAATTCAGATACTTGGGGGGAGGCCGATGCTGCGCACGGCATAACTCGTACTTTACTTTTTGTCTTTTGCTCTCTGGGATGACAGTCAGCCCCCTTCTCCTTATGGCATGCAGGTGTCAGACAGCTATGGGTAAGGTATAGTGCATACAAATACAGTCAACATCCCAAAGGTAAGGCCAATTTTCTCAAAATTCATGTGTTAAACAATATGTGGGCAGTTCGGGGGCTATCCCTTCCATAAATTTGTAGACAGAGATGTTATGAAGATGCTAATAAGATTTCAAAGGGATCCAGGTGGAACTGAAGGAGGAGTTGTCCTCACAAAGTCATCAAGGGTTGGCATCACTTTTGATGGCCTTTGCAGATCGCACTTTTGCTGAATGAATACACTCTCTGCATTCTTCCAGTTACCCAGTAAGGTGGTTCAAGTCAAAGCTAAGAGGTATATCTAAAGATTCGTGAAAGGGATTACATATACAGATCCTAGTAATTATTTGGCGCATTTATTTCGAGAATTTGCTCTTATTTGGCATGTTGACGGTATTTGTATGCACTACTCACAGAAGTTGACATTGTGTACTTAGCTCTGGAGGTTTTAATGAGCCATGAAACAGCGTGATATGAGATTGTGAGGGGAAAAAGCAGAAGAGTGGCAGTGCAGTGCTTGCGTACGAAGGACTTCGGGTACATCCGAAATCACTGATGTCCGGTTTGACCATCCTAGACCGTCCTACATGTATGTGATAAATTTATTTCAAAGTTGTAGCTCACTCCATAGACAACTGGGGATTGATCACTGGCTCGCTCAACATAAACATGCCAGGGCCTTCGTTCGAGCTCCAGGTGGTCACTACTTTGATGGCCAGTTCCCCTTTTGGAACCACTACACCATGTAACCCAAAAAGGAAGTTCCCATGATTTTTTACTGTTCAGCCTATGTTTTCGATAGACTTGGCTCACACCTCTGTAGGTGTGCCCTCTGCATAGAGTTGACACAGGTAACAGAATTTGGAAGGTCTCACCACCCATTCAAACTCCAGGTGGTATTTTTATTCACCCTGTGTATTTTGCTAAGCCATGTGGTTAGATGTCTGTCATGGATGGAACATGTTTCCTAGAGTTTCAATACCCTCCGGATCGATTGGAGAGGTCGATTGGACCATAGGAGGTGCTGATAGTCCTTCAAGGGCACTGCTCCTCAATTTTGTTGCAATCTTTGGAACAGTGTGCAGGAACGAGTGCATATTTGGCCTCGGTAATTTTTTGTAATATAAACACAATATATTGGAGTGACATATCAGAGTTAAGGAGGCTTTTCACCTCTGCTCCGCAAACGCACACCGATATACTGTGTTTTGGATGTTCTTAGCATTTGGCTCACACTCAGATAGCTCAATGCTTAACCAGGCCACCGGCCACATGGGATTATCCTATAAATTTGATTAATGGCCGTTACAAAGTGTCTGGAAATATAGTGCACTCTGCAGCTGTGGCCCACTGGGAGGTACCCACCTATTTGGAAATAGTGCAATGCTGAGTGGGCTCCTATTGCTGATTATTGGTGAATGAATGTTCCTGAGGTCCATGGAGTCGAAAATTGATGTCCCCTAATTTCTGAGAAACAATCAGCAAAGATATTCTGATTTTACTGCCCCCCTGCACAAAGAAGTGCTACAACACCCATGTGCGCATCTGGCAAGTCATTATATTTGGATGTAAAATGGAGTAGTTTACCTGCCGAACCCGATGAACATGTCGCCTGAAGACGCCACACCCCTGCACACACCTCCTATATCTTTTTCCAGGGTGATTTATTTTGATATTTTTCCGATATTTTCTGTATGTGTCAGTAAAGTCAATTTCCTTATTTCTTTGGTGCCGAAAAACCTTTCTTACTCCCATCTTCTCTTGGTGGATGGCCAGAAGTTCACCGTATCACTGGCATTCATTGACTGAAGTATGGTTAAGCAGGAATATTTTTGTCATGGACTTGGCCCTCGGGTAGGGATAGTCAGGGGGTTTTCCTTGATTATATGTCATCATAATGTTGAAGTCCACTGTGCGATAAGGCCAGTAAAGCCGAAAAGCAGCAGAGCCTGCTACCCAGAAACATACAGGCCTTTTGAACTACAATTAATCAATTAAGAACATTACTAGTCTAGTAGTACAAGCAGCCCAAGACTTGCTCGGTTGGCACTGGTGCACCGACCAGCTCGCATTGGCCCACAGAAAAAAACACCTAAGATATTGGGTATCTTTCTTTTGGTATACCAGTGGCTTAATTAGGACAACGATGTTTAGAAACCTCTTTACCCATGCCGTTTGCTTTTCTGTTTACCGTCTCGAGCGGAGATGTGGCTGAAGGCACGAAAACGCATATGCTCTGCGACGTCCTCAAATTCTTGAACATGTGTTGCCCAAATATCGTGTTCACCTTGTCTGATAAGGAGCCATAGCAAACAGGTGTCTCGACAACAAACCACTCACTGATTTACGATTGATTTGCGCTGAAACCATTTCCCCCCATATTACTCCATCCCTGGCATCCATTCATCAGCTCAGCCCAATAGCGACGAGGACCCAGAGCCCAAGGAGGTCCTTGTTCTGGGGATCCGCGGCGTCGCCGCACCAACTCGCAAAGAACGGCCAGAACTTGCGCACGGGCCGTCCTCAGTTGATGGTGGCGATAATCAGTCTTCGACAGGCGCGGAAGAAACAGCTTCGAGCGCGAACCACTCGCACGAGGACACAGAAGCGGCGCGGACGGGTGATGTTCCAGCAGTGGACGAGGGTGTACTCCACTTAAAATGTTGCTGGGACGAGATGATAGGTGTGATAGAGAATCCACACGGAGTCCATCCCAAAATGGCCGCAGTATTGGAGGGTACCTTCGGAAAGGTTGAAAGAATTGGCGGGAACATTGGAAAGGATAAACGGAGGAGGAAAAACCCGCGTACATGGGAGGACAGCAACTCCAATACAATGTTTTTAGACTAATTCGAATAAAAGACGCGTCGAAAAATTGCCACTTGACCGTCATCACGCGTTCTTACACGTGAAAGGCACGGGGCTTGAAAGCACGTGCTCTGCGTTTTAGAAGGGGTCGATTGCGCCTAATCCGGTAGGCCAATCTCTGTCAAAGATTTCCCAAGACCCTAAAGCAGAGCCTGAAAAGCAAGCAGAACCTCATTCATGATTAGTTCGGGCGGAGGAGAAGATGTTGTCTGGAGCATGTGATCCCTAATATCAGCTGAAAGCGAGTCCTCGTGGGCCGCCCAGACGGTTAGCAGAGGATTCCCCTCTGTTGCTAATAGAGAAAAAAATCCAACGTAGTTGGGCCGGTGGTGCTCCGGACTCAAGCAATTCTTCGAAAGCTATGATGCCCTCGTCCCGATTGTCAAACAATCCCATCGCGCGGGCCGCTTCTTGGTAGGTTCCGTACACAACTCCGTCGACTGTCCATAGATCAATCCAGTCATGCGCACTACGGTGCAGCAACAGAGCTCGCAGGTAGAAGACGTCACCATGGGGAGGGTAAACCATCTGGATACGACTGACTCCAACATGGCCAGGTTTATAGAAACGTATTCACATCCTTGGATGATTTGGGCGCGCGTTTCTTCCTAGATCTGTAAAGGGTGCATTTCCTTGTTGGGGTCGTGTTTCTCCAGGCGGCATTTGGAACCGAATTCAACATAAGTCATATTGTCGAGCTCTGGGTTAGATGGGCCGCTGCAACCTAGCAGCAACGCTCAGTAAAGCGCAGTCTCGCGTGGCATCTTCGATAGATGCAGGCGGACTACTAATCGTGTTATCTTCGCGCGCGAGTGGAGCTTTGTTCCAGGTCTTCGAGTCTTGTACTGGGACTCGGCCAGCTACCGCTCAAAGACGCTCAATATTTCGCAGCGTCCATGAGATATATGAACGCTCTCGCTCCACCCTTTCCCCCTCCCGTTCCAAATTCGATAACTCGACGCTCTAAACGACTGGTCCTCGCGACGCTGCACGTTGTGCTTGGTGTCTCGGCGAGTCGGCCCCTCGCGCTGACTCTGCTGGACGCGTCGACGCCCATGTCTCGCCAACAACGCATCCACCGCGCCGTCGCCGTCGCCGTTGCTCGCCGCCGGACCACTGCTCGTTGTATTTTAGAAGCGCGAACTCTCTGGTCTCGGAGCGTACGCCTTGGGAAGTCACGTATCTAGGTCTCGCGCGAACGGCTCGGTCGCGAACGGCCTCGTTTTCTGGAAGCCAGAGCTGCGTCCAACTCCCAGCTCATGCGCCGGATTATTGCGCTTCAATCATTTCTGCGACGCACACGGTATTCCAGAGGACTAGCGCATGCCGGCTAGTGAGGCCCTTTTGTCCCTGTTCATCGCATCTGTCAGCGCCGGGCCATGTTGCTTCGGAAGACAGCCACAATTAGGACTGCAAATAGTACACCACCTAAGGAAAGGCTGAACTCAATTGATATAAAGAATAAAGCTGGATAGGCGTGACAGCCATCTACAATCAAAGGTTGACTGACCTGCTAAAGTCGAACGGTGAAAACAACTTGTACTAAAATCCCAAATGGACCATAGAGAACACAACATAAGACAAAGGTTATTCGTTCTTTAACGAGATGGTAGAAAATGCTGTGCAATATCCCCGGATAATCTTACTCCTTTGGTCTTGCTCTTATTTTCCTCCACGCTCAGCTCCAAACGCTTTCTGAACGGCTTGGTCTCACGGTGGCCGAGCTCCATCATCAGCTACGGCTGTGCATCAAACTCGCATGAAAGCCGCTTCCGTAAGTTCCGTCCGGCGGTTAACCGTTCTTTAACGATATCCTACGAAACCTGTGCAAGATCCCCATATATCCTCGCTGCTTCTTTCTTTCTCGTTTTCTGCCATACTTATCCCCGTTTGTCCGACAGCAATATTGATTAACGTTCTTTAAATGGCTCCTCGGCTGTGCGATTTCTCCATATATCAGACCTCCTTTCGCCTCTGCTCTTCCTCTTGGTTCAACCCCTTTCATCATCGACATTCTGGACTGTTCAACGCAGCCTTTTCATTTCCGGTGGAACTGCTGACATGCAGCACAGTTCTTTCTTGACAGGACGCAGCGGATCGCAGTCGCTGCTGTTTACGGCGCAGCTTAATTCGATTGCTATCAGGCTGTGAGGCCACGCAATCCTTGCTGATGAATCTGGATATAAATGGGCGGTGCCTCTGGGTCGGGTTGCCAATGTTTCCCCCCATTTTCGTTGTCCTCAACTCACTGGAATTGCAAACCTGTTTCTCGGATGATATGTGGCTCCAGATCTCATGTCGGGCCGTTTCTGTCTGTGGCTGACAGGGACCGGGCTCAACCAATTCTCGGGGATTTTCCTTGCTGCAATTGCCTCAAACATTAATTCTTCAAGTAACAATTTCATGGGCAATGCTTCGTTCTGCCATGGTTTGACTCGCTCCTGTCAATTATTTCGACTTCTCTGATGTGGACAAGCTCCAAGATCAAGCGTTCAAGGCCCGCACAAAAGGCAAGCTGTCTCATGCGGCTCTCCCTTCCCTTCTCCCCCCCACCACCTTAAAGTCCGCTCACGCTTTTCACCCACCCGGATCCACTGCAAAACACAACAGCAAGACATTTTTTCAGCCAGTGTGCTGCCGCTGAGACTGTTTTGAACGTCTGCAGAGGATCAAGCCCACCGCAATATGACAAAAACTAACCTCGGATACGGATCGACTACTTGGATTACAACACTGCTGCCCCTCATACTGGAACACAATGACCTGCAATTTGTTGCGAGCTTACCGAGTCCGACTTGAACAATGTCAGGAACATCGAACTCATCTCACTCTAATCACATTTGACACATCAATCCAACAGCGCTCGGTGGGAAGCTGGATGCCGGTGAGTGGCCATTCCATACTTGGTGCTTCATGACTGATAATTGTCACTTTGCCACGCATCAACCTTGCACCATTCAAACGGCTTCAAGGGTAGGACGCGGCCTCCTCCTCTAGACGATTACGGCCCATCTGTTTGTGCATTTCACAAATTTTCAGAACATTGTGCGTCTTTTGTCCCAGCTCATTACCCTAGAATCTGCTCATGCTCCGATTTTTTCATATCAACGGTTTTGCGAGGACGATATGTTCTACCACAAGAAGCTGGTCGGTTTTACTAGCGGTGAGATTTTATCAAGTTATTTCCAGATGAAATAGTAATGGCTGCCACCTAGGCTCCCGCTCGTCGACTCCGTTCTGCACAAGTACTTTTATGATACCATTTTTGTGAAACACTCATTTATCCGTGTTCAGTTGCGAGATGTAGTGCCTTCCAGATGTAACGCACACAAATAAATTCACAACTATAACATTTGCTAGAGATCGAAGTTATTGTATGACCCTCATATGCCGGAGCGAAGCGAAGGCAAGTCTTGTATATATTTATCAAGGCACTGCCTGACAAAATATATGAAACAAATAATTGAAAAAAAAAACCTGACCGGCAGATTCGAACCAGCCCTATCCCCCTTGATTACATTATCACTAAACTCATTAGATGGAGGGCTTAAAAAGACTTCAAAAAGCTAATGAACACAGCCACTATTTCTTTACATCGTCAAAACGCACTGATAAAGTTTCGCGAACTCAAAAACCTGGTCTCGATTATGAAAAGAACGATCACTTTACTACGTAAAGTACTCGTAAACTTCTCAATCCAACGGGCTTGACGGCCGGACAAGTTCCTCTGGTTCATCAGGTGAATCAGCCCTTTATGGTCCGTGATCCACTGAAAGCGTGCACCTTGCAGTATGTCCCGATGCCTGAGCATTGCCTCGACACCTGCAAGCATCTCAATTTCGTGCACAGCATAATTCTGCTGCGCCGAGTTGAGCTTCGCAGAGAAGAAAGCCGCAACTTTGGCTGACTTCCAGTCCTTTCCTTGGCAAACAACGCCAGCGATACCACTGGCGCATCCGTCCGTCACTAGAAAGATAGGATTGGCACCCTCCGAATAATCCAGTGGGACACGACGGTGATCCCGCTGTTCATGAACAATGTGCTTCGTATCCTCGAAGGCCCGCTGGTGTGTATAACCCCAGCGAAACGGAACAGTATCCCCTGTTAATGTATGAAGGGGCGCCATGGGTACGCGAACGATTGCCAAATCGTCTGCAAGGTATCCGACGGACCCCAAAAATCCGCGGAGTAAGTCTCTATTAGTCGGCGTCTTCCAGTTAATGACTGCATCAACTTTATCCGGGTCCATGCGGATACCTTGATCGTTAACAACTCGTCCGAGGACCTTCAATTCCGGCTGCAGAAATTGGAGTTTATTCTCTCCTAGGTACAGTGTCTCGCGCTTGAGGACATCAATAATCATTTTTACGTGCTTGATGTGCTCCTCGAGAGTATTCGAGTAGATAATAATATCATCTAGGTACACATCCATAAAGCGGCCAATGAAGTCCGAAAACAAGTAATTCATTAGAGACTGATATGTAGCAGGTGCGTTACAGTCACCCTGTTGTACTACCAAGCTGACCATGTTTCCGTCCGGTGTTGTCACCGCGGAACGAGGAACGTGTTCAGGGATTATCCTCATCTGTTCATAGGCATCTTGGCCATCAATCAACGACCGATACTTGCAACGCGCAACACGGCGCAATATTCCTTCCATATCCGGGAGTGGGGATGACATCTTGCGAGTATTTTTATTCCGTGCTCGCAGATCCACTACAACTCTTAATCTCGGCGGACTTGTCTTTACTTTTGGGATCAAGAGCATCGGGACAGTATTTCCCGAGTTTGTAATTTCCCAGCGACTTGTACTCAAATAATCTCGTCGTTTCTCATCCCACTGAGACCGTAACGCTTCAGGGCAGCGGGATGGCCTCCAAGGCAACACCAGGGACTCGTCTATCAACGGAATGGTATGATTTATTAGCCTTAAAGGCGGCAATGGAGTCGTTGATGCCTTCTTACACACAGGTCTAGCATACTCCAGCAATTCAGCTCTGGCGGCCCTCAAGCTCTCATTCTCCAACTCGATGGCGTGCGACATAACTCGAGAAGTTGCAACTCCGTCTAAAGGTAAGCATTCAGCACTCCCGACGCACACACGAGCAGGATTTAATCCGATGCTCACCTTGTGCTAGAATAACCAAGCAGTCCCCAAAATCATATCGTAACCGCTGATGTTCGCGACGTAGAAGGTACGGGGGCCTTTGATATCTTGGTAGCTGAAATCGACCTGAGTAAAATAATTTATCTTCGACCTGGAACCTTGAACGGCAAGTTGCAGCGTGATAGGATCTTTCAGCTCCATCTTTGGCAAGGATAGCTGGTCGGCGACAGTGGTGGAGATCAAGTCCCCAAGAGAACCCGAATCGACGAGGGCGCGCAGAGGTTGGCCATTCACAAGTACCACGATGACTATCGGTTTAGCCACAACTTTTTCAGGTACACGGGGCATTGACGCCGAGCGTGACAATCCACTCAACTTATCGGACGGGATTTGGACTCCACTACACATAATTGTGTCAGGCCGCAGCTTTCCCTTTTGGTACGCCTTTCGAACCCAACCAAGGAGACTGAACTTCGGGTTCAACAGATACTTCTTTGGCAGGAAAGTCGCACAGGAAAGCGAGCCCATCACCAGCTTCGACACCAGGTAATAGTCAGACCCGCGGGGGCCGCTAAACCTGCAGGGACGAACCAAGATATCGTTCAGATCGTCCAGAACACGAGGTCGCATAGCATGCAGGTAATTCTCTGCACCACCAGCCAGTAAGTCGTCCACTGGAATATTATAGAGACCTTTTTGCCCGATACTTCGGAATATCCCGGGCTCGACATAATTGGACTGCAAACCAATTACCCACTTGGAAGCGCTTTACAAGCAGCAGACGAGCAGGTAAGACAAATACCTCATGGAAAAACTCGTCCCACACCAAGTAGTCATTCTCCGACACTCGGGATACTTGAAACCGAGCATGCCGGCGACGCCTATCGTCGACATCTATGAGTTCATCCCCAGGGTAAGGCTGCAAACACTCCAACATGGCTTGAGTGCCGTCTGCTAACAGATCTCCAATAGGCCAGTGCCCAACGAGACTCAGGCGTCGTTCCTGACTCTTCTTTACAGACTCAGGGCGTGCTCCGAAGGATGGATGTCTAGGAGGTTCGTACGATTCCTCCTCCGAGTCGCTGACATTTTTCAACTCAGGCAAGTCGGAATAGTCGTTCTGACTGTCCGTCTCAATTTCCAACTCAGGTAAGTCGGAACAATACACTTCGCTGTCCAACTCAACTTCCGAGTCGCTCACCTCCTGCAGAGCAGGCATGTCAGAGTCCAAAGACTCAGAGGACGCATCCAGTTCCTCAAACTGCGAGGGAGACTTCACTTTTCGGCTTGCAAAACGGGCTTGCGCCTGCGCCAATGGGCTTGTTCGGGCTTGGGCTTGGATTTGGGGGTAGATCAAAGCCCAAGCCCAGCAGATCGGCTTGCAAGCCCGTTTGCTCGCTTAGCCGAGAAACGGGCTTGCGCGTATTTCTCGCCCCCAACACACTATCCAATTAATTTGAGTGACCCCACTGCGTGTATTAAGTAGAGAGTTTGCGGTAGCCACCGGCAGCCACCGGGTGGCTTTTCCGGCGTGCGGTGCCGGGTGGCTACATCATTATGGTGGCTGTTGCAGTGGCTGCCGCATTTTTGTCGCGAGGCAGCCTAGCCACCATTTTCCGTTGTACTTCCATGCAGAAAGCCATTCTCGAGTCCAGAATCCAATTCCCTACCCTTCTGGAAGCGTTGTTATTCTCAGAGTTGTGGGAAGGAGGCGGATCTGTGGATGAATCACGTGCGTGTGCTCTCGCACGCGTCCGGACAGGCATAGTGGTAGAGTAGAGAACGTTGGAACACGTGTCGAATGCGTCATTGCAGGAGCCACTGTAATGACGTAGCCACCCGGCACCGCATGCCGGAAAAGCCACCCGGTGGCTGCCGGTGGCTACCGCAAACTCTCTAGTGTCTACTCCCAGGGATTGTGTTTTTTTTTCCCCTTATTTTAATCACTGATGTAACACTACATGGCCGCCGCCAGGGACAACCTGGGCCAACATTGTCAATTCAGCCCAGAAATACGGGCTTGTCTCTCTTCATACATTCTTCCGGGAATGCTTTATCTCCTGTGGATACTGGTTCCTTCAAGACGAATGTTTACAGCCATCTCGCGCCGATTTGCAGTGTACCCTAACAAGCAATAATTCAAGCAACTGCAAAACACGTCACTTGTGCGCATACAGAACATTATTTCAGCTCACATCCTCAACTAAAACCAGGAAAATGTTTTACTAGTCACTGAGAACCTTAGAGAGCCATGGTTGACTTGGTTAAGATCGGAGCCAGGCTATCATGCCGAACAAGATAAAGATATGAACGGGGTGCAACTTGTGCTATCCATGACCGCAATTGATGTATATTCGGGTGTTTCAGGGTTGATTTAAGTGCGGGAAGTGTCAGGGAAACATCCTTGGTCGTCGTGAACAAAGTGGCTTGCTCAAGCCGTTTTGGCTGATGCCATCAAATTGGGTGGGCGCGGGCTTGAGCGCAAAGTCATGAAAGTCAGAGGATGTCGAGTTAAAATCCGGGCTGAATATGCATTAACAGCCTTCTGCTACCAATATGTCTCAGTTTCAGTGTCAATTGAGGCCAGATTGGCAATGTTGAACATGCCTTAAGCCATCACAAGCCGTTTTGTCTGATGCCATCAAACCGGGCGGGGGCATTGGCCGTGCAACAAAAGGCATGAAATAAGTAAGTGGGGCGGACACTGGAGGTTTCTTACTTCCTCCGACAACTTTTTATCGCAAATATTATCGAATTGTATCACCATCAAAATTTATTTTGCAAGTCGGAGTTGAATTGTTGCATACCACTTGATGCAAGATAAGTATTGGTGTGTGCCGTTACAGCACAGTGGTTGCCTTGAGATTCAGATTGGCTGAAAGACTGTTATACATCGCTTCTGATATTCTAGTGGCCTTACGTGGTTTCGTTCTCGTTTCTGAGGCGCGCTGGGAGCGCGCTCAGGAGGCCGTTTGGGATCGCGAGGAGAGACGTGAGAAGGGGATGCGTTTTGCGAAGGAGAAGAAGGAGGGCAAGAATCAGCCCGTTTCTCTCTTCCAGCAGGTTGTTTGACCCTGCTAACCGCGCCGCGATTGGCGAGAAGCGTGCCAAGATGCAGGCTGATTACAACGCCCGCAAGTGCGCCGCTTTCCACGGCAACAAGGGGAAGGCATCTATCCTCGGTACTTCGGGCGGCAGCGCCGCTAGCACCCCCAACTCCTCCGCCGCTTTCGAAGATGGTGAGGTCCCCGAGGAACCCCCTGCCACTCCTTCTGACGCTGGCGGTCCTTCTGGTTTGGGTGGTGCTTCTTCTAACGGTACTTCTGGCGACATCAATATGCATTAGCTCACCGCTAGCGTCGAACTGGAGGGCGGATGTAACAGACTTACCCCTATATTTCCTTTTCTTTTACTACTTACCGCTTGCGAACTTCCTACTTCCCCTTCCGTCTTGATTGCTTCACCGCCACCTTTGATCCCGTATAAGTAGAGTTGTTGTTGTGTATTTTCTTCAGTGAAACTATTGCTTACAACAGTCATCTTTTCGCTACCCTAAGTTTCTCGTGTGCCGGAACTCGACCTTACCTCGCTTCCGTCACATACAACGTCTCTTTTTCTTCGAGTGAGATTGAGGCATACCGTCGGCTTGCATTTGATAATGTTATTCAGGGAATGCGGCTGCTGCTGGCGTCCCTCCCAAGCCTCGGTCTCAATTTGCTGGATGCCCTCCATCCAGCAGAAAAACTCCTTACCGCTGCAACAGACTTGCGCCACGATGCCCCATTTCCTTAGTCTCCCCTAGGCAGACACTTCAACAGATTTGAGCTTGTACCTTGCTTGTTGAAGTCTGCTGTTTACCGCGGGGGTCGGATTGCAGTAAAAGCTTATTGTGTAATTTTAGGTAATCAAATCCGATTTTCTTTCTGCTGCAACACCGATTTTGACGAAACTTTTGGGGGATGATGTCTTCTGCTGTGGTTCAAACATTGTACTGATTCAGAATTTTTAAATATAAGGTCTAATGCACTCACTAGAACAAGCCGTTTTGGCTTGCGAGTGCCACGTGATTGATGGATTGAACTTCGGCCGAGGCGCAAAATCAGTTAAGACTTGCCTAAAAAAATCAGAGAAAAATAAGAGAGTGTTTAGTAACTGAGAAAATGTTCCTGGACACAGAATAGCCCATATTCATAGGGCGTATATGGAGGAAACACGAAAATGATAGAAAGTGTAGCCATCAATTAGGTAATAAGGTTTTACTACGATCCGAGCCGCGCGGCAAATAACAGACTACCATTTCCTGCAGATTTTTCCGATGCTATCACTGCGTTGTGGAATCATTCAACCGTCCAGGAGGCCCGCCAGCAGGGAAGAGAGACAGCCCTGCAGGAGAAGTAAGTCTCATCTTCATTCAGCCTATAAATCTACGTTGATTTATAAACCCAGCCTTCCCTACCTCTATACCAACCTCTCTGGTTTCTTCTCCCCTTCCTTCATTCCAACCCATCGTGATATCCTCCATCTCCATGAACGGACGATCGGCACGACAGAGACGACGCTTATCGTCAACGGCATCGATACACTGGTCGTGGACATACGTGACATCGGTGTGTCCCTGCAGTTTAAATCTCAGTTGTGTTCCAGATCGGCGGCGCAATTCTGAGTGCCGGAAATGGATCGACGCCTTCGCCGATCTCACAGTCATCATATACACCATCAGCCTTACTGGGTATAGCTGCTTTCTCGTCGAGGATCCATGCCGGGTATGTATGCTTCACCAGTTGTCCTGTGTTATCGATCTTACCACCGAGTTGCGAACCAAATGCAAGACTCCCTGCTGATCTGGGATTTAATCTGCAACGCGGGTTGGTTCAGAAGAATACCACTCGTCTGTGTCCCTCATCCTCTCCTTGACTACTTTTCCTCTCAATTATTTATACACTCTTTTCCATGCGTGTAGATCCTCTGTTTCACCAAAAATGATTTCAGCATTCTAATGTCGCAAATTGGTTCCCTGTGAGTTGTCGTTGAGATTCGCTGCATCCATTCTAGTACGTACGTTCTCAGCTCATCTTGTAGGATTTCCAGGCTACACCTGGTGACGCGGCCACCAGACGGGACTTCTTTCTTTTTGAGGAAGAGATTCAGCATTCTGATGTCGCAAATTGGTTCCGTGTGAGTTGTCGTTGAGATTCGCTGCACCCATTCTTGTACGTACATACGTCCTCAGCTCATCTCGTAGGGTTTCCAAAGCTGCACCCGGCGACACAGCCGCTGGACGGGACTACTTCATAAATCGATTCCTAGCGCTTGTCAAGATAGGCAGACGTGTCCTCGACGAAGATCTAAATATCCGGTATGCATCATCTACTTTATCTGCCCGCTGGGTGGGAGCAATTAGTGAACCAGCCGAATTTCAGGGTGATCACCGCCACAGACACGGACGCGGAGACGATGAAGGAGGTCCTGGATTTAGCTGGTGCATAACTTAGATGCCTCACTTGCGGCCCATGAACTTGCTTATCTAGAGGGAATGTACTGCAGGGTACGCATCCTCAATTCTGTGGCCACTTGCATTGACACGGCTCTGCGCTCTCCTATTCATTGATTTTTTCATGTAGGTCGGTTGTACGAGCAAGCAGGGATGCAACACTGAGGTAATTAACGGGCCGAGTGGTAACGAAGTTTCAAGTTGTCCTTAGGAGGACAGAGAGAGGCCAAGGTCGTGCTAGTGACGTAGCCGAGTCGTATAGCACACAGGTGATGTCGGGCGGGAAGGAATAGATCTGGATCTGAAATTATGACGATAACAGAGGGGATGGAAACTCAGCTCGGTGGTAGACTCAAGTCGGCTCAAGATTGCTCGTGGATACTCAGAAACGGCGAGTGTATTCGGTATGTGGGTCGTGGCGAGAAGGCAGAGGTAAAGAACAAAGAGAAAGGTGCCGTAAGGTGTCGACATATATAGTACACTGAGTCAAAACCAAGTATGTAAGAGTGTCTGTAGTAGCAAGGCAAAGCCGCAGCTAAAATCGAACCTCACCCAGCAATCCAGGTACTACGCAAATACGAATAGGGAGATCTACGCTGCCCCGTTCAGCGCCGAAGGTGGGTGCTCAATCCCCTTCGAGATCAATCCCCGGCGCAGCCCGAGATGCCCGAGACCTGGTCCAATTCGTCGCGTTGGCAGTACGTAGAGAGGAAAGACGTGTTTCTGTAGGTAAATAAATTGAGTGAGTGTAATGATAAAGGGCTCGGTCCAAGCGTTCAGAAATACATAACGAAATGTTTTTTACTGTGAAAGCAAAGTTCGTGTTTGAGTGGCGGATCAAGTACTCTGGAAGTAAAATGTGGTAAGTCGCAGACGGGCAGCTGTATTCGACATTTCAGTGGAATTTTTGATGCAGATGTCCGATGGTCTCGAGATGGGAAGGCAACGTGCAAGGCACTGTGCACTTCAACAGCTCCTATAGAGATATTCTTCGATTGCGTGGTCAATTTGCTTCGTTAATGTCCACCTCCCTCAAGCGCATCCTCTACTTTGAAAACCAGATCAATTTCGGCTCAAGTGCTGCCTGCGGTTTGACGCCTCGCCGGTCAACTTTTGTTTCAACATCAATCACCTAGGTTCTGTGCTAGTTCAATTTGTGCAACACATTATTCTTTGCTGGTTTGGTAGCATCTGTTAATTCCAAATTCCCATTGATGTCGCTTATTCTCAATTTTTCGGTCTCACTCGTCTGTTGATGCTCTTCAGGTTCCCCCATTGTTCTACTCCTACTGCACTGCCTATCTCGTTGACAGATCCTCGCAAATCCGGAGCCCTGTGTTTTTTGGACTGCTGGGTATTCTTCTCATCTCCGACCTTTCGCTGCGGCCTTTTCATTTCAAAGCTGTCTTCCGGATCATTGCACCGCGAGAGCGAATCACCAAGTTTTCGGCGTGATTTCTAATATCGAGTACAATTCTTTAGAGGTTTACTTATGCTTGAGCAATATAAATGCAGGACTTCACTGTAATCACCGATCGAAAGTTGCGAATTCAGATGACCGTGTGGAAGTGCCCCGCTTCCGGATGTACTGTTTGCCAACGAGTTCAAACTCATTTGTCAAGACGGAGAGTTGGTTGTCAGTCGCGACTGTATTAATTTTGTCTTCTTTCTTTGATACAGTTCAATAAAGTTATTTTTGGCTTCCAGAGCGAAGCGGAGGCCCATCTTGTACCTTCTTGAAAATGGGGTCTTCACAGCATCTGGCATCAGGAAGTTTACAAGTCCTTTTCCTTCGGCTTTTCGGACCTTTCCGTTCTTTTACCTTTTTCCACGACTTTTTCGGAACCTTTTCGGATGACACAATCCCTTTTTCTACTTTTGCGGCTTTTCATCTTTTCACAATGAGAAGTTATATAATTGGAACTGAAGTGAGCACAATACACCTATGGAACATGGTTGCGTGGTGGTTCAGGCATTAACTCAACCTCAGTTGGACAAATTCGCGCAGTGAACACCAAACTCTGACAGCGCTGAGTTGGCACTGAGACTTTTCAATGCCCAATTTTTTTTCGAAACAATGGCCCATCTTGTAGCCTACTCAGCCGGACAATTAACTGCCGCCACAACTGGTTCGGAACAAGGTGAGGGCGAGCAAGTTGAGGGAAGAAGTGCTAAGTCTCAAGTTCCGATCATCACGTGCTGATATGGCGTGATTTTGCGCAGCATTGCCACGTCGTCACGTCGCTCTTTGACTTCTCCTTCTGTCTCCCCGAGTCTCTTGCTCCGTCTGCCTTCAATTGCTCTGCATCCTTCTTCACTGTGATGCCTTTCAACATTCTTCGGCCCAAATCTGTCTGTTGTGCCTCTTCGCAGAATCCGGAGCGGAGTGAAGGCATACTTTGTGCCAGTGATCAAGCCCAAGCTACCACTCCTCAATTAGGACAAAATCTAGGCGACAAGCAATCTCAACAAGGCCTTGTATTTGCAATAGAGATATATCTCGCTATTTTCAGCTTCCTTTCACCTCATTATATCACCCGAGTTGCATGTGTCAGTCACGATTCCCTCATCAGGGCCGCATTTGGAGAACTGACGCGTAAATCTCCTTCAAGACATGCAAGCTTTTCGCGCAAATGTGCAATGATAATTGGCTATGGAGATCATTACTCGTGAAGAAATTTGGAGAGGACTCTTTGGTTCGTGCACCTTCATTATGCTGTTTTGTAGCGCTTGTTGACGGGTCGCTACTGCAGAACTGGTGCTCCCAGCTGGACCCTCCGCTGCCATATAAACAGATATACAAGGAGCGAAGTGCGTATGACTTATTGACAACTGTATCCTTATGTTTAACCATCACCAGTCATTCTTTGTATTCCAGCGGACAAACTCGATATCATTTGGCTGACATCAACACACAATTACTGGAAATTGGCGAACACCGAAGCACATGAAACGTCCATTATTTCGTTTTTGTTTTCTATCTTGGCTTACTCTGCCTCCAGTGCCGCAGGGAAAGCAGCTGTGCTCCACTCGGTGTGCTGGTTCGATGTATGT
The DNA here is from genome assembly GCA_029378375.1 of Mycena olivaceomarginata. Taxonomy (NCBI): domain Eukaryota; kingdom Fungi; phylum Basidiomycota; class Agaricomycetes; order Agaricales; family Mycenaceae; genus Mycena; species Mycena olivaceomarginata. The sequence goes on along the minus strand of JARKIC010000725.1, from coordinate 95,525 downwards.
ACACTTTAATAATCTGTCATTGCACTGAAGTTTGTCTCTTAGGTTCAAGGACAGCTTGTAGACGTACCAGTGGGCAAGTACCATGTCATATGGAGACTCTTAGTAGAGCCCGCTTCTACAGGACTACATCAACTTGAATTCAAAGTGCACGTACGTCCATCCCATCCCATCATCTTCTTAAAGTTCCAACTAACATCTTCTGCTCTTTCTGCAGACCGAAAAAAGTCTCGAAATAGCCGCAAATTGCACCGTCATTGAAACAACTTTCAACGAGCCTGTAAATAACGTGCAAAAACTCCAAGGGAAAGGATGGGTGGAGTACGAATTACCTGGAGTTTTGAATGTGCAGCCGAAGCTGGAGTTTCTTGAGCAATTCAAGAAGGAGACGTTTGGTGTGACAGTGAAGTTTAGTATCATACGGCATACAAATGATTGGAAGACTGGTTTGAGGTTGGATTGTGTTAGGTTGCAGAGGGTTGGCTAGTTTCAATTGAATATGTTTAGTCTGTAAAGTTTATGTAACTTGGGATCTTACACTGCTTCAGTTCGGAATGTTGGAGGAGACCCAGTGGCAGATGGTATGCCGGCATCCACTCCCCGTTCATCCGGCCGGACTGATGGGTTATTTCTTGCCATCGACATATATATATTCCGATGTTTTGCTTTGCCACCTTAGTCGTTTGTACCTTTGTGTGTCCGAATGAGGTGAGCCTTACCTAATTACTTTATATTAACGGTACTGACAGTACATTAGCTCTTACACATTTGTTTGTGCTGTCTGTGACTACAATACTCAGTCGTTTCTACCTTTGTGTGTCCGACTGAGCTCTTACACATTTGTTTCTACAATACGGAATATATCAAGTTTGACACCTGCGACATCCGTGTTCAAGTGCGGCACTGCTGAACAAGCGGTGTGGAAGGCCCGTAGCTACTAGGGCCGAAGTGTGGAAAGTAGATTTTTTAATTAGTTTCGGACTTATTGTATGACCTATCGGCCTTCGGTCCAGCACTTGTTTGTACCTAGCAAACCCAGACCCACAATCATTATTCAGTGCTTACCTCTCGCTTTCATGTTCTCGTGTGGCCCGAGTGCCAATCTCGTGTTTTCCTAGTGTTCATCCGTGCTCTCCCAAGTCTCGCAGATCGCATCTCGGCGCATCCAATTCACACGCTGTCTACCGTATGTCATTTCTCACATCCTAACACCACTCGCTAGAGTATATGTTAGTGGGAACGCCGGGGGCGTTCCCACTTCGACCATAACTTCTAAAAATTTCCCTTCAATTGCTCAAATTTCTTCGAATTCTCGCAATGGTGCCAAACGGCTTTAGAGACCTAACTTATACGAGCGAAGTCAGCTGCCCGTACCTATGTTCGATTCGTCCTTCCTCAAGAAAGAAACTGAACCGGGACAAGGAAGGTTTCCGGGTTCACCTTTTCTTTGCGTCATGGAATTCGACCTTCATGGTAAAGCAAGCATCAAGTTCATCTGGGTATCTTATACGCTCATATATTATATACGGTAGCGGTCACCCTGAAGCCACTGACCTCAAGCAGTCGCTGTCCATAAATTATGCCGGAATTCTACATAAAACAACCACGAATATCCTGCAGTTTAACCTCTCGACACCTGCGATTGGGTTGGAGTGGTAGGGGTTCGCCAAGAACCCATTGATGTTCGGCGGACCGACCATGCCGGCGTCGGACCAGGCGCAGGCGATTTTGAGTTGAACACCGAATGAGTTTTCGGATCCCACTCCGTTCGGTTCACGAAGGCAGGTGTCGAGGCTGCTTGGGATATTCAGTTGGATATTCAATGTGCTAGAGCTTCGAAATTACCTTTGTTTGTGTTTGTCGCGCAAATGCAGACGTCGAGGGCAGTGGCAGGATATCTGAGTCCTTAATCATTGGTCTTCGCCAGCTCTCCAGCGCGTCCCCAATGCCGGTAGTACTTGCAAGCGAGGGAAGTGCGCGACCGTCAGCCGGCGGAGTCTGAAAACTCAGTTTCCCCAAAGATTAAATCCCTGGCAAGCCCGGCAAGCCAGCAGTTCCATCCGCCACGCGTCTCCAGTCGATCCAAATGTCATGTTGCCGAGTCCCCAAGTACCGCGCGAGCCGTCCCAAGAGATTTTGAGCCCGTTGAGAGCGGAGAAATGATGAAGAGGTCGCAATAACCATGCCTTTCTTTGCCCGCGTCAACATGACGTTCATGCGGTTGAGCGATCGCAGGAAGCCCGGTGTGTCCGTGCGGACTACAGAAACTACGACGTGATCAGCCTCGTTCCCTGCCAAATAACTTATTGTGAGTGTTCTCATTCGTCTTCGTGAGTTGCGCACCTTGGAAAGAGTCGACGTTGAATATAGCATCGTGTGATGGGTTTTCCGCTTTGAGTTGCCGTTCAATCGCAGCTCTCTGGGCGTCGTAGGGTGTTATTACACAAAAATCGTGTCCGGCCTGGGCGTAGCGTCGAACAAGATGACAGATTGTGTGAATCTCCTCCGGATTCTGGGGAATCGTTTTCGTCAACCGAGCTCATTCACTTTCCCGATGTAATTACCTTCCAGCTGAGAGCACTAGCTGTTTCAACCCCTTTAACGACGTCTATAAAAGCGATCAATCCATGCTTGTGATGTCGTTCTGAGAACGTAGCCTCCTATCGTAGACGCGTGCGGAAATGAACTCCCCAATTGGGACTGGCATTCGATCTGGCCAGCATCAGTGTATGTCGTGGTTCAGAATCAGTATGGTTCGTACACTGCGTGTCGAGAAATTCGGTGAGGTGTCAGAGATGTTCAAAATCGAAAATGCTCTTCAGTTGAGATACTTGGTCTTGGCCATACGGATGCACTTGATTCGTACATCAGTTGAACGTCAATTGAGCTGACACCTGGGGACGTACATTGCAGTGGATCGCCAAAGAAGTAGACCTGTTCAAGGGACTTGTGAAATATGTGCTGTGAAGTGATAAGGAAAATCCGAGGTGGCCCAGGAGGATGAATCCAGACCACAAAGTCAAAAGCATTAATTTGCGAAGCTTCGTCTACCACCAGCTTCTCCACAGGGACGAGGAAAGAAATCCCGGCATGATCCAACCCCGGGTTGGACAAAGTCGACAACATCGAGGGTACGATCCGCGCGTCGGCCAACATACAGGCTATCCCCCGTTCATTCGCCATCAACTCGTTAGTCCGGACGAGAAACTGGTCGATGGAACCGTAAATGTGTTCATGCCTGGAGTCGTGATTGGTGAGCACCGATTCACACGCAACAAGTGGAATCTTACCATTCAACATAAAATTCTTGGGAAACAATGATTTTGAACGTAACCTTCAGCTGCGCCAGCTTCTCGGCGATGTTCTTCACTGGGACATTGGATTGGGCAACGATCCAGGCGGGGCTCCCGTCGTCCTCCCAGGCAGCCGCAGCGGCGGCGATTGTTTTAGTTTTTCCCGTGCCCGGGGGCCCTTGAGATTAAGCGGTTAGGCGAATCGCGGAACGGTGGAGATCATTTTCTCAAGAGTTCGCGTCTACGACGCGTTCAGCCCAGGGACTCGGGTTGTACTCGTCGGCAGCGTTGAAACGAACGTAACGTGCCGACTTGTGAAAAGCGCGAAGGCGGGAAGAACCAACCAACAACCCAAACAACCCAAAAACCCAACCAACATGTTCCAACAAAAGCAAGCGACGTAGTTCGTGCGAATTCGGGGGATCCAACCAATGTATATGGCTGTTGCAATTCAGATAAGTAAGTTTTGATGATTCTGGTGTAGTTGTTCCGCAGATAAACAAAGTTCCAAGTTCCGTATTTCCGTATGTTCTGCGCGAGTTCCAAAATCCAACGATGTTCCGTAACCGTTCCAAAGCTGTTCCAGAGTGCGTGAGAAAAGGGTGTATTGCCCGGGGGCGTAAGTTACTCTACTACAATTTTTACAGGCCCTTTTATACCTTTCCTCTATTTACACTGTACAAATAATACTGCAACCTTGGTTCCCATTGTTATATGCCTGAACGTTTCAAACTCCCCAGAACGTGTTTCTGAAGAGTTGGTGAAACGTGTTTGGCTTATTTCTTCAACACGAGACGTGTTTTAATCCCAAGAATGTGCCCCATCAAATGGTCACCTGACCGTATGCTCCCATTGTCCTCGCCATTGTTCCTTCACCCGTTTCACTTGTTGTTTCAAAAGGTACGTCGCTTTTTTGGTAACCCGTTTCATCCTCCTGATTATCTAACCATTTGTTGATCCTTCTTGTTTCAACCGACGTTCTCGTCGTTAAACGCCGCTGAACTCCCCGGCGTTGCCTTAATCCAAAGGTGGTAGGGTTTTCTTCATGCTCTTTGTCCATATTTCCAAGCGCAAAATCATTGTGCGCCCTTCAGCGCGAAAGGAACGTGGAGTGCCTCCTCGCGCTGCTCAGACTCAGAGAACCAAAGAAGTCATAGGAATCGCGCATCCGTGACTTGAAGTTCGCCACGTAATGCCAGGAGGATGAACTCATCGCGTGCTTTCTCTGCGTTCGTCAGTTCCTCCTTCCTGACGGCTCGCACCGCCGCCAGTTTCCCAGTGAGCGCAGTGCCTTTAAACTTGATGTCGGTCGTACGGCCCTTGGCACCATCTGCGTGCCCAATGAGTTCCTGACCAGATTCATTCGTCATGATGACCGACGTCTAAGACGCAACACCAATTCAAACATGCGTGTATAAAGTGGGGACTCGCCTGATGACTCCTCCGCACTCTATACTGATACCGCATATTCTCAAGCTTCATACCCTCCGCTGTCAACTCCCCGCCAATGAAATCATTCAGAACTTCCTTAGGTTTAAGTGCAGCAATTGTGTCTGCCTGAAGGACGAGATGTCCAAGCAATGATATTTCCTGTCAACCCGAACTGATCGGTGTTCATGTTCTAGTGTGGTAATACCCACCTTGGGCATCAGGTTCTTCGTGTTAACTTTCACTGACTTTGCGATTTGCGTGGCACACGGCGCTCCCAACCTCGGATGTCCTGTCAGCGGGAATGCCGCACCAAAGGCAACGTACATACAAGGCAGAGATCCAGGCCCGCAAGGCCACTTCCCGATCACTCGATTCATCTTCGCCGCCACCGTACCACAAGCTGTCTATCTTGGAATAATTTGCCGTGTGCGACACTTGTGTCCCAACCAGCCTGGATGGTGAGGCAATTTCGCGAGTTGAAAGGGAGCACAGAGTCGATAGATCGACGCCATTGTTGAAATAAGCTCGAATGTCGTGATGGATCTGCAGCGCAATACGCGCGATGTCGAAGGCTATGAGCATGGGTCCGTCCAGCAGAAGCTCAGCTAGAGCAGTATCCCGCATTTTCAAAAATGATTGAGTATTGACTCACTGAGACGAGAACAATAGTGTCACGTGTTGCTAGTGCGAGCCTTTTGAAATTTGAGCCGTCCGTTACTGGAGAGCTGAAGACTCCGACGTGAGTCAGGGCCTTGAGTGGCCTCATAATCGGAGCCGAGACTTTGTCCACGGAGACACGAGTGACAGAGATGTCGCGCTGCTCTAGCGGCAACAGGTCTTGAGAGATCGAGACGTGCAAGCAACTAGCAAACATATGTAAAGTATGGGAATGAAAAGAGAAGCCACAAAGCGATGCCGACGATTCAAAACGGAAAAGAGGAGAAAGAAAATAACCTCCCACGTTTCTCATCGGAATCACGCGGAGCGCTTCCAGCTCATCCATCGTTACCGTTGCAATCTCTCTCAGCGCTGCATCACGACGCGTTGCCCTCTCCCCACATCTCCTCATCGCTGTCCTCCCCACTGCAGCCCTACCCACGACGGCGAGTGCGAGTGCGACTGCGACAGCGAAGACAACGGCGGGGTAGGCGGGTGTACCTCTTCGGGGAGGCGGTGATACATTGATGCGAGATCGGGAGGAAAAGCGGCGCAGGGATGGGATGCTCATCGGATGCGGAAGGAGACAGCTTGGATGGCACGAGGCAGAAGCGGAAAAAACGAGGGACGAGCCTGAGCTGGTGTTCAAACGGGAGAGGGCGTAGCGAGTAGAGCAGAGGGACGCAGGGGGAGAATCCATCTGGCGCCGATATTCACACGCGTCTATACCGCTCGCGCTAACGGCGGCGCTGGTGTTTGCAATTACGAGCGACTCCCGCTCTGCTGCCGCACCATGGAGATCCACCCTCCCACTCCGCTCCACTCTGTACGCAGCGTCAATAACGGTACCCCGCGCACCGAGGGCAAGGCGTATGAGGAAAGGCTCCCAATTGCGATTTATATTTTCCGAAAACGGAAATGAAGAGCATAGCCGCATTCTCGGTGACGGTGCGAAACGAGGAAGATGTAGCAGTGGATGTAGAGAGCAGGGAAGGAGATGGCACGCGGCACAGAGCAGGGAGGGATACACACCGGTAGAAAAGCACGGGACAATACTAGTACCCACGAAGCAGAACACATGCGCGATGTCGATGTCAGATGGGCTGGATGCAGAGTGGGATTAGCATGAGCATGAGGAGGCGAAAGGGTTTGGGACAGGTACCGGGGTAGTCTTGAGCGAGGGTTCACATCACTTCCCTGCCCTCCCCGTCGCCCTCGCGGTCGACTGAGCCGGAAGCATCATATCCGTGAGACGACGTGCGTCGTCCTCGAAGGTCGTGGTCGCCGCTCCACTACGACGCGATACAACGCACGGTGATGCAATGCGACATTCGGCAGTAAGAGTCGTAAGGGCGAGAAAGGGACGACGACGAACTGCGAAACAAGACAGAGGAGACCGTGGATGTGGATGAGTACCCATCGCGGATGTACGCAGGCTGATGTCGATTGAAAAAAAAAAAAAACATGAACGAAGCTCTGAAGCTCTGAAGGTGAAACGAATATTATCGAACGACTGGAATCTGCACGAGAAGAGACACATACACGTACGTACGGAATCTGCGTTGCGAGTCTCGGGTTGCCGTCTCCCGCCCCTCTCCCCCCCCCCTCGCGCTCAGTAACGGTATCGTTTCCGTCTCCCCCACCGTAGCGTCTCCCTCGTCCCAATCGCAAACGCACTCTGGGGGTAGGCAAGGTGGAGCCGCAGCATCCAGCTCTACGACTAGACGCGCCGCCGTTGCTCGACACGGCGCGGTTTCGGTGGTGTCTGTCGGCGAGAGGTTTAGCGCAGTCAAAGGAGGATGTTGCGGGGCGCGGCGGCGACGGCGAGAGCGACGAGGGTGGGGAAATCGACGACGCCGCCGCGCATGTGGCAGTAGAGTCGAATCGTCTGCACACGGACGTCAGCGCATCGCGGAGGATTGGAACGAAAGGAACGAAAGGGTGCGACGCGGAATGCCAGGAAGAGTGAAGATTGAAAAGCAAAAGAAACGAGCCTAAGTGATCATAACGCACACCTGACTCTGAGCCACCGAACATCGCACAAGCTGATACTGCACAAACGATCGCTCCTTTCCTCACGACGACATCGTGCTTTGTCTTCCCTGTATACCCGCGCTATCTGTTCGGCAGCGGCGATACCCATGGACGACTTGAGGGCGGCGGGGCGGAGCATCTCTGCGGGAGCACGAAACGTCAGATGGTAAGGAGAAAAAGGAGAAAGATAGCAGGAGAAAGCGACACGGGAACGGTATAGGGTGGAGAGTGGATCCGAGGAGTGGAAAGAGTTAAAGTGATACGCACTTGATATCTTCACTCGACGGGGGCGCAAGATACCATGGTCGTATACGCTGGCCGCTTGAGTTCAAAGCGCTAGATTGACCGTCGAGGAAACCCGTGCGCAGTGCGTTCGGGATTCACAGTAGCGTGCGGCCCAGAGTACAAAGATCGTCTCTCATGGAAGACCGTGATCTAGCGGACGCGAGGAAGCAAAAGCATCAGCCGGGAATTGCGGTCGCGAGAAGGAAAGAGACACGCACGGAAATATTGATGAGGATGTCCATCTGCATCGTAGCTTTCGTCCACGCTTAGAAAACCTGGGCGTCAGAGAGACACACACCGCGGGCTTGCCTAGTCGCAATCGCAGTCGTCGGGCTAGAGGCGCTCCGATGGCAGCCGCGTTGCCGACCAGAAGAGCGTTCCGCAACCAGACGCGTCGCCGCACGGCACGAAATCATCGATACAATGCCGGGCGGACGCGGTTAGCCCGTCAGGTGGTGTGCACATCGGCGGGGAGTTGACGGCGGATGTGGAGGAGGGGGCAGAGTAGTGGGCGGCGACCAGCGACGAAGCGAAAAGGGAAAGAAAAGAGGAGAGGAGAGGGAAGGCTAAGAAGAATAGAGGAATGAGAGGCAAAAGGTCGGAAAACAACAAGCAGAAATATGCGATCCTGCGCGAGCATATGGGAGCCGAGAGCAAAGGACGGATACAGCACAGCCACACTGATCTGCATCAACTTGTGTGATCCGAGCCGGCAACTTTGTTCAAGTTCAAAACCATATCTCCCTGGCCATATGAAGTAGATGCGCCTAGTGCTGGCTCTTATTCAGACCGGGCGGAAATGAAGGCAACATGAACCGCCTCACTCGGACGGGGCAAGTCCATCCGCAAAATGCCTTGTTCAAACTCGTGTGTAATTGGTTTATGAAAGAAACAGCTTGAATGCACCTGATATTTTACCCATTACTTGCTCATTTTTTTTTACCGAACTGCTCGAGTCCAGGGGATTTGACAGAATGGGGACGGCGAGATACATAAATCGTAATTTGATACGGAAAATCGAATCAGACATGGATTCATTTTTGTGAGTAAACTACTACGAGTCGTTCAGCTTTGCCTTAAATCTCCTCTACAACCAGTTTTTTCGCTCTCAGCAGGGATCCCAGGGTGCTCGCGCACGACTTGGCTTGCCGTTTTGGGATGAGTATCAACTTCGGGGCGGGTATCGAGCGTCCTTGTGGCTCCGGACCGAGTGGTATCGACCGCAAATTGCAAGGTATTGAACCCGCGTACGGTGATTGGATGTTCCTCCCATATGGTGCGCTTGAAATTGACGATGACAATGGTGAGGGTAGGATACATTCCCGCAATCTGGTGGCTCTGGCCAAAGAGGATCGCTGAAGTACAGTCCAGCGGAGTGTCGAGTATAGTGTTCAGGTAGGGTATGATCTGGACTACCTAGAAGTAGTCGATAAAACAAACGACGATGGGAAGCAGGGTGTTTCTTACCCATGGAGACAGTAAACAAAGCCAGATTCGACGAGGAGGGGAAGCACATTCTCTGTCGACATTCCACGATGCGTTCCGCTGATGCTCAACTGATTCATCATCTTGCGATGTTGCCTGATAACGGCGTCAGGAGACGTTTCCTGCGCAAGAGGCCTACTAGCGTACCAGGACAGAGTTGGTTACAGCAATACTCCGCCTAGTTCTGAACTGTGTTGTCCGTGCGTACCATGGTTTCAACCCAAGCAACAGCGTGCACATAATATTGATCGCCAGGGACAAAACCCACACAAGGAGTTGGGCTGGCCAACAAACTTGACCTCCTGGGAGTGGGGTTACCCCGTCATAAACATTACAGGTGACATCGATGAGCTACCCTGTGCACCAGATTCGAGTGCCTATTCAGGCTGAAATTTTCAGTTTATTTGGTTCTCATTCCCGTTTTGTACCCGGTGGGGTTGAAATATGTCTGACTAGAAACTTGAAGCCTGAACCAGGTGCTGCAAAACTCATTCTATCCCCGTACGCGGCGCCATTCGCGGCAATGTTCCATAGTCAATACACTAAAAAGTATCAAAGAAGTGCACGGGAACTCAAGCGCCGCAATTACCACTGGCGCGCTCCACCGCGGAAGTATGAAAATGGAAGAACTCACCAGAGTTAATGTCAGTAATATCGACCGTGGGCTCAGAGAACTGTCCGATGTGCGATTGTTACACGGCTCCTTCAGATTGAGTTGAAGATTGCTCACTCCAATGGATTTATCATTGAATTAGTACCCGCTGTCGGCATCCAAATCTCACCTCACCTACTTAGTTTTCCCCGACAAGTGATTGAACAGGCCAGGGATATTTGCAATGCATACACCAAAACAGTGGAGGGATATAGATGTGGCGGCATGAGCGCGTGCCGACGCGGAGTTGACGCGGAAGTTGGACAAAGAGGTGGTGACAAATTACACTCATGGACCAAGCGTCAGTGGCCTCTTTCAATGTGGGGTTCGAGCCATGAGACTCAAGAATGGCTCCTCAATCTTGTGACCCTCAAGAAGTATCTCTTCGATTGTCTTTCCGTGGCTGGTTGGTGTTTTTGATTCGAGTTGAATTTATTGGTTGCAGACCCAGTGCCATGAGGATATCTCGATGTCGGATGATTCTGAGGGACCTTTGAGTTCAGAAATCTGTTGCATCTATTCGACCATTGCCCTTTCATGATGTTTTATAACCTCTACAGACTGTCTTTCAGATCAAGCTCAGCTGCTGGATGGGAAAAAAGAACTCACTGTGTCACCTGGCCACCGACGCACTATGGCGCTGCCCATGAGTGAAAGATACTTCCTCTCGCATCCTGTGTTCGTGCGAATCAGACAAAACATGGAGGAGAGTTCCTGACCGTGATTCTCTGCTCAATCTAGTTCCACTCTGCAGTCTGTTGCTGTTTTCCTTCGATACGCCTTTGCTGTTCCCATGGTTCAACTCACTTCTGGCCAGATACTTAACTTGGTGATTGCCAATTCCTGGTAATTCGACTGCGGGACTTAATTGGTCTGGGCTGAGCGGGCATGCTGGACATGCCCGGCCAATAGTTCAACTTGAGGGAATCGGAGTGAAGACGAATGGGTCAGAAGTTGAATCACATACGTGTTTGAATCATGGTGGGTTGAATTCTTTGAACTACCTTACCCAGCCGCTCTCGCACTGTCACATCTTGCTGCGGCAACTGTAAGAGGCGTAATTGCGGTAGTACACTTTCTGATATCTAGAAATCCACTTCAACGATGTCCAACTTGTTGACAACCAACAGATCGTCAAAACCAATCAACAGCCAGTAACCTTTCCAATACCTAATCGAAACCGGTAAATGTGAAAAGTTGAAGGAACATCCAATGCTGATCCAGTCCTGGCTGAAGCGGACCGGCATGCTCCAGATTCACGAGCCCAGGGTCAAACCAAATAAATTCAAGCCCAGCCTATGTATATAATCCTGGAATACCGCGCGCTATTCCCTAGGGAATAGGGTGTAAAGAAGTTGGAATAAGGTGTAAAGAAGTGGAATAGGATGTTGACTTGGCCCTACTAGTTTGCCGCTCTGTTGTGTCCCACAAAATGGATGTCTGTGTCTTGGCATAGCCACCTGTTCTGTGGTACAGAACGGTGCAGCAACCTAGCAGGACAAAAGAGACAGGTTTTTTGATAGGCCAATATCCTACACGCTTGAGTTCATCCTGGTCTTCCGCGGGCAAGGGAATTCATGATTTAATACTGCACCAATACTGTATCCATTAAATACAAGCGAGGGAGATCCCGAACGAGCGTGTGGAAAAAAGAGTGTAAAAATGACAAGTCTTTGTCTCCGCCGGGACCTCTGATAGCCTGCTACAGCGCGGCTCGCACGCTGCGTCGTGGACCCTCTGTACTGGAGCCTGGAGCAGGAGTCTCAGAGCTTGATTCCGCAGCGGTCGCATTTGCGCTCGACGTCAATGCTAGAGTGATCAGTTAGTGGGAGCGGGCGTGTGAGAGTGAGGGGACACGCACAAGAGCGCGATGAGGCCGCAGGGAAAGCAGACGACGGCTATTATGATACCGAAAACTCCTGTGGAACTAGTCAGCAAACGCATCCATACATGACGCCGCGGTTGTTCTAAGCACCGTATTTTGTCGTCGGCTGATGGATGCCTTGCGCGCATTGTGCGAACACTGCGGCAGACGAAAAAGTTGCAGGCGGAGGAACGAGGCCGATCAGGCTTTCAAATAGACGTACGCTGGCCGCGGAAGTTCTCGCCAATTTGAGCGGCGCTGAGCTGGGTCTGCAGCTGAAGAGAGGACGGTCGTCAGCAAGGGACACGCTGAAAAGTAAACTGGCTTGCCTGCGGTTGTGGTGCGTATCCCTGCGGTTGCTGTGCGTAACCCTGGGGTGCCTGGGGCTGGCCCTGCGCGTAGTGGGCTGGCTGTGGCTGCTGATAGCTACCAGGTACGGCAGCAGGGGAAGTGTATGCGGAAGATCCTTTGTCTTCGAAGGCGGACATAACTATGGGAGAATAGGGGAGGAACGGGAAAGACTCTGAGCGTGGATCCTTCTTTGAACGACATGCGAAAATGGCGGTGTACGAAGCGGGCTAGCTGCGAGCAAGAGTTGTAAATTGGAGTCAGCGTTAATGTGGAGCGACGGAGATCTTATCCCTTACAGTCCCATGATGTAGTGTTTGATCATGAATTAGGGCTTTGAATTTGTGACCTTGACAGCGCGTACGACTGGTGATTTGCAAGATGCGAGTTCCCCCATCACTGGCACTGTTTGAGTTCCCGCTCGAGATGACTCCAACTGACTTCAGCCGACGCAACAGTTCCGTTGGGCGCTGTTCGAGAGTCAGCGCATAGACCTGTGTTCAAAAAATGTGACCGAAAATCATTCGGCCAGATTCCAAGTACAGAAGTCGTGATGACCCGCGTCCTAGTTCGATCGTTGAAGGAAATAGCACATGGGAAGACAATTTCTTCTGGAACAGGGACACTTCAAAGTACAAGAGGCGAACTTAGTCAATCTTTGTTGGAGTGTGTGGTGTCCCGCGCAGTGAGAAAATCAGGTTTTTTTTTTTCCGTCGACTATCATGATCATCGAGCGCCCAGGAAGTCAGTCATCCGAGTCTTGCGTAATGTAGTTCGACCTGCTCGCCTAAGCCTATGGAGACCGGACGCTTCCCACGGGTGCTTGCGTCAAGTCGGATGCCACGGGATTTGCCCGCCGCGTCAACGAGATCCTTTTCAAGTCCTGCCGAGCTTGAGATCTTCCCGATCACTAATTTCTGGACATATCGGCGAAAATTGGAAAGACCTGCTATAACTCCATCGCCGCGATACACATATCCATCCTCATCGGACGAGATGCCGTGATTAGGGGATTTCAAAGTTAAAACTCGGCGCCCAACTTGCGGCCCAACTTGACCTTCAACTTGACCTCCAACTTACGGAGTCGGGAGCCCAAGTTGGGCCTTTGTCTGTGAAACACCTAAGCAGACGTGTGCACGCACAACTTCGGAAGTCGAGGCGTCGCGTACCATAACCGAGGTGATGCAGGCCGGAGATCCGAATTAGCCGAGGTTGGCCATCAAGTTGGACGTCAAGTCGAGCTCTTGTGCTCGACTTGACCTCCAACTTGGATTTTTGGGTTCCAACTTGACCTCCAACTTTGCAAGTTGGAACGCGAGTTGGAGCTCAAGTTGGAGCTCAAGTTGGGCCCCGAATTTTAACTTTGAAACCTCCTATTGGTGCGCACATCTATATCAGGATCCCAAACGCAATTTTGGGCGCTGAAACACCATACGAGGATATACAAAACGGCGCCCAGACGGATTTTGATGGGAGGCAGATGGATGCGATTGGAGGCACATTGGCTGTCTCGGTAACCCCAACGTTCTAGCATGCTCATTCTCAGGGGGGAGTACTTATCTTATCAGTGCCACAGAATGATCCGGCGGAGTTTCAATAAATCCTATACTTGAAAACACGAAGTCACGGGAAATTGACAGAAAATCACGGGGTACCACGTGAAGTCACATGAATTTCACGTGCTCTCGGAACCCCGAGGCGCCGCGCGCTGCGAGCGTTAGCGAGCGGCAGTGCGGCGCCTGAGGGCTCGGACTCTGGCGTGTCTGTACGGAACTGGGACCAAGCCGTGTCTGACCGCCCGTGGGAGTGATTCCGTGCCGAAGGCACGGGTACTAATCTTGTGATAAATAAGAAAAGTTGGGCCGGGATCAGCCGGGATCACGCGTGGAACGTCCGGGGCAATTGGTATAGTAAGAACAAGATGATCCTCCGCTTCGCTCCGGGATCCAAAAGCGTGAAAGAAAGGCAATTTCATTTCTGTGGAAACCAAAGAATGGGAGTACAACAAATACTTCAGTGAGAAATTAACAGTCACCCAAAAAAAAAACAGGAGGAAGCATTCGTTCGGCATTCAGTATAACGACACAATATCAGAGCCGGCAAGAGAAAGAACTCAGAGCTCCGGAATACAGAATAAAATCGGGGATTCGACCACACCAACACCACAAACCAATAGACAGGAAGGAACGATGAATCCGAAGTGTGAATCTGTTCATGGGCGAAGGTTGAAGGAATGACAAACAGAAAATGTTCGCAGCACACAGGTCCGGAGAACACATGTTGATAGTGGGTGTCATTCCAGTCGCGGAATCGTGAATACTTTGAGGGTAGGTGTGATGAGAAACCCATTAGAGCATCAGCTGAGAATGGTTTTGCCCATGGCAGCGCCAGCTGAATTTATCGGACCAACCAGCTGTTTCCAAGATGAGCCAGATCAGACAACAGTCCCGAGCAGCGACTGAACATGTGTAGAGAAAGCAGATTCCGGACCCAGTAGTTTTGAGGATAGTTGAGGAGGGTGAGCGAAGAGTGCGGGGCTTGCGGTCAGGAAAACCGCGCTATTTATGTTTGGAAGCATACATTGCGGCCGGATCTACTATAATGGAAATGAACTGCGGCCCAGGCAGCAGTTGCTGCGATGAACTGCAAGTTGCCAAAACCTGCCAAAAGAGAACTGCAGGCCGGTCTGCTGAGTGATTTCGGACTGTGGATACTGCGGCACAGTTCGGGCAGTGAACAGTTGAAGAAGTGGGGAGGTTGAACGGACCTAATGGGGTCGGGATGGAAATAGAATGGTGACTTGGCCAGATGGAGCAACAAAGGCCGGTGGAGCAGTGGTAAAAGCACGAGAAATTGAGGACAGATGGAGCTAAGCAGAGACGAAGAGCAGAGGAAGAGCGAAAGAGCATGGATATATGGGGAAAGAGCACAGCCGAGGAGCCATTTCGTTAAAGAACGGTTGATCTCGGTGGACTATGACACAGGAACGGCCCGAGCCGCGTCGTTAGGCAATTGCATCATGTGTTAGGTTACGACTGCTATTAGGGATTTCGACCACCACAATCGTTCAAGGGCTAGGATTTGTCCCTCAAGCTCGTTTAGCATTCTCTCAAGGGCGCAAACCTAGTTTTCCAGAGACAACATCGAGACCATCTCCACATGGCCCTGAGTCCCGATGCTGGGACCAATCCTCCTCCTCCTAGATGCGTCAAATGCGTGATAATTGGCGACACAGCGGTGGGGAAGGTTTGGTCTCATCCTGTTCTTGACGTGCGCTCTACTCATATCCCGGCTAGACCGGTTTACTCATGATGTATGCAAAAAAACGAGTTTCTGGGGGCTACTGGCTATGTTCCGCGCGTGTGTACATGCTCTGTACTCATTTACCGCTGCGCCCTCACGCAGATACGCTTTCCTCCTAGGTCCACAATGGCCACTCCCAGTCCGTCATGAACGGGAAGGACCCCTACAGGCTAAACATATTCGATACCGCTGGTGCATCCTCCTCTATACCCCCTGTTGCTCCGCATCTATTTATTGTACTCAGACGCCCTCTACATACAGGCGCTTCGGATTACGATCGCCTACAGCCCGCTCTCCTACCCACAGACGGATGTCTTTCTCGTCTGCTTCAGCGTCAGCAATCCGGCCTCCCTCGCGAATGTCAAGGACAAGTGGTTCCCTGAGGCGCGGCACTATGTCCAGCAAGTGCCGTGTGTCGTCGCCGCGACACAGATCGATCTGCGGGACGCGGACGAGGAGAAGTACGCATACGAGGATCCGGAGGGGTTGATTAGCACCGCGGACGGCAAGACACTCGCACGGGAGCTTGGGGTGGCGGCGTACGTGGAGTGTTTGGCAAAGACGGGGCAAGGGGTCAAGGAGGCTTTTGACGCGGTACATTTTTTCCTCTTTCTCCCTTTCTTTGCTCGCGCTCCCGGGGAGCGCTGTGCTGACTGACTGCCCGCCCGTTCGGTGTTCTCAGGCTTTTGCTGCTGGGCTCACGTATGAACCGCCACGCTGCACCAAAGGTCAACGCGGGTGTATTGTCGTCTAGACTCGAGACTGGGATCCGAACTTGGCTCGGATTGATCCTTCTCTCCTCACAGACTACTTGTGAAGGAAACTTTACACGGTCGCCGAATAATTGAGCACTGGTTCTTCCAAGGTTCTTCCTCCAATAGGGCTTGCAACAATGCAACCAGCCTAGGGGCCATGACCATTGTTGTACCGACCACGTGATCGCCAGACCTATTCTCCGTCTTTTACCTGGGAACCAACCACCAACCTGCGGAGAAGATACGCAGTAAAATGCAGAGTGTTTCAGATCGCGCGGCACGCCGCATGCGGCTACGAATTCTGAAACCCTAAACGCCATTTTCAACTGAAGACACTCCCGCAACAGGCATTGCAACTACTAAGTAGTAGGAATATTTGATCTATTTCACCGTGTCGCTCCGTGTCATGAACATCTTTACAAAGCCCCAGCTAACTTATGCCGCAGCGCCCTTCTTCTTAAGGAAAGCGACCAATTTCGGCTGCGCCTCTGCTAGACACACAGGGAGAGGCTCCTGCTTGACGAACTTGAGCTTCTTCATCGCTATTGGGACATCAGATTCGTAAGTGCAAGTACTCAGAGAGGCCGCGGAGCTGCTTACCCGCGTCCGTGACCAACACAACTTGATTGAATGGCTCCTTAAGTGGCGGAATGCCAACTGCCTCGTTTCCTGCGTCCGCAACGGTCGTCCTCTGCGATAACCTAACCCTAGTCAGTGATCCGGCACCGGTGACGACGTCGATATCCTTCATGGCTGCGAACACCGCCCGGTTCTGCGCGTTGAACGCCTTCGTGTCTATCAGCATCGCTTCGACTTGGTCCTGTGTGGGGAGGGCGATTTTGGGTGTCGAAGGGGCGGGATTGTCGTCTGTGCTGATACCGTCGTCGGTGGGCGGGTCAGTGGGAGTTGCGGTAGACGGGGCTTGCTTCTTCAGGAAGCGGGTGATGGCCCCTCCAAGCCGCGCCTGGTCTGCTCGGAACTGCAGTGGACACTTGAGTCCAACACCAGACACGAAGCCCCTCGGGAAAGCAGGATACACACCGTGTCGACCTTTGCTCTCACCTCGTTGACTCTGTGAGGAGTATGATGATTAAACATGTATGCTCTGGTATCAATATAGAACGCACTTTAGAGCGGACGAGTTACGAGTACTTTATGTACTCGTTCTTTTCATCAACGGAACCAGGTTTTTGAGTTTGTGAAACTTTTATCAGTGCGTCCTGAGGATGTAATGAAATAGTGGCTGTTCTCATTAGATTTTTGTAGTCTTTTTAAGAGCCAAATCTAATAGATTTAGTGATTATATCATCTACCAAGAGGATGCTGGTTCGAATCCGGCCAGTCTATTTATATTTTGTTCTTTTTGTTTCCTAACCTCGGCCTTGTCACACCTTCCAGTAGTTGTATATATTGTACACACACCGATACATTTAGTGTTCAGTCGTATAGCTCTGTGTTGAGCCTGTTGTTATATTTACAGGGTGAGTGTTGTGTTCATTTTATTCTTTTACTCAAGCTCTGATTGAAAATAATTGAAAGATTCAGAGTATTCACTTCATTGGTTTGGAACTATGCTTGAGTTAGATTGCTGTTATGGAATTCCGCGATGTTCAGCTGCTCTCAACTGCGACGAAATCCCTACGTGCATTTTTATTTTTTATAAATTCCGCCCATAACTGTATTGGCAATTCATGAGGGCTCAGCACAGATGTTGTCCACCGAACGCCTAGGTTCGATCTGGGCCTGGACCGGAATTCACATGAAGCTCGAGCACAACAAGAAAGTTATCGTCAATATTACAGCTCTTTGCGGTACAACAGGCGCGGACGGTTTTTTTTTTCCATTTCGGGCGTTTTTTGATTGTTTTCATTAGAACACTCCCTCCGCTCTCAAATCGCATCCGTTTGGCCTGGGAGTTGGCTCATTCGACGGGGATTGAAAATGCGCACACGATGGTCTTCTCCGAATCCCCACCACACATTTAAATCCAATGTGGGGGTGATTTTCCATGTTTCTGCTGATTTTTCACTAAGACACTTGCTCTAGGCTCAATTCTCCACATTTTCCCCTGCTTGTACACTCAATCTCTTTACACTTCAAACTACAAGCGAACCGCTTCTTCCATGACCACCAAAGACACCCAAGAGGCTGGTTCTCAAGATACTGGGAGGTTGGTTCATGGTATAATCAAAAATCCTAGGGTTCCATCCCTGTCAGATTTCGATGCGCAAATCGATCCTGCTCAGCAACAACCGAAACCAACAATAATTGAGGGCGAAATAGCCGTTCTGCTGATGAACAATCAGATGTGCCCAAATCAGATTGATTTCTCCCTCTCAAGAAAGGATTCCAGACCCGCAAACAAGAAAGTGAAGTGCAGGACCCAACCACATCCTTGAGCCGAACAGAATGAGCCTACAGACCATTGGACCGGCCTCGAAATGAGGGCAAGGCAGTCGTTCTGCCGGAAAAAAACACAAAGACCATGAAATAAAAGTCTTTTTGTCCCTCAGACAGGTGTCCCTGGGAGGTAGTGAAAAACCGAAGTCGGCAGTCCGCTGCGAATTCGTAACACGCTTCGATTGAGATTATAGACGGGGAAAACGGATAATAACTGAGGACACAATTCCACATTCATTCTCTGTTTTTCACCCAAACAGGGTGAAAAGAAGAGAAATTGTAATAGAGGTGTAAGTAACAGTTCTGAGGAGCCCATCCGTGCGGAATTAGTGCGAAAATCGAATGAGTCCATGAACTAAGGAACTGGTCAGGGTTTGAGAGCGCAGCGGCCGTTCTGCTGACTGCTAATCAAAAGCCGTGACTTGCTGATCATTCATGTACCACCATCGGATATTTGAGGATAGGGCAGAAAGTCTAGAGAAGTGGTTCGCTTGTAATTCGAAGTGCAAAGAGATTGAGCCTACAAGCAGGGGAAAATGTGGAGAATTGAGCCTAGAGCAAGTGTCCTAGTGAAAAATCAACAGAAAAATGGAAAATCACCCCCCACATTGGATTTAAATGTGCGGTGGGGGATTCGGAGAAGACCATCGTGTGCGCATTTTCAATCCCCGTCGAATGAGCCAACTCCCAAGCCAAACGGATGCGATTTGAGAGCGGAGGGAGTGTTCTAATGAAAACAATCAAAAAACGCCCGAAATGGAAAAAAAAACCGTCCGCGCCTGTTGTACCGCAAAGAGCTGTAAGTAACATACCTCAATTTGTCTGTCTGTCCATTTTTGACATTTTAGTATCTTGCGGCGCACCTTGAATGCTACATGTTCGTGTACTGTTCGAAGGTGCCATCATTCCCTGTGGCAACTACAGATGTCCCGACGACTAAGGCCCACATGAAATCGTGGAACTCCACGTGGTGGCGGTGCAGGTGAGAGGCTTCGGAATATCCCGAACGCATCAGATTGTCGGGTTCAACGGCATACTGTATCATTTCGACCAAATGTTCACAGGGTGTCACCTGTCACCACAAATGTTCACTGGACTCAGTGTTCATTTCTCGGCAATCACGAGAAAATTACCATAATTGGAAGTCCGGCATTTTCCGGATTCGAATTTTTTGTATTTTTTACTCATTTTGAGCCCTAAAATCACAATGTCACCGTCACCAAGGTCAAATTTGTTCAGTTCACGACCCCCTGTCACCCGTCACCTGAACATTTGGTCGAAATGATACAGTAATTCTTTCTTATCAGTATTCTTTTGCAATCGCGTTGAACCGGACATCGCTTGTAACGCAAGGATATGTTGTCTTAACATTATTCAACAAACCCCCAGTTACACGATTATTTGGCTTTCAAAGGTATTAGGTCCGTACTTCTTATTGTGATCGCCGAAGTGATGCCATCACAGTCCCGTAAGTCGCGGTCGAAACGCTGAATACGAAGTGCAAGTAGGTAGATTAATGTCATACACTACGAGAAAATGAGCTACTCAATAGTCGGAGCCGATGGGCACTAAAAAACACTCCCTCCTTCCTCCCGACTATCACGATCTCACCGGTATGTCTCTCTTTTCGGTCTTTCTTTGTAGTTCGACTGGTGCGTAGGATGCCTTCGATACATCGAAATAGAAGACTGTGTCATGTCGTTGTGACTTCCAACTCTAACCTGGCCACCGTCGCTGTTATGTAAGTTATTATGTTGTCCTATTTTTCCTCCTTGTTCGCTCAGCTTATGCAGCCCAGACCCGACTTTTTATCTAATCGAATGCTGCAAAAGAGACGTGACGAACCGAGGCAAAATGATGATTAAATACACCGGATGAAGGCATTAATTCCCAAGTTTGCTAACGTCCTCAACGAATTAAGAATAAAAGATGTAAAGTACGAGTCATGCCGTGCGAAGCATCGGCCCTCCCCCCAAGTCCAAAGTGAATTCTGCAACAAATGAGTTCGCGATCAATATACGTGACAAGAAGAAAAAAATGTGTGAAGTTCAGACGAACCCATGATCACGGTTCCGCCCTTGTTCGCGCACTTGTCTGCGAGGAACGTTGCGCCGAAGAGCTGGGCTTTCCCCTCGTCGGGAGTTACATAGAACCCACCTACATGCACCCATATGAATGAGCATTGTCACTCGAACAGACAGAGTGGGGTTCATAGCAAACTCACCAGACCAAGTGAATTCATTGGGGAAAATCCTATCGGGCTGCAAAGCGAAGGTTCCAGCCGTGACTGCGCTCTTGATGGATGCAGCGAAGTTCCCGCAGGTGGCGTGGAATTGGGTCGAGGCGACCGCGCGGCCACGGACCTTGGTGGCGGGTTTCTTGGCTTTGGTAGACGACTTGAACGCGCAGCTTGCCGCTTTCGATGCGGACGGTTTCGCAGCTGTGGCCCGTTATCGTGAGGTCCCAGAACTCAGCCTAAAGGAAAGGAAGAGGACATACCTACGCTGGAGACTTTGGTTGGTGCCTTGACGGGAGGCTTAGCGCCTTTGGCCGGAGCCTTGGCCACAGGCTTTGTGGCTACGAAAAGTATGAATCAGACTCAGAGATTTGTACCAAGTAAAGGAAAAATTTAGGATGATGGAAGCAAATGCATACCAGGTTTGGCGGACGCCTTGGCCAGAGGCTTCGCGGCTGCGAGGAGCAGCAATTAGATCCACGATTTGTACCAAGTAATGGAGGAATTTGGATGGTGGAGGAAATGCATACCTGGTTTGGCGGGCGCCTTGGCTTTGGCCGGAGGCTTCGCAACTGTGCAACTGTGAGTTTTCAAAATATAATGGGCTGAGGTATGCATGTACCGGGTTTGGCGGGCGCCTTGGCCGGAGGCTTCGCGGCTGCGAGAAGTAGCAATTAGATGAAGGAATTCGCATCACGATGGAAGCAAGTACATACCAGGTTTGGTGGTTGCCTTGGCCGGAGGCTTCACAGCTGTGAGAAGAGAAGTCGCAACCAGATCCAGAAATTCACAGAATTAGCCTGAAGGAAGGAAATGCACACCAGGTTTGGCCAGCGCCTTCGCTTTGGTAGGAGGTTTGGCCGCTGTGCAAATAGTTAGTCTTCAGAGTATAATTGGGAAGAGGTATGTACCGGGTTTGGCGGGCGCCTTGACCGGAGGCTTCGCAGCTGTGCAAATGGTAAGTTTGAAAATATAATGAGAGAAGATATGTCACTGTACCGGCTTTGGCAGGCGCCTTTACCGGAGGCTTCGCAGCTGGGACCATTTTAATTTCCATCATGTCCACTACCAAGGACAAACGAACCAGATACATACCAGGTTTGACTGCAGGCTTCGCGGCTGTAAGGAGTGACAGTCAGATCCAGCATTCGAGCAAAAAGAGAAAAGCAAAGAAAAACATACCAGGTTTGGCAGGGGCCTTAGCTTTTGCTGGAGGCTTCGCGGCTACGAGAAATAGCAATTAGGACCAGTGAGTCGCAGAATTAGGATGATGGAAGTACATACCGGTTTGGTTAGGGTTAGCGGGCGCTTTGACGGGGGGTTTCGCCGCTGGTTTGACCGCAGGCTTCGCGACTAGTAATAATAAGATCTAGGATCAGAACAATCACAGACAGGCACGGTATACATACCAGGTTTGGCGGGCGCTTTGGCTTTGACCGGAGGTTTCGCGACGGGCTTCGCCGCTGTATGAATATGTAAGTTTAGAATGCAAAACACATCAAAGGAAGATAGATATTATTATATACCTGGCTTGGGCTTGGGACCCACCTTCGCCGGAGCCTTCGGAACCGGCTTGGCTGGGACAGCGTTAAATGAGAATTTTTACACGTCGAAAGAAGGATAATCTTCACCTTTAGGCTTCGGGGCTGCTTTCGCTTTAACAGGTTTCGCTTTCACGGGTGCCTTGGCTTTGGCTTTCCGCACTTCGAGAGCCTGGGAATGTCAAATGAGCAGTCTCTCGCAGGATTAATTGACTACGCACAGATTCGTCGGGCGCAAACATAATGATCGCCTCGGGCGTCTCATCTGATGTGCGTGCTGTGAGATCCTGTGGCTGAAAGCAGTGTTTACTACAATCGCTGCGGAAGAAATTCAAAATCGCATGCGTACCTCAATATCCCGGACCACTGGAGCCGCGAAGGTGGGGAGAGCGAGGGCAAACGAGATAAAGACCGCGAGCGGCGAAAGGGATGCGCATGGCAAGTAATTAAAAGGAGAGCAATAATGTAAGCCCAAAAGAGATGTCGTAGAAAGTAATGAGGATGAAAAGAAAGAAATGGGGACCAGCCAGGAGAAGGAGATGGAAGAGACCATGCACGCGATGTGCCCCTTTATCCTCCAACGAGCGCTCGTACGTATTCGGCGCGGTCCGGTTCTCTTACCAACGAATCATGAAACGTTAAACTTGAGCTAATCCCGCGCTTGAATGAAGCTAGATGAGTGATAAATGTTTGGGCGATGGGGTTCTGAAAACAATGATGGTATCCTTCACATTTGAACTTTGCGAGTAATCTTCCGGTTGCGATGATACACCAGCCAATCCTGTTCGTGTACGTCAGCATGCGTGCACTGCCGATGGCCGAGCAATTGAGAAGGCGGGGAGATATGGGCGCTGAAGCTATGGTCATGATGGTGGTACTGGTCTTGGAGGAGGGCGTGAGACTGCCAAATATAGCCGAAACGTGGGCGGTGATCGATGCCGTGTCCGTGTGCCATCCTACTGCCCGCGCTCATCATCAACTCTGCCTCAGGGCTACAAAGTGTGTGTAGCGAAACCATTGACTGATACGACACTCTCTGAACTAGTCATCAGACACCATGACGGCCACTCTCGACGTTGCCGACCCAAAGCCCGCATTTCCGGAAGATATCGAACGAGCCATAAACGACGCGCTCCTGAACGATGCCAGAGATATGTGTGGCACCATGTCTCTCGTGGCGTCCCGGTTCTACGCATGGTGTGTCACAAAAGCATTTTCGTCCGACACTAGTAATGATCCCGGGAAGCAGGACGAAACCCTTCACTTTCCGAACTGTCATCGTCCGCAGGCACAAGAACTGGACGAAGCGAATCAGCGATCTTTTGCTCCAGAAGGCCAGCTTCATTCGCATCCTGGCGATTGACCTGCCCCATGCGCAAGCTCGTGTCTCGGACCAGGAGTTGTCACACATACGGGCATTCCTCGAAGCTTCGGACGGAGTCAGATCGCTCGCTGTGAGTTGGACCATCTTGGCGCATCTCCATCGCGCATGTGGCTCCCTCCCCCTCGAGCGTCTCTATCTCATATGGGACCGCACCCACCCCACCTCCCTGCCGTCGTTGAAACACATGCAACATCCCACGGCACTCAAAGACCTCACTGTCTACGCTCCCCCGGACCTGCGCGACGCGACGCCCTTCCGCCCGTGGGGCGAGCTGTACCTTCCCGACACCGCGGGCTGTGTGAACCTCGAGTGCGTGACGTACGCCACCGATCGGACGCCTATCCCGACAGTCGGGTCGCTGTGCGAGGACATCCCTAACTTGAAGGCGGCGATGTTCGTCCTTGTGGATATTCCGGAGGATATCGCGGGTGCGGAGGATGAGATGGTCACCGAGGACAAGGAGGTTTATCCGACCTTCTCCACGGCTTATCTGCGCTTTTCGAGTCAGGTACTCAGCGAGTGGTTGGCGAGGATGGAAGGACGGCGCAGCGTATTGGACCATCCACCGCCTCGTGCTGTGGACAGCGCCGAGAACGAGAATGAATGAATTAAAGGTTGACACCTTCGCCCTTGTAACTCGAACCAGATTATTTATTGTTGAAGATATTGTGAGCAGAATCGATCAAAATTGGAATATTTAGTAAAAGGATCTAGACGTCCATCTTCAACACGGCAAATCGAACCTGGGGATATTTTTCCCCTCAGATGTTGTCTTGCTGTGTTCATGAATGAACCACTCTAGTTTTTTTATCGGCTCTAGGACTCTTCTTGTCCATTAACTTTCCTCCCCTGCTACGTCCTATTTGACGCCATTCTCTCAGCGGTTCAAACACGCATGCTTCATGAACCGACTCCGAA
Source organism: Mycena olivaceomarginata (assembly GCA_029378375.1). Lineage (NCBI taxonomy): Eukaryota > Fungi > Basidiomycota > Agaricomycetes > Agaricales > Mycenaceae > Mycena > Mycena olivaceomarginata. The sequence goes on along the minus strand of JARKIC010000725.1, from coordinate 70,942 downwards.
GGGATAGCCGGTATTACTGCGGAGAGCATGATTGTCTCCACACGGTTCCCGCCGCACTCGTGGAAATCGAACTATATTCATCGAAACTTGAGATTCAAATCGATACTCACGCGGCGGTGATACGATATGCAGCACGCCCGATCTCTTTGTTCGTCCATCTACTGAAGAGTTGATCCAGTATCGACTCGGATGTCGTCACCTGCGGGAGTGGAGTGCGTCGGTAAAGATTCGGTTGAGCCTGAACTCTCAAATTTCGGGGATTCACCGCGTGTGAGTGGACCGTACAATTTGAACCGCGAATGTCAAGCCAATGTAGTGGGGAGGAAGCGAGCCGTGCGTCACGCGCCACCGTGACGTGACCCTTCTTGCTCCCACCACCATCCTCCAATCCAACTCGACTCTGGAGACTCGTCACAGTGTTGTTCCTATGTGGGAGTTTATTCGCCCGGGCATCTGGCCCTCCAATGATGTTTTGATACAAGTGTCTGATCGTACATTGGCCTCCGGGCCTTCAACATCAACACCTGGATCTTCTGCAATGGTGATGTCCTCCGGGTCTGCTATGTCGGCCTCCGGGCCTTCAAACTCTGCCTCTGGGCATGATCTGATGCAAATGAATCCTCTGCACCTGTTGCATGAAATCTTTTTGGGACATCATGTATGACGTACACATGTATCTGTATTTCATAGTGATCTCTTCACAATACAACATTCTCTTGAACTTCATGCAATCCCATTTAGCAACCTCAATTTAGTTCAATGTAGGTGTGTTCTCCTCCACCATATGGTTACTGGTGCATGCACAGATTACTATGTTGATGCAGCCAAATTCCCTCAACCAGACCATTCAGGCTGTCGTGCTATCTGTGGTGGTTTTGCATCAGCCGTCAATATGTCTATGCCAATATTGAATATTGTGCTTGAAGCGGATCAGACTCAGTCTCGCACATATTGCCGCTGCTTTGAACATCCACATCTCTGGTATGCAAAATTTATGTTTCAGGCTTTGTGGTGAACAACGAAAATATTCAGAGGATCTTTGTTCAGTCGAAATCAACCATTGGTCTTCTGCTACAGCTGCTGAATTTTTTCCACTCCTTTGAGAAGCTTCGAAGGCCGGCACTGATATCCATTGCTGCATTGCATTGCATTCAGATTCCGAACAAGGCAACAATTGAATTTCTCCGCACCCAAATCATGCAGCACATAATCTCAGGGCATTATTCACAAAATTCAGAATCTTGTCATCCCAAATTTGTCTCTGATGTCGATCTACATGTACCTGACTGTGCAGATGTCCATGATGAATGGCGGGTGAATCAAATTGACCCTGATTCACAGGTGCATATACTTTCCGCTCTCGATGGAAGTTAAATTTCCCAGAACTCGATACACCGTATTCTATCTAATTTGGAAGTCGATCATCATGATTCAGAAAGTGTTGGCCAGTTGCGTCAGAAGCTGAAAGGTTACATTAATGAATTGTGCAAAGGTAAAAATGCAGAAATAATAGAACAGAACAAGCTTGAGGCACAAATGTCCCATCGTCAGACACTGCAAAATATCTGTGATTCCTGGCCCCAGCTCGTCTCTCGAAATATTTTCTAGCCAGGCTTGGGGGACCCCCTTATGAAAAAAAAATGGAAAATGGGTGCACATATAGATCTTGGTGAGAAAATGATATTCCATCTATAAACTTTGGGTGTGCTCCCAACTGTTGACTTGCTATGGATGTTTTGATTGAAACTGGGCCTGTAATCAGGGCCACAGGCTGGGAGGGGGGCTTCAACAGTTGGGAGCACACTCAAAGTTTATAGATGGAATATCATTTTCTCACCAAGATCTATATGTGCGCCCATCTTCAATTTTTTTATTAGGGGGGCCCCCCCCAGCCTGGTTAGAAAATAGGTAAGCCCTGGTGAATAGAGATGGACGACCCATTTTTCTTTTAAGGGCCTCGAACCCTTAACGAAGTCTACGAACGCGCGCGCACGGTGGGTGGTACCGGACGGCTGCCACAGAGTCCCGAACTCGACAATGGATGAGGAAACCGTGGGCGCCCTAGTCCCCAACTTGACATGGGATCGGGCGATGAATGGCATTCAAGACACAAAGTCTAAAATACAAAGCCCGCCAACTCCAACTCTAAACCGCGCTGCGCACTGAGAAGGCAGGCAGGCTAGCGAGCATGAACAGACGCCAACGTCATTCTTTTAAGCCACACGTACCCTTGAAGAAAAAAAAAAAGCCGCGGGCGGTATTTGCGGCGCAAGGCCGAGACACCCGGCAGGATAGGCCGCACACACCGCGAAGTGAATAGAGATGGACGACGAAGATGGAATGGACCCCTGACTTGGATACAGACGATTCCTGAGCGGTACTCGAAGGCTGATACAGAGCTCCGGTCGCAAAGCCCGTTCCCCACTCTAAAGTGGATACTCCCGTCATTCAGTTCCGAAAGCGCCTCAAAATTGAATTATGATTGACCGGACGCTGTTGAATTAGGACACAGAGTCCCGAAGTTGACGGGCATGAGCCTAACCGGACGGGCAACACTCCAACTTGGATACAGAAACCGCGGGCGCCCTAGTCCCCAACTTGACATGGGATCGGGCGATGAGTGGCATCCAAGATATGACTTGTCGTATTCTGTCCTGCTGTCTTCTCTGGAAAAGTTGACCCATTTCTTTTAAGGGCCTCGAACCCTTAATGAAGGCCGGGAGATACAGAGGCGGACCCCCGTCTCCTAGTCCCGAGGTTGACAATGGAATCGGGCACCAGCGCTAACCCTCCCTAACCAGACGGCAGCGATGCAAGGCTGATACAGAGTCTTTTACACTCTAGTCACGAACTTGACAATGGAATCGGGCACCAGCGCTAACCCTCCCTAACCAGACGGCAGCGATGCAAGGCCGATACAGAGGCTTTTACACTCTAACTTGGATACAGATGCTAACCCCCCCGACGCAAGGCTGAGTCCTAGTCCCAGTGTTCGTCCGAGTCCCGAACTTGACAATGGGATCGGGCACCAGCGCTAACCCTCCCTAACCGGACGGCATCGATGCAAGGCTGATACAGAGTCTTTTTACACTCACAGATGCGAGGGCTCATGCCTCGGACTTGAATTCAGACGCCCTAGTCCCGAACTTGACAAACGACCCCCGACCCTTCGACTGCCGGTGTCCACCACCAATTCTTCTTTGTCCCTCCTTAAGCTTTCCGGCGACTGCCTCCTCCACAACTACTTTGAACTATGCCCCTGAGGTGCGTCCACTCTGTTCTCTTCTTCCTCTTCTACCCTTGCTAAGCGCCCACCAGTCGCAAACCCGCCAAGCCCAAGTCGACGCGGAAGCCCAAAGGTATGCACATCGCTTATTCTTGTTCTGAGTTCGATCTCCTTACCCACCTGCATGCACACACCAGCTCACCCCCCAAGGAAAATCGTGAGTTCATTCTCCATGGTGCGCGCACGCGAATCTGACGCAGTCGACCGAACAGACAAGTACATAACACCCTTTAGGCTCATAAACATAGTGTCCGATCGTGCGAATGTGACGTCTGGACTTGTTTGCACACAACTTTAAGGGCCTCGAACCCTTAACGAGGTCGGTTCGCTCCCGCCGCCAACTTTTCTTTAAGCCGCTCATACCCTTAAAGAAAAACCGTACTCTGCAAGGCTCGGAATACGAACCCCTTCGGTTGACTCTAACTTGGATACAGAGGCTGGCCCAAGGCTGATTCCTAGTCCCGCCTCAAAATTGCCCGGTGTTCAAAAATAACCGGACAGAAGGCTGATACACTCGTTCCCTACTCTAACTCGGATACAGATGCTATAAGTTGAATTATGATTGCAGCGGTTGCAAGGCTCGGAATACGAAGCCCTTCGGTTGGCTCATTCCTCACCCTAAATTGGATACAGATGCTAACCCCCCGATGCAAGGCTTAATCCTAGTCCCGTTATTCAGTTCCGAAAGCGCCTCAAATTGAATTATGATCGGCGGTGGGTGGTATTCAAACCCTAACCGCCTAACCGGACGGCATCGATGCAGGGCTGATACAGAGGCTTTTACACTCCAACTTGGACACAGAAACCGTGGGCGCCCTAGTCCCCAACTTGACATGGGATCGGGCGATGAGTGGCATCCAAGATATGACTTCTCGTATTCTGTCCTGCTGTCTTCTCTGCAAAAGTATCGAGCCACTAAAGGAGATTCTTTTAAGGGCCTCGAACCCTTAATGAAGTCCGGGAGATACATAGGCGGACCCGGCCTAGTCCCGAACTTGACAATGGCATCGGGCACCAGCGCTAACCCTCCCTAACCGGACGGCAGCGATGCAAGGCTGATACAGAGTCTTTTACACTCTAGTCCCGAACTTGACAATGGCATCGGGCACCAGTGCTAACCCCTCCCTAACCGGACGGCAGCGATACAAGGCTGATACAGAGGCTTTTACACTCTAAGATGCAAGGGCTCATGCCTCGGACTTGAATGCAGACGCCCTAGTCCCGAGTTCTCGTATTCTGTTAAAATACGAAGCCCGCCAACCGCGCTAGGCTCAGAATACGAATTGACTCCCCGTATTCGGTTCCCGATCCCACTGCCAACCTAAATTATGATGGCGCGTGGGTGGTATTCAACCGGATACGCACTCGTTCCAACGCAGCATAGGCCAATACAGAGCTCCGGTCGCAAGGCGGCTGCAAGGCTCAGAGTACAAATTGACCAAAGTCGGTTCCGAATCCTGCTGCCAACTCGGATTATGATGGCGCGGGGGTGGTATTCAACTGGATACGCACTCGTTCCTCACAGAGTAAGTCAGACACCCTTTAGACATAGCGTCCCAAGCGGAGGTGACGTCCCGTCACAGCTCGACTTTGTGGCCGTTGTCAAAGTCGGCCGGTTGCGCGGCCTGAAGCCGGCAAAGCCGCACACACCCTTGAAGAAAAAGGCCCGCGCTAGGCTCGATAACAAGCAGGGAACCGCCCTGGTGAATAGAGATGGACGACCCATTTTTCTTTAAGGGCCTCGAACCCTTAACGAACACCTTCGGTTGACTCTGACTCCTAGCGCGGGCGGACGGCTGCCACAGAGTCCTGAACTCGACAACGGATGAGGAAACCGTGGGCGCCCTAGTCCCCCAACTTGACAGCTTAAATAACTGGATGCTACTTAGGTTTGTGATTCATTTCTTTAACTGTGTTTCCAGCTTAAAGAAGGGTAACTAGGTTTGTGATTCATTCCCTTTTCTTCTTTAAATACAATACACTCTTAAAGAAGATTCATTTCTGCCAAGTTGCTGGCCTTTTACATGACTCTGAAACAGCAATGACATCATCACTGAGTCATACTGAGTCATCCAATGTAACCCTGGCAACCCAGAAATAGAACAATATATATAAGGAGGGGCCTCTAGAGTGGCTTCCCCAGCTTCCCTCCCCCTGCCATAATGCCTGCCAACTAGGTTTGTGACTCAGTTCTATATCAGCTTAAAGTGCTCTCTGCCCCTTGCTATAATGCCTGCCAACCAGGTCGTTGGTTCAATACCAGCTTAATGAAACTAGAAGCCTTCTAAGTCTGCCACCCTTTCTTTTTAACCAGTTGTCCAGCTCAAAGAACTGAAAGTGTGAAAAGCTCTCAATGAAATCAATATAAGTACAAGATGCTGTCCTATTTGACAGAACAGACATTTCTTCAAGTACAATAGACTGTTAAAGAAGTTTTATATTGTTGTATCAGAGACCAAACTTCTTTAAACTTGTTGAACACTTAAAGAAGTTGGTATAGTACCCTACAGTTAGGGTTACACCCTTTTCCAGTGGGACACCCTTTTCCCTCTCCTGTACACCCTTTTTCTAGTCTAACACTCTTTTCCAACACCCTTTCCAGGGGACACCCTTTTCCCTCTTCTTTACACCCTTTTCCCTAGTCTAACACCCTTTTTCAACACCCCTTTCCAGTGGGACACCCTTTTCCAGTGGGACACCCTTTTCCCTCTTCTTTACACCCTTTTTCTGACACCCTTTTCCAGTGGGACACCTTTTCCCTCCTCTTTACACCCTTTTCCCTAGTCTAACACCCTTTTCCAACACCTCTTTCTAGTGGGACACCCTTTTCCCTCCTCTTTACACCCTTTCCCCTAGTCTAACACCCTTTTCCAACACCCCTTTCCAGTAGGACACCACCTTTTCCAGTGGGACACCCTTTTCCCTCTTCTTTACACCCTTTTCTGACACCCTTTCCAGTGGGACACCTTTTTCCCTCCTCTTTACACCCTTTTCCCTAGTCTAACACCCCCTCTTCCAGTGGGACACCCTTTTCCCTCCTCTTTACACCCTTTTCCCTAGTTCTAACACCCTTTTTTGACACCCATTTCCAGTGGGACGCCCTTTTCCAACACCCGTTTCCAGTGGGACACCCTTTTCCGACACCCTTTTCCAGTGGGACACCCTTTTCCGACACCCTTTTCCAGTGGGACACCCTTTTCCAACACCCTTTTCCAGTGGGACACCCTTTTTCCAACACCCTTTTCATTCCTTTACACCCTTTTTCTCTCTTTTTTTACACCCCTTTTCCCTAGTCTATCACCCTTTTTCTGACACCCTTTTCCAGTGGGACACCCTTTTCCGACACCCTTTTCCAGTGGGACACGCTTTTCTGACACCCTTTTCCAGTGGGACGCCCTTTTCCAACACCCTGTTCCGGTGGGACACCCTTTTCCAACACCCTTTTCCTTTCGGACACCCTTTTCCAACACCCTTTTCCATTTCTTTACACCCTTTTCTCTCTTCTTTACACCCTTTTCCACTTCTTTAAGCCCTTTTCTGAGTTCTTTACACCCTTTTCCCTGGGGAAAAGCGCGCGCTTTTCCCGGATTATATCCCTAGGGCAACCCAGGCTTCTCCAGTTTCCCTCCCCCTGCTATAATGCCTGCCAAGCAGGTTTGTGACTCCTGGTTTCTTTAAGCTGATATTGGGGAGAAGCCTTGATTCATTCCAGCTTAAAGAACTGAAAGTGTGAGAAGCTAGGTGCTGTCCTGTTTGACAGAACAAGTACAATAGGCTGTTAAAGAAGTTTTATATCTTTGCACCAGAGGCCAAATTTCTTTAAGCATGTCAAGTACTTTTAGACTTTGTTATATACAAGTCAAAGTCTTTTTTCTTTAAGCCACACATGGCCTTAACGAAATACCAGTTGGGGATCGCCCTTGAGTTCCAGCAAAGCTGATGTCAAGCCAGACGTACACGACAATGCAAACCAGACATATCTTTGGAGCACTTTAACGTAGATGCTAACCCCCCGATGCAAATCCAGGCGATCCGAGTAACTTTATAGATTTGGAGTAGATCACTTGGGGTCAACTAGAGTACTTGGTTCCCATTAATTACTTGTACATTACTACTTTGGAGTACCCAACTTCCATTACTATGTTCTTTCACAAATTCTTGTACTTGGAAGTACCAGTTGAGAATCGCCATTGAGTTCCACCTCGCATCCTTGTGGGGCTTGGCAAACCATTCACCAAACCCACGAATGGTGCTCCATGCCGCTGCCCCCTCAGGCATCAACTCCGCCTCTGCCGCAGCACGAAGCGCAGGGTCCGACCAGACGGCATATGCCAGGGGAAGCGCCAGATACCGATGCGGGCAAGGAACCCCCGGTTTGAACTGGGGATGCAGGGTGTTCCTGCCGTTCGATGAGATGTAGCACTTGTAGCAGGGCCCCTTTCCTTCGTAGTGGATCGCCGCCTGCATTCGCTCGATCTCAGCCTGCTGTTCTGCGTTCATTCCCCGTGCACTCGCCCCAATGGTGGCTGCCAGCATTAGGGACTTCGGTCGCGACACAGTACCCACACGCATCCCCCATCCTGGCAAACAGCCTGAGGTAGACATCGGTCGCTTTATACTGCTTTTCGAGGATCACTGCGCTCCGTTTCTTCGCTCGCTGTGTCGCCACCTCAAAGTGCTCCTCCAGCTTCCGTTTCACACCTGCCGTTGGCTCACGTGTCCAAAGGAGCGGACGCGTGTGGCTTTCGTCTGCGGAGGAGACCACGCCGGCTGCGGGCCCATGGTTTCCTGATATTTCTTTAAGCCGCTTTTCTCCTTAAAAGAAAAAGTGGAATATACCAGCAGTACAAGGTTCGCAAGGAGTGGGACATGCCAGGTCAGCACACGTCTTTCCCTGTCCTTGGCCATCAAAATACTCGGTGATCTGGAAGTTGAGACAGATGTGTGGGTATTGATATGACAGCGGCGGATGTGTCAGCGTCAACATCGCTCGTTTCCCACACAGGTCGTCGGCTTTGGGAAGGACAGCGTGGCTAGGACGCTGCAGGCGACTCGCCAGGATCCAGTTTCTCGCAGGCTTGCCGTCACGCCCAGCGCGGCCCGCCTGCTGTATGAGCGTTGTGACATCGTACGGTGGATTGAAATGCGCCGTGAACTGCACGTGGGCGTAGTCGTTCCCCGCTGCCAGCGCGGTGGTGCACACCATCCCGACCTTCTTCCCCTTGGTCCACCTCGCATAGACCGCACGCCGTTCCTCGTCCTCGATCGGGTTCTCTGCCGAATGTGCATGGTACAGCTCCAGTCCCAGGTCCTCGACCAGCTTCGCCCCATCTGCGAGCGAGTTCACATACACCAAATAGCGGCTGCCGCTGGACGACTTGAACTCCTCCGACGCTGTCTCCGCCGCGATCACCTCCTTGAGGCGCGCCAGACGTGTCGCATAGTTGGTGCTGGTGGTGTCGACCCGGGATGCTGAGCTCTGGCCGATAGATGGTCGTCGAGATCCGTCGGACGTTGGTCAGCTCCAGCTGCGCCTCCAGATACCGCTGCATCGCCGCCGTGATTGTGGCTGCCATGAGCACAAACTGGGCGGGGAACTGCCGCAGCTGGAACGCATTGTCAAACGCATCCTTGCAGAACACCTTGTCCATCACATAGTAGTGGGCCTCGTCCAGAACGTATCGATGCACCGGCCGCCGCTGGTTCAGCTCTGCAATCGCCGTCCTCCACGACGCCCCTCTTGCCATGTCTGCCGAGACCAGGATCAGGTTGTGCTCTCCCTCCAGCGTCGGGTTCTCCGCTCCCATGAACCTCTCGTAAGGTATTTTCAGTTCTTTGAGACGCCGTTCCCAGTCCTCCATCAATGCTATGAGAGGGAGGATCACCACCGTGTATCCGTTTTCAACCAGCGTCAGCAAGACTGCAGTAAGTGTCTTTCCGGCCCCTGTCGGCAGAGCCAGAACAACATCTGATCGGAGTGCCATCATCTCTTTGACGGCCTCATACTGTGCAGCGCTCCTCCACTTGGCATCTTTTCCATACACCTTCATGAGGCTCTGATGCAGATCTGCCCTCAGATTAGCCAATGTGTTTTTGACTAGAGTTATCGCTTGCCTTTCTGCTGTTGTCCTGCTGGGTTGAACCCAACAGTGGGTCGCGGACTCGAAGGAGCATAAAGAACTGGTCCAGTGGGTTTGGTGGGTTTGCATTTTTTTACGACTCGGAGGAGGTCGTGTTTCTTTACGACTCGGAGGTTTGGTGGGTCGCGTTTCTTTAATACGCGGAGAAGAGCAAGGATCCGTGGAAGGACCTGCTGCCACAAATGTGAATCGCCTATGTTCACCTTCTTCGTCATCCAAGTCAGAGCCAACGAGAGTACGACTAGAATGTGTCCTTAAAGAATTGGTTTTTGGCTGCTGCTATGTCTTCCGAGTCAAAGCCATCGACTGAGATCGGAGTATGAGAACCCAAGTCTTCCCCCTCGTCTTCCAAGTCAAAGTCATTGGCTGACATGCCTTTTCTTTAATGAGGATTCATCCTTAAAGAAAAAGCATTAAACCCACTCTTTTTCCCCTTGGCAGCCGCAGGAATCCTCTGCTCTTCTGAATCCGAGTCATCCACACACATGGCCTGCGGACCTGTTTTCTTTAAGAAGGATTCATCCTTAAAGAAAAAACATTAAACTCACTCTTTTTCCCCTTGGCAGCTGCAGGAATTCCCTCGTCCTCCCAATCAGAGTCGTCCACACACATGGTGTGCGGACCTGTGTTCTTTAATGAGAATTTGGCCTTACTGCTACTTGCGGAACTTAGGGCGCGTGCCGTTTTTTTTTTCCAAAAATGGACACTTTTGATGCTTTTCAGTATATCGCCTATAACTCCTTCGGTTCTTGTTCGTTAGCCCTGAAACCTTTACCAAACAATTCCTGATGCAAAGGCGCAGGCGCTACGTGCTTCCAAATATTTCTGAGGGCCGGAGATCCATTGATACGGTGTTTTGGCCCATATTTTATATAACATTTTTAACAAACAAAGCACAGGCGTTTGGGATGCGGTTTTTTGATCCAACGCAAGGTATTTAATACCCCTAGCCGCACCGGTACTTTAGAAGGTGCCTGGAGCATGCAGTGCGTGCAGGGAACGCGTTCCATCGGGAGCCGTCACATTCACGTGAAGTAACAATGTAACACCGCAGATCTCTTCTTCCCGACCACCACGATCATGCCGCGCAAGGCCAAAGCCATACCCCTTCGCAGGCATTACTCAAAGGACTTGAAACGATGTGTCATATACCAAGCCTACACTCTGGAGAAGAGCTCCACAGAAATTGCGATCGACCTTGATATGCCATTGCGAGTGGTGCAGCGGATCAAGCAGACGCGGAATGAGATTGGAGAGGTCTCCAGAGAGCGGAGGTATCTTGGCCGCGCCCCAATGATGTCCCCACAACATTGCAAGGTATGTACCTACCATCTTACCTGTTATTCCCCTCACCGCAGGTTTTACCCGCAGTTTATGCTTGCTCTCATTGACCACACACCCGATATTTATCTGGACGAGATTCAAGAGCAGCTCTACATCCAGCATGATATAGACGTGTCTCTGGCCACAATCTCGCGTACCATGAAGCGTCTGGGCCTGTCGTCAAAAAAAGTATGCTCACAGTGTCTTGGACAAACATGTATTTGACCTCAAAAGCTTTCGAGGCAGGCTGCAGAGCGTTGCGCACATGCTCGCCGAGATTTCCTCATGCAGATCGGAGACGAACCTGCAGAGCGCATCGTTTGTGCCGACGAGTCTGCCGTATATATACTTACTTCATATCGGCGCAATGGCTGGTCTCTGAAGGGGCTTCGATCTCGAAAGCGATGCTGCTTCATTCGTGGTACCAGGTGCGAAATTTCCTTCAAGGTTTACTGCATCTATTCATGGATTATCAGGTACTCCTTATTGCCTGCGATCACGACCGAAGGTATTATCTACAGTCACATCAAGGAGGGTGGCTACAATGGCGACCAATTTCTTCTTTGGCTTGAAGGCATGCTTGCGGTGATGAATCCCTATCCCGAAAAGCACAGTGTACTTGTTCTTGACAATTGCCGGATCCACCATGTCGAAGGTGTAGAGGAAATGTGTGAAGCGGCGTAAGTGTTCTCTTTGCCCTCTCGATCCAGAGCTCATTCATCAACTGTCCAGTGATATCAAGCTCATCTTCCTTCCTCCTTATTCCCCCGACCTCAACCCGATTGAAGAGTGCTTCGCATTTGTCAAGTCGTACATCAGCCGCCACGGTCAGACATTCCGTGACATCGTTGAGCTCGGAGATGAAGTCGCACCTTTCCTCTTTTTGTATGGCGTCTTGGATAAGGTTAGTGTGGAGGCCTCCAGGGGCTGGTTCCACCACTCTGGATACCTGTAAATAGTGATCGCAGTTGAATCAGAAACATGGTATATTGACTCGGTAAATTTTATGATAACGATTCGCAAGTAAAGACAGTAAATAAAGATGAATGGCGACGGTGTGTAAGGACGGGGCGGCTGCATGCAGTAGCCAACGAGAACAAAAATGATTACTTTGACGCACGGTCAATCCGCTTCATCTCGTCCTTGATCTTCTGCAACAAGAACGCCGCATTCCCATGTGTCATGCCAATGAGATCAGCCAGGCTGTCGGGGCTTCCGAGCTTCGCAATCTCATCGATGTGGTAATAGTCCAGGTCTTCAAAGCGGTCGACGTAATCCAACAAGTGGCGCTTTGGGTGATACTCGTGCAACTGCTTGATAAACTCCGAAATTTCAGTGTACGGGTTCACAGCACCCATGTCGGGTGGGTCGCTGGAAGGAAATACTGGAGCTGAGGTAGACGTTGATGTGTGGGAAGCATGCGAAGGACGGGAACCGGGAGTCGGAGTATCTGGCGTGCCTGGGAATGGCATATTGCCATGTCCCGCCTGGCATGGCCCACGGCATGAAATACGGCGGCACCCCCATGAACGGCATGCCTGAAAAGGAAGGGTGCGAGGTGGCCGGCGTTACTGCTGTTGCGGTGTTCTTGTGGAACATTCCGAACAGGTCGTCGTGAGGAGGGTTCACCAAAGTAACCCTGTGCGTGCCAGCAGCCTGTCAAAGAGTGTCAGTGCCTGCGAGCAAGGAAAGTCGCGGTCACGTACAAGTGAGCGTGCCCATCCTCGCAGCTGGTTATTGGTAAGATGATGGTGATTGGCAGCGCGGTCAATTTTGCACGCTTTCGAGGGGCCACACAGCTGGCAACGTCCGTAATGGTTCTGAAGCTGCTCAAGGCACTTAGCTTCCTTGTCCATAATTCCGAGACCATCATCGAAATCGTCATCCCCGGAGCCGGCATGCTCCAGGTCCAAGATTGGCAATGATTTCTTGCCTTTCCCTTTCTGCGGAGCTCCGAGATTGTTCAGGCCGAGTTTCGCGCGCAACGATGCCATGTACTGAAATTAAAATTCAGGACATGAGGTTCTATACTGTAGCGAAGGCACAGCAACTCACCTGGTCTGTAACAATGATAGTTACCGACACCTGCATCTTCTTTTTCACCTCAACACTTGTTACGTCCTCCAGACAGCCGGCCCAGTCCTTGGCGGACCCAAGATTGATTCCGGGAGCCTTGCCCGCCGCACTTGACAACTTATAAGACAGCAGTGGTTTCTTGGGAACCTCCGCGCAGCCGATTGTCTCATGGATGACAGCGAGAGCATCATCGAATGATGTGCTATGCATGAGGTGCTCGCGCTGAGTGCCTGTATTCGAAGCCTGCGGAATCATAAGCACCAGCCCTAGAGGCCGGAGTTTTAGTTCCCCAGGGCGGCATGCAAAAAAGACTGGTGACGCACTACGATCCGGATCCAGGACCACGGCTTCTTGTGCTTTTCTTTCGCTTCTTTTTCACAGGCTGCTTCTTCATCGCGGCTCCATCAGAATCATCGCTCACAGAAGAGCTATCTTGAGTCCGCTTGGCCGACTTGCCGTTCCCCGCGGATGAGGCCAGATCCGAATCAGATTCGTGTCCATCGGGGACATAAATGTCGCTGCCATCCCGTGGCGGATCAGCCTCGGACTGGGCAGGACTCGGCTCGGCAGCTGTAGCATTGTTCCGAGCATTACGTTTGGCGACTAGACGGGCGGAATGACTGCGACGGTCGCCCATGAAGGTGAGCTTACAAGGAGAAAGAAGAGATCTGCAGTGTTACGTTGTTACTTCACGTGAATGTGACGGCTCCCGATGGAACGCGTTCCCTGCACGCACTGCATGCTCCAGGCACCTTCTAAAGTACCGGTGCGGCTAGGGGTATTAAATACCTTGCGTTGGATCAAAAAACCGCATCCCAAACGCATGTGCTTTGTTTGTTAAAAATGTTATATAAAATATGGGCCAAAACACCGTATCAATGGATCTCCGGCCCTCAGAAAATATTTGGAAGCACGTAGCGCCTGCGCCTTTGCATCAGGAATTGTTTGGTCAAGGTTTCAGGGCGAACGAACAAGAACCGAAGGAGTTATAGGCGATATACTGAAAAGCATCAAAAGTGTCCATTTTTGGAAAAAAAAACGGCACGCGCCCTAAGTTCCGCAAGTAGCAGTAAAGAAAAGCACTAAACTAACCTTTTTCGTCTTCCGAGTCTGAGTCGTCCACACACATAGGACTATCTTTGGGCCTTGGCGGTAGCTCCAAATGACCTAGTTTTCTTTAATAAGAATTCCTCCTTGAAGAAAACCAGGTGGCCCTTACTCCGAACAAGGTCTTCAAATCCCAGCACATCTCCTTCAAGCTGGTCCGTCTTAGCTTCTATCCGCTCACACATTTCTGTGGACTCGAACTGTTTTTCGAGAAGTCGGGTCAACAACGCCTCAATGTGTTGCAAGCCCTTCTGTTCCGTGCTTTGCGGGGATGGCTTGATGATTCCTTTGGCTTTGAGACGGCCAAACATGGTGTAGCGCGACTTGGTATATGGTCGGCCGAGTCCACCGGGAACAATCAACAAGACCTTCTGCCACCCGGTGCTGGCGTCGAGAAACAGGTAGAGCACGTGCTCGGGGATCCCCGCCAGGGCGTCCATGGACAGGTCGTACACTCGGTCCTCTGTCACCCCGCTGTGGCCGCTCTGCACTGCATGGACGTCGTTGGTGTCGTCGTTCTCACCTTCCAGAGTCTCTGTTTCCACCCTGCAAAGCTTGCGCCGGAATGCGATGTTAATGTGCCGATGAGGCTGGATCGTCATGCGCCACGAGAGGATCCCGCACGAGCCTGCCACCATGAGGTTGCTGATGCGGTCGGTGGTCAGCTCCTTCCCGTTGTCCATGAACAGCATCTGTCCGTAGAGTGCCGAGACCTCCGGGCGGTTCGGCCAGATCAGCTTGGCAAAGAATCGGGCGAGGGGCCGCGCAAACGTGTGGATCTGAACAATCAAGTCGGCTGCAAACGCGCTGAAGGCGATCGGGATCAGGCGGTCCGCCTGCACTGTGTTGCTGGTCTTGTCGTACTGCCTAATGACAGAGACATACTGCCCCCATGCCCATCAGGTTGCGCACCCGAAAGTCGGTGTTCCGTGCGAGGAGCGAACCCAGCTCCGTTCCACGGAGTGTTCCCCCTCCAGTGTACTCCTCGTAAAGCCCCATTGACGCTTCCACGTCAGCCAGATCCCCTACCCACTCCCGACATGCCATGACATTGAGCTCCTCCCTGTCCGTCCCTGGGATCCGGATCACAAACTTCTTCCGCAGTGCTGGGTCAGCCAAGATCTGTGTGATCAGCGTGTCCTTGTGGTCTGCAAAAGGATTCCGCGGATCGTCCAAAAACGAGTATCCTGATGTCTTGTTGACCATGTTGTTGACAATGTTCCCATACTTCACGTGGAGTCCCAGACCAAGGAGAACCTTGTTTTCCCACACATCTGTGATATGGTCCTCCAGCTTCCAGACTATCTGCCGCATATGGTCGAGTGCAATCTCCTGGCCCTTGTACACCAGCTTGCTCCAGTTGTCCCTGTCCAGCCACCATATCTGTGGCATCGACATCCCACACAGGGTGAGGGAAGTGGCGTAGTGCTGGAGGCTCATGAGGGAGCTGGTTTTCTTTAGCGCGTTTTTCTGCTTAAAAGAAAACAGGAGACTCACCTGAACGTCGTCAACTCTTTCTCCCTCGTAAAGCATCCCACACAATCCATCGCCTCCATCTGATCCACGCACTCGCCGCTGTCGACCAGAGCATGGATTTCGACCAGCGCACTCAGTTGGATCGCACGGCACAGCCGACGGATCACCGGCGTCGTCTCCTTGGCAGCATTGAACTCCCCTCCCAACTTCAACGAGTAAAGACACAGGAAGGCCATGGTTGGATCTGGCTGCTTCACCGACCGTGATGTACGCCACTGCGCTTGCCACAACGCAAGGAAAACAGCGTGGAGGTCCGTCTCTGATGAGTGTTCGTGCTTCAGACCCTCCAAAGCCTCGGAGAGTGCCTCGCTCGATGGAAACTCATAGTGCTCCGACTCGCGGAGCAAAGCGGCGACCAGGTGCGTGATGGGCACAATGTATTGCGCCAGCGTCTGCTCCTTCTGATGGTGGTCGTGAAGCGGCGTGTTGTTGATACCACTGAAAAAAAAAAACTTCTTTAAGCCCCAAACAGCCTTAAAAGAGAAAACCCTACTTCTTCTCAGGATCGGTAGAGTTCAGTGTTTGTAGCACCAACTCGTCCGTGCTCTCGATCAGCCCAGTGGCCATTGAGAAGTAATCGTACACCAGCTCGTGCAGCCATGGAAGTTCGTCGTCCTTGGGCATGGCCACCAGAGAGCGCAGCTCCACCTCGTGCTCCCTGTGTGGTTCAAGATGCTGGTGCCACATGGTGCGCATAAGCCACGGACTCATCATCCGGGCGTTGGGAATCCTCTCGCGCTGCTCCGCCTGCCAGTCGAATGCTTGAAACTGCTCAAGCAGATTTTCCACCGGTACCCGCCGCTGTGTTCGCTGCTTCCTCCCTCCTCCTCCTCCTCCTCCTCCGTGGTCACACGTATGCGATGAGCCGATTGGCCACCCCCACGATTGAGAACCTGAGTGCCCAAGGCCTTCACCATCGGTCCACAAGGCTGTGGGTGCGTCTTCATGTGACCCTTGACGTATTTTTGATTGCCAGTCAATGGGCAGACCGGGCAACCATACTGATTTTTGGTCACCGGAAGCCCGGCGTAAGGTGTGCGGGGCTCCAAATCGGTGGGATCGGGTGGATAAGCACTGGCAACCCCCAGAGACTCCAGGTTGTCCACCAAGGTCGCAGGGACAGATACACCTTTGTGCGATCTCGACATGTGTGTCTTGACATTGTGCAGATGAAAACTGGATTCACATCCAATACATATCACCAGTTTCAATTCCAGATTGATGTTCAGACCCAGGCTCTGCAGAGTGTCAGTAGTCACCAGATCCCTCTGTGCCGTGAGATAGATGAGATTCTTTTAACCCAATATGAGGCTTAAAGAAATCACAGAGTCTCAAACAGCTCACAGTGGAAAGCACAGCAGCATTTTTCTTTTGGGTCACTTGAGTCTTAAAAGAACAGAGCTCCAATGAGGGGCTTACACGAGATTTCTTTAAGCCATTATTAGCCTTAAAGGAATCTGGGAACCCTAACCCTAAAGACTTTACCTTGGCAGGGAAGGGCATAATGAATGCAAGGGGGGAAAAGGTGACATCTACTGAGCTGCCCTCCTTATATATGTCTCCACATATCCCAAAGGGGAAACATGAAACAGTGGAGACCATCACTCCAATGACATCATCACTGAGTCATAACTAAAATTAACACTCTGACTCATCCAATGTCACCTTGGCAACCCACAAATAGAACAGTATACATGAGCAGGGGTTGCCACAATGTCTTTCCCACTTTCCCTCCCCCTGCTATAATCCTATATCAGCTTAAACAAACTGGATGCCATTTTAACTGTTTTTCTTGCTTAAACAACTGGATGCCTCCTATTTTAAAGAACTGGATGCCACACTGAATGCCGACCAGCTTTGTGATTCATTCCTTTAACCCTTTTTCGACCTTAAAGGAATTGGATGCCACCTAGGTTTGTGATTCATTTTTCCAGCTTAAAAAACTAGATCCAGGTTCTATACAGGTCATCCAGTACGAGTACAATACATGTCTCTTCTTTAAACACAATACACCCTTAAAGAAGTGGTCTTTCCAGTCTGACCCAGTCCAACACCATTTTCCAGTGCAACCCCACTTTCCAACACACCACTTTCCTTCTTTGCACCAGTTTCCAATTTCTTTACACCACTTTCCAATTTCTTTAAGCCACTTGACACCAGTTTCCCACTTCTTTAAGCCACTCGACACCAGTTTCCCACTTCTTTAAGCCGCTTGACACCACTTTCCACACCAGTTTCCTTCTTTACACCACTTTCCTTTTTTACACCAGTGTCCAATTTCTTTGCACCACTTTCCACACCAGTTTCCCTCTTTACACCAGTTTCCAATTTCTTTACACCACTTTCCACACCAGTTTCCTTCTTTACACCACTTTCCACACCACTTTCCTTTTTTACACCAGTGTCCAATTTCTTTACACCACTTTCCACACCAGTTTCCCTCTTTTACACCAGTTTCCAATTTCTTTACACCACTTTCCACACCACTTTCCTTCTTTATACCAGTGTCCAATTTCTTTACACCACCTTCCACTCCAGTTTCCCTCTTTACACCAGTTTCCAATTTATTTACACCACTTTCCACTCCAGTTTCCCTCTTTACACCACTTTCTATACCAGTTTCCCCCTTTTACACTAGTTTCCAATGTCTTTACACCACTTTCCACACCAGTTTCCCTCTTTACACCCAGTTTCCAACACCAGTTTCCTTCTTTACACGACTTTCCAACACCAGTTTCCTTTCTTACACCAGTTTCCAGCGCCAGTTTCCTTCTTTACACCAGTTTCCATTTTCTTTACACCAGTTTCCAACACCAGTTTTCCTTCTTGACACCAGTTTCCATTTTCTTTACACCAGTTTTCCATTTCTTTTAAGCCATTTTACACCGGTTTTCCCACTTCTTTAAGCCACTTTGCGCCAGTTTCCACTTCTTTAAGCCACTTTCCCCAGGGAAACTCGCGCGAGTTTCTTGGATTATATACATAGGAAGGGGCAGGAGCGAAGGAGGGCGAGGATTTGGTAAACACAGTAACACGGCGCTCGAAGAAACACAAAGCATGATTTAATTTTCTACCTGATGTCAATGTAACGAACAATTGTACGCAAACGGAAGAAACACTTAGTATCGTGTGGAATTCGAGGTTGTGTTCAGAATAGTTTCATCCATTGGTATCTCAAATTGACATCCGAGGTATACCACCGCCAAATCCCAGTGGAAAGCCGAGGAGCACGGGCGCCAACCGTATCCGTCTCCAGGCCGAAGGTTCCGGAGTAGAGTGCACCAGCCGCTGTTGGAGGATTGAGTCGATTTGCAGATGAGGGGCAGGCCGAAAAAGGAAACCGCTGAATTCGGAAAAAGAAGTCGCCACTGTCAGGTCGTCGACAATCGCAAGACTTCTGCGGAAGGGAGGCGAATACGGGTGTCGGGTTTGAGTCCTTTCGAGAGCGCGGCAGTGCTCGCCCGAAAGACAAAATACCAAAACAACAAAGCTGAATGTAAAACGAACAGCGACGCTGCAGATGCGCCAAGAAAAGATGACACTGGAGAAACAAAGAAACATGAAACGCACTGTTTCTCACACTGCTCTCCCCACTCCCACTCGTAACTGCTATACCGCGGCATTGGATTGGGCGCGGATGTCGAGTGAGTATGAATTAGAGCGGTACCCTCGTGGGTCAACATGCCCAAGAAGATTTCAAAGTACCATCTCTGAAAATCCGCATCTTCAGTCCTCCTGCAAGCGAAGATTCCTGTGAAGGTCCTCTATTACTAACGGTATTTCCAGACGTTGGGCAGCACGGCAACGAAACGGCTGATCCCACTACACACCCCTGTTGGTGATTTTTTACCTCGATTGATTATGGGTTCGCCCTGGCCTGAATCTGACAGTGTGAAAAAGCCGCTGGGCCCGTGAAGGCTGACGCCAGCGTAAACAGGTGTTCCAAAACAATGGTGTGTGGGTTTGCAATTGTAGGTTGAGTTTTCACCCCGACAGAATCGGGGTGAAATCCCCCCTGAGCCCCTGAAATCACCATCTAATCGACCTCACGAGCAAGAAACCAACCTATTTGACAGGAAACAATTATTTCGGCCTGCATCGAGTTCAGAGCCAGCGGATTCACTAAATCAAAGGTGCGCCCATTTTGAATGAGGAAAGAAACCGAGTAAACTTGCTTACTACGGAATGAAATGAATTTTGAAGCCGGCGCAGACGTCAGAGTAAACACTCGTTGAGGTTCAGCGTTCGACACGAACAAAATCTGAGAGAAACTCGGTACAGGAGTACAGGGGTTATGGACCTATAACACATTTGTAACAAGTCAACAAAATGCCCCGTGAGGAAAGCAGAAACCAAACCTGTGTGCAGCCTTGCTTGACCCACCGAGAAGGCTCGTTCACGCGACTTAGCAAGCTGTGGCAAAATTATTTAGGTCAGTCAAGCTCACGAATGAAACAAGGCTGACCTAATTACCGTCCCGATTGAGTTGAGCTTAAGGAGTTCACTGAATCAAAGGGCCCAATGAATTGAACCTATACATTCCGGGATTAGAGAGATAGGGAATTGCGGTAAGAACTCGTATATCGAATATATGGATCAACGTTAGAGTTTGTTTGAGTTGCGAGGAAGAAAAAAGAGGATGATCGTACTTGACTATTCAGGCGCGGGCAGTCGAACCCCGTGCCGCGAGATATACGTTAATTTGGACCCACATGCGCGGTGTGCTGTACGCCATGCGCTCAATGCCTGAATCACACCGGGGTCTGAATGAGTACAGTCGGGACGAGAGCGGCGTCGCAATTATTTCCGTGTCCGGGCTTGTGAGTCTGTCTTAGATTTCGAGTAAGATGGAATCTCAATAATCTGAAAGACGTACGGACACAGAGGAAATCCCACACATGGACAATGTTCAGAATCCCGAGATGAGGGTCAAAAGAACACGACATTGACGGCAACTCGGAGTTTAAAAGCACAATAGTAATCCTGGTACTACACGCGATCAGCCGATAGCCCGGAAAGAAGTGGAACAGCACAAAAACAGTAAAAAAAGGACGGACTGTGCTGTCGCGCTGCGGTACAGGGCAGGCTCTATGCCTTGAGGAGTCCATTTAATTCAAGTTGATGGCAGGGGAGGTAAACTAATAATTGCACGCCTGGCGCACAGGTAGACGATCTAAATTCGAGTTTCAGCCTTCCGGGAGGTACTACATTGCAAAGATGTTCGTGTTACAAGGAATAGCATCTCCGCGTCCCACCAGAATAGCGACCCAACAACGAGCTTCGGGCAAAAGATAAGGAACACAAGGACAAGGAGCAGAAGCAAGCGAAATACGACGACAGCATATACGCTCGAGTTCCTGCATGCCTTGGCGAATAACCCGACAAAGGCCGAGTTCGACGTCATCGGCGGAGAAGAGGACCAACATTCAGCACATTATTTATGTAACAGCGGAATAGGGTGCGAATTGGAAGTGCGCCCATCCCAACGAAATCCAGCCCCCATGCCCGTTGGAGGTTTAATATTGCTCAGACATATAGCGTGGAGGGTGCTGTGTCGGGATTGCTCTCACCAAAAATTCGATTGACGACAATCCACCTGAGCGAAATTTAAAGTGAGCTCGACGACGGGGTTCGCGAACGTTTTCAATGTAGAATTTCCATTACTTGCGGGAGATGCGAGATCATTGGTCGTGGCGGTAAGGAAGGAAGAGGAGCGGGCGTCTAATCAAACTGACATCATTTGATCGATGGACGCTTAGCTTCTCTCGCCACCATCTCGCCCTACTGCTTTCTGCCGCCCCATTTTCTGACGCTCCGAGAACTCGCCCATTGCCGCATCTACGTCCGGCATGTTGCTCTGCGCCTCGCGCTCGCCCACTCAGCGATGAGCTCACCAGCCTCAAAGCGGCGGTGGCACACTTCCAGTAGTCTCTAGTACAGGAATGGAAAGAACGATGCCCCCGCAATGCGCAGTCGATGGGACATGCAGCAGAGGCGCGTATTCTATCCAGTCATGTTTCCTCCGACATGCTGCTTACATTACATCGTTTTTCAGCTCGAGGCACCAGGGCGTCGGGTTTGTCGGGTGCGGGCTAACACCGCATTTACTCTGCGAAGGTGCTACTGATACGCACTCACCATGCGAGCCTCGGCCCTCTCCGACTTCTGCATGCCATCCCTCTGCTCGCGTCTATCACCGAGACTCAAGCCGATCGATCACGGGCAACAGCGATGGGCCGCCCCGCGCTGTAGACGCGGATGCAGAAGACGCATTACCTCGCGAGGATGAAATTCATCGTCTGGACGGGTTTCAAGTCCATGGCCTCACAATAGCATTCAGGAGCAGCCCGAGCATCAGCGCCCATGCGTCTGGGTCGGGATCGGGGTCGGCGTATGGCGAGGCGGATCGCAATCAAGCGCATCGGTACATGCGTCTTCGCACGCAGGCCCACGTACCTTTCCTCCGCCTCCCGAGCCGCCGTAGCAGCTGCCCCACAGCAGTAGGCGGCCCTTCGCGCGTGCCGATTCAAATTCCGGGCGGAGAGGCGTACCTGTATCCGAGTTAGCCATGCTGCTCACGCCACGACGGCGATCAGTATCGATACCGGTGGGGGTGCGGGCGGGGGCTACACCTCGCAAAGCAACACGTCGAGTCCAGCGAGCTATGCGGGGCCGTCGGCGAACTCGCATTAAGGCGGGTCGAGTGCGTCACAGTCAAATTACGGCGGATATAATATAGGAAGATGCTCGACGAACTACCCCAGCACGTCCCCCGCCCACGCATACACCTTCAAGCTTCTCCATCGCCTCTTCCTCCCCGTCAAACGCTTACACCCCGACTTAGACACCATTCTCCAGCACGCCCCATTTGACGCCCAGCAGCACGTCGGTCCACTGCACCTCCGCCCCTGGCCTGATGCCCCTGTGCCTGCCGTACGCCTATGGCTCATTGTACGAGTGGGATTCTCAGATCGGGGAGAGTACGGATAAGGAGTGGTGCGTCGTCTCTCGTTTCGTCCCCCATTTCGGCTTTCGAGCTCCATCTTCGTGGCTCTCCATTAGTATGGAGCGAACGGGCGATCCGACCGTCTGGAACGCGTTTTGCTTCCCTATCGCGGCTCCATCTCTCTCCATTCATTTGTTTCCCTTCGAGTTCGACGATACTGACGATTCCTCTGTTTTTTTATATTTATTTCTTTGCTCTGCCGCGCCGATTACATTCGGATTCACTCTACCCGCCTCCTGTAACGCCTCCCGCCCTGTCTCTCCGTCTTGCATTCCACTCTCGACTGGCTCCGCCTTCGACGACTTCCTTTTTCGGTAGCATCATGACGTCACCCTTTCTTGCTTCCATCCTTCAGTTCGATATTTCTCGTCCGCCGCCGGGCTCTGCTGCCCCGGAACCTCGGGTTGTGTATGATGGGTGGTGGGTTACTGCTAGCTAGTTCGGTGGTGTGGTAGGACGGGCCTGGATTGTGGTGGCTTCCGTCGGTGGATCCGTACTGCCCCGGTTCTGGCAATTCTATCGAAATCACGCACGACTACGACCACGACTCTGGCTACGTCTTCATGTCATTCCCGCTCCCCGTTCCTCGCACCCATAATCACCATCCTTGCATATATCATATATCGACACGTCGTCTTCTACCTTCCTTTTGCTACCCTATTTATCCCGCTTCGTACTCCTATATTTCTCTGCCTCGTACCCCGCCGCCCTCGCTCCTAGCTATCTAATCCGAGAATCTGGTGCCACATTCCAGGATTAGATAGCTAGGCCAGGCGCGGTATGTTCTCGCGGCCTCTCGATCTGCGTTTCGGGAATTGTGGGTAGGCATTGAAGACACCACGGCTTTTTTTATGTGAAATACTTTCCTTTCCTCACCGAATATTCACGTCCGTCTCTCCAACGCTTGCGAAACTGCGCTCCAGGGCTTTTCACATTCCCGGGAATCGAGTTCTCTGCTGCTCTGCGTTCAATCCTTGGACAGCCTTCGGCCCACTGGGTTAGTTGTTCGGAATAGTGAATATTTACTTCATTGCGTTCAGGTCATAAATAGATTGTGCGTTTCTCTGGGCTCAATCTTTGGACAGACGTTAGCACTCTGAATCAGTTGTTCGGAAATATTTGCTTTCAAATAAATAGACCCGACAGCTGCGTGGGTCTCTTTATGGCCTGGACGCAGTGCTTGGGATCAACCGCAGTAAGTTCAATTGACTATTCAGGTCCCAGCAACAATTTGAGAAACTCACGTCGCGCTTTCTGTGACTCGGAGCCGAGCCTGCACCGCGGCGAGCAGAGCCCGCACCTCAGCCCAACATTCACGAATTACTTGCGCCGCGACTCCACCTTCATCCGCATCCACGGCGCTAAGGGCTCTAGGAATCGTGCGTACAGTAAAGCGGGGTAGATATCGAGGAATCCTGCGACAACTCCAGACCCTCTTATTTAGCAGTCTTTAACGTTGAACTCGCAGCACATGTTGTGTGGTGGGAATTTACATGTGGGTTTAAGCGACGGGGAAACGACGGTGATTTCGAGAAACATGCGTCAATTGAAATGTTCTTCGCCTCGGTCTGAACACGCCGTTCTTTTGTATGCAGTGCTCCCAAATCGCTGATACTCCCGGGCGTCGGCTACAGCGGTACCGAATATTCATGCTTCTCTCGCAGGCATGTATGGTCCAGATTCCTGACTGAATGCATTTTTATTCCCGGTGTCGGCGTCAAATTTAAAATGTGATGATAGTCGAGTTGATTCACCCGGTTGACTCATCGTTCAATACAGCAAGTCCTCGAGTGATCTGAACGAGCGCTCCGCGGGTCGCTCTACAATATTACTGCTTCTCCCGTCCGCTGCGAGTGTAGGCAGTAATTATGGCATTTGAATGCAGCAAAATTCAGCGAACATTTCATAAGCGGGTGCCAACGCAACACCGACTCCGCCTTCCATTTCAAGTCACCGATGGTGGTTTGTATA
Source organism: Mycena olivaceomarginata (assembly GCA_029378375.1). NCBI lineage: Eukaryota > Fungi > Basidiomycota > Agaricomycetes > Agaricales > Mycenaceae > Mycena > Mycena olivaceomarginata. Next base: position 46,497 of record JARKIC010000725.1, on the reverse strand, counting down.
AATACCATGATGCGGGGAAGCATCGCTCCTCATCTACCCCTCAGACATGCAGTCTTTCTTCCTCCTCCTCGCAGCAGTTCTCGGTGCCAGCGCCGCCGTCGCGCCCCATGCGCCGCTGGTAATCAACACCCCGTGCGCCGTCCCCCTCTCTCATTCCCTTGCTCCTGTACTTAACGCTTTCTGCGCAGAGTCAGTGCAGGTACGTTCATATTTCGTCTCGCTTCTGGCACCGCTAAATCCGTCCGCAGCACAGTGCGAGCCCCTGCTGATCACTTGGTCTGGTGGAATCCGTGCGTCTCCTTGTTCCCTCGTTGTGCGGATTCCTTACATATTTGATATTTGGATTTGCAGCCCCCTACGTTATGGTAAGTCACTTCCTGGATTGTCCCAAGGGTCCTGATTGACTTTTTCCTTCTTTGTTCTCAGGCGTAAGCACGTGTGTTGCCCGAGATTCCTCACGTTAACCACGATCGTTCATCAGCGTTCAAACCAACCCTATCCAGCCGCTGCCCATCTCTGGTACTGATGTCACTACCGACACCAGCTTCAACTGGATAGTCAATGCCACACTTGGTACGGAACTGCAGTATCCTGTCCATAGATGCTCGACTGACGTCTCCGCCCCCTAGGGCAATCTCTCGTCCTCTTGGTCACGGACGAGGAGAACGGGAGCCTCCACACCGTTTCAAGTGCGCCGTTCACCGTCATTCCCGGCGGTGCGTCGTTTGTTGGCTCAGATTTACTCATTCGCTGACTTGCGCGATCATAGCCGGAGATGGTTGCATCAATGGCAACTGAGTCGGGGTGGGCTCTTCGTACGCGCTGGAGTAAAAGTAGCAGCAACAAACAGAGACCAATTCTCCGAACGACGTATATAGACTCGGAGGAAATGACTAAGTAGGTCCGGCATGTCACGCAACAACGCAACTTCGTCGACCCACGACACCGACAGCCACCCGTTCAACGAGTGCAGTTGGCCTCAGCGTCAAAAAGTAATGACTCACCAATCGAGAATTTGGCTGTGTACGTAGATCTACCGTTCTTTAAGATTTTGCTCATTCGGCAGTGCCCATCACGTTGCGCATGTGGAGTTTCTTCTCCATAAGGATTAATTCACCTGCTTTTGTCTTGCGCAGTGCCCTCATGATCTACTACGGACTGCGCGGTCAAATTTCTCTTTTCCTGAGCTGCCTAAATTGGTCGACCTCAGCTTGCGAGGCAGCTGCGTTTTTTACACCCACGCAGACGCTAGGCCCCTCAAAAGAACAAACTCCATCAATACTCCTTGCTTTCGTTCCCCATCATTGCCGCCGAAATTATCCCTCGCTGCTGCCTCGGTCGCAACATGCTCACACACCACACTCTCTTGGGCCCATTGATTCAAGTGCTACCTCAAATTCCAAGCCGCAAGACCTCATCAATAAATATTTTCTCCGAGGACTACACAAAACATGGGAGCTCGAGACATCGCAACAACGTCGTATCAGATGGACATGCCCGATCCTACAACTTGACATCAAGACCGGGCTGCTTGCATGTACGACCTGGGACTGAAGTTGGCTAGTACTCGTGCCATGCACATTTGAATACAACACATATTTCCACTGAATCTCTGCCGCTTCCTAACTCTCTCTGAAATCTACATACCTGTTGGCCACCAGATTCGATGTTCTCCCACTTAGCGCTGCGCGACTCGGTCAATGTGGAGGCTCCGAGGCGGGCTATGGACCTGGTGAGTATCTCGTCATGCTTCGACTCTGTCCTTTTCCCTCGAGTTTCCTTGCGCGAGCCTTCCCTACCTCCTGGCCTTCTAATTTACGTCTCCTTTCTGTGTTTCACAGTCTGCACACCCTCGCTTTTTTTCTTCGAGTTTTCCTACTGCCTAGATAGCAGGCAAGGAGCCCAGAACATGCGGACATTTCCATACCTGTCCGAATTTCTGGTATCTCATATGCACCGTTTACTCTCCCGGCATTCGAATGTATTACCTCAGGCTCCTCGGTGGCTCTGATCCTTCACCCACGAATTCCTAACTCGGATCGGAAGCAACCTCTACTTCGGCGAGTCAACTTGATTCGCAGACTCTTGATTATTAGAGCTGTATTCATTCCTGTTGTTCCGTAATTCATTCAACAAACGTACGGGATGAGTTTTTTTAATTGAATACTTTCGACTGATATTGTCGGAGCGAAGCGGAGACCAGTCTTGTTTAAGTGTGTTTATTCGCTTCCTATCAGGATTTCTGCCACATATTATGGTCAACCGAGTCCTGAAATGCGCGTCGCTCCGTCGGGGGTCACAACCGTCACGGTGAGCGACAACCGGTTGGGTTTAGCGCCGTGGAAGAAGGGGAAATAAAAATACGCTGCATGAGCCGGCAGTTAAAAGGACATTTCAAGTGGGCGCTCTAGCAGAATATCGACAGGAGTACGCGAAGCTCGAGTACCTGTGTCGCGCGTAGTTACACAATGTGAGACACAGGCGCTGAATGCCAGGTGGTGCATAGACACTTGAAGGATGACAATGCGATGCGGCACGATAGTCCCGGAAGTTTGGACTCGGAAGGAGCAGTTGGAACGAAGGTGAGCGGGCAGAAGAAACAAAAGCAAGGGATGGGAAATGAAGCGCGCGGAGCTCTGCTCCAAGCGACACGCTCAAGCAGCGCAGAACACAGCGGAGGGTCGGCCACCCATGAGAAACTGGACAAGAACACTCATTCTGCGCAAGAAAAACGGAGGAAAAGGGGAGGCAAAGTAATGGAGAACGAGAACGCACCGTAAAGCCGCAAAATCCATCGCTATTTCGCCATGCTTCGTCTTTCATGCGGTGGGCGGCGCAAGGAAACGAGGGTGACGACGGCGCTGTGCATACGCCGGAAGGAGGGAGAAGTCCGGCCAGTATGTCACTGAACCAAAAATGTAGGGGCCCAGCGCTCATTTATCTCTCTAATCCCAGAACATGGAAACCACATTCTCCGATTAGAAGATAGCTGACATGTTCTGGGTTCGAGTGAGTATTAGAGTATGGATAAAATGTGTTGCAGAACGGAAACGCGACATGGGGCATGGAACTAGCCCGATGAAAGCAGAATTTTGATTTGGAGGAAGCGCAGGACGGTCCTGAGGAGTTTAATAGATAGCAGATGAACTACGTGACTATTGAGTCTGAGAAGAAGTAGTTACGAAATCGAATGAAAGTGACTCCGACCCACCTCTAAGCTTTTATTGAGGCACTGGTTGTGGGCCTGGTGGCGGGCGCGGCGGAAGATCTAAGAGAAAGGTTGGTCCGGATTTTTTTTGAAGCATGATTTACAGACTCAGGAGCGAATAATAGGCGAGGCTTACCTAGGCGCATAAATGAGAGCAAAGAACCGAAGCAGCTTGCCGTCCGAGTAAATCGAATCGCCCCTGCAGTATAAATCGGATGCTGTGGCCATTGAAAGGACAGGGTCCGAGTCACACTAACTCGTATCAAAGGTCAGAACGAGGGCTTTATATTTTACTAGACGAAAGGACGTACTGCCGGTGATTTACTTCGGACTCGCCCCAGGGGCCTGAAGGGGGGGGAATGAAATAAAGTAGGAAACAGGAGTTGAATTGAAGACGGTATGCAAAACTTGCGAGGTGAAATGTCTTCCACATTCATCAAAAGGGACGCCTGTTGAATTGGAGAGGTTGTTTCATGCCAGAAAGCAAAATCTTTTGCATTAGTGCGGTCTGTACTGACTACATTAAGTAAAGTTGCACGGGTAGCGACAATTCGGAAGCAGTTACGTCGAGTGGGGAGATGTAGAGGGAATATCCGGAAGAGAGGAAACACGGTGCGTGGATTCGAGCGCGACGGACGAAGACGGCCCGGATAGAGACAGCATGGATGGGGCGCGATATCGCCGGGACGACGTGGAGGTGCGACGTGGGGACGCGAGCGGGGTGTGCGGTGTGCGTGCATGTGGATCAAGGGGTGAGCGGCGAGCACGCTGGGTGGAGACACGGTGCGCGAGGTGACGCGCGGAAGGTGCAAACGGGGATTGGACACGTCAAGCAGGGTGGGACCCGCGCAAGGGCGGTTTGGCGGCGCTGATCGGACGTGAATAATGCGCGACGGGCGGAGGCGTGCGAGTACGGACACAGGAGAGACGCAGGAAGTGCAACGCGGCAGGGAGGGAGTGGCTACGCAGGCACAGCGGCGGGTAGGTGCGGTGGCGGTGTGGTTGCGAGATGCGATGGTACTGCGGCGACGTGGGGCGAAGAAGGGACGGGACGAGACAGCAGAGGGGACGCAGGACGGAAACGGGTGCGCAGCGTGGTCGCAGGACAGGAAGAGCTTGGCAACGAGCAGGCGGTTGTGGGCGGGTGGCGACGCGGAGGCGGGACACGGCGGGCGGGCCAACACGGCCGCAGGTGCTGTGGCGTGGTCGCGAGGAAAAAACACACGGGGCGGGGCGGAGTGGAGGCAGGCAAGGGGAGTCGGTGTAGCAAGGGACGGGATGGGGCGTGACAGCGCGGAGGGGCGCGCGGGTGTGGCTGGGGGAAAGGAGCGGGGGCGTAGGGCCGGGAAAAGCGGCGCGATGCGGAGCCGTGCGGGAGGCTACGATGCAAGGAGGGCATGCGTGAGGGCACTACAGGGAGGAGACGCAGAAGCGGGAAGTAGAGGTGGCACGGTAGTGTCGTAGCGAGTCCGCAGGGGCAGCATGCGATGGGGGTGCGTGAGGCGGGCAGCGAGCGGCGGGTGCGGGGAGAGGGCAGGGGTAGAGCCGGGACCGCGGGTATACAGTACATAAACCTAGGAGCGTGGGGAGAGGGTTGTGCGCGGCTGTGGGAAGTGGATGCGTGACTGTGAAGTGCGTGCGCGAGCACCGTGCATGGGTGTGGGACGTGCGTAGCGCGGGCAGCGGACACGGGGAGCGGGCGTTAAGGAAGGGGCATGTGCACGGGGGTGGTTTGGGATGTGGGGGCGCACGGGCACGCACGGGCACGCACGGGCAGACGGGGGTGACGTGGCACGGGCCAGGGCGCGTGCGGAGTGGCTGGTGTTAGGGTTATGGGAGCTGTGGCTCTCGGGGGAGCAGTGGCGGGTGGGCGTTGAATGCAGGGGCGCGTAGGCGGTGTGTATGATGTGCGGGACGGATGGGGGCGGCATAGGAGGGTGCGTAGCGAGGACGCGCAGAAGGGAGGAGCAGCCGGAGAGCAGTCGGGGACAGGCATACCCGCGAGGGAGGGGGGCGGGGGCGGTCCCGGGCGAAACGCGCGCGGCAGGATGCGCGGGGAGGGCCATCGGCGAGATGGACACGGGATGGGACGAGCAGGCCAATGCGATGCGGAAGCGTGGGGAGCGTCGGGGGTGCGCGGGACAGGTGTGGCAGCGAAGTGTGCGGTAGGCGGCGCAACGGTGAGCGCAGGCAGGCGCGGTGAGCCGAAGGGGAGGCGGGAGCGCGCAGACGTGACGTGGCGCGGGACGGCGGCGGCTACGGCGGCGGCTACGAGCAAGGCAGCAAGGGAGACTGCGCGGTGGCGTTGGGTTGGCGGGGCGGGACGAACGTGGCAACGGTGAAGCTGCCAGTGGTTGGACCGGCTCGATCGTTGCGGAGGTCAGCTCGGGAAAAAAAGACGAAGAAACGTACCGTTGTATAATTAAGATGCATGCCTAAGTATGGGCGGTTCCTTTGCCGTGCGCTCCAGGCCGATGCCGCCCCAAATTCAAGCCAGGCGCTGCCCCAAGATCCAGGAAAAAGGCAGAAACCAAAACGGGGCGTCGCGAGACAGAAGCCATCCCGCTCGCCACCAAATCCCAGGTTTGAGTCTTTAGGTGGCGCGCGGGTGGGGAAGACTTGATTGTCTCGTGGTATTGCCCTGCTGCTGTTTTTGACCGGACACTTCGTCGTTGTTGCCGCTCATCGGAAAATTGGATGTTGGGCGGCTAGAGGTCGAGGAGAGGTTGCAGGGAACACAATTGAGTACGCGCGATCGTCAGGCCGAGATTGGACCGGGAAATGAGGCCAGAGAGGGTTCCAAGCGCCAGGTCGTAGGAGGAAGCAAGAGGTGATGTGCATCAAACATCGGGAAACAAATGCACAGCTTCTCTCTGCACATCGAACATTTTAGCCTCAAGGTCGGTAGATTGAGCTGGAAAGTGAGATATGTTGTCAAAGAAAAAGGCTAGCATCTCAAGTAAATAAAATCGAACTGAAACGCTCCCTGACTGAGCTGGAAGCAATTTACGTAGCTGACTGGTTGAATGCCGGACAGATTCGTGTGGGTAGGGTCTATAGAATGAACAGTGCTCGTTAGACATTTTAAGCCAGCCCCGATGTCCTTGAACCGGATACAATCTCGTGACGCGGGACGATAACGGGGCAGGGCGAGGGAGGCTTGCAATAAAACCCAAACGAAAGGTGTGTGTATCACGACATCGCAGTTGTTGAACAGCCGTTGGAGTCAGTCTTCCAAAAGAAATAGATTCCAAAGGTGTGAATACAATTAAGACAAGATACGAAGTTCTGAAGGGATATCAAAGGAGCGGCGTCAAATAAAGACGGGCAGAGAATCAGGCGATGCATGTGCGGCGTAACCTGAATTCTGCAACGTAATCTGGATCTTCAACGTCTTAGAGTTCAAGATGTTGGGCATCACATGCCAGGACTGCTGGGACATTTCCCTGAAGATCCTTGTCCAAGTCTAGGCCTAGGTATTTTTTTTTGATGCTGACCCTCTTCTTGCCTGGTAGACATTTTTTGCATGTCTTGAGTTATTCAAGCTGTCACTATTGTATTTCCCTCTTCCTCATTCTCTCTTTATCCTGCTTAGTGCATGTTCTCCCCACCCCACCCTTCGGTCGGATTCCAACGTCTTACCTGACCCAAACATATTAGCCGAGAATGTGCAGCGTGATTCCTTGCACCAAACTCCCATGACCAATGCAACAACCTTGAACTCCGCTGCCAAGAAAGTCATTGCCATAATAGAGAGGTTGCGCACAAGCCATATGAGCCATCTGATGGCTTTTTTTGCGGTGCGTAAATATATGGCTAATGGCTTGTATGGCTTTTCACATCCCGGATGACTTTTGTTGATAAAGGATGTACATTGTAGTATGTGCTCATGCATTTCACACCCCCCTTCAGGCTTGGATGGCTTCCTAACACAGGACAAAAAAGCCGGAAGGTTGAATTTTGAGTCCAATTGAGGGCCTGACCACCGAAGCTAGATGCCAACTAGAATTTGGGAATCATAGATGGGCTGCCTGTGAGCCTGCCTGTAAAAAAATATTCAATTTATGGCCCCATTTACCGTGTCGCAACGGTTGCGACACTAGAATACAAAGAGCCTGTCTATACATCTCTCTCTTTATAAAATTAAGCATGTCTGAAGCCTTTTCGAACTCCGCCATCAGCTCTAACCTTTTTCGTCGAGCTCTCTGTTTCCACTCATGCCGTGCCTGCTGCGGCCGCGTTCCGACCGTCGCTTGACATGTACAGCCTCGCAAGTCTAGAAAAATGGGTTGTCTTGAACGCTCGGTCTGTGATTTGAATTTATTTTCATTGGATTTTTCACACAATACAACTTTGTTCTACAGTTTCAGTTCACACCAGAGGAAGGGGATGCGAGGCCGCGAAGCGGCCGAGCAGCCGCTTGTAATATTCGATTTATGGCCCCATTTACTGTCCTATTCACCGTGTCGCAACGGTTGGGACACACCACAATATGGAGAGCCTGCCAGCAAAATATTCAATTTATGGCCTATTTACCGTGTCGCAACTGTTGCGACACCACAATATGGAGAGCCTGCCTGAAAAAATATTCAATTTATGGCCGTATTTACCGTGTCGCAACCGTTGCGACACCACAATATAGAGAGGGGAGCATGCCTGTACAAAATATTCGATTTATGGCTCCATTTACTGCCCTATTCACCGTGTCGCAACGGTTGCGACACTACAGTACAGATCCTGCCTGTGAGCCAGCCTGTAAAAAAATATTCAATTTATGACCCCATCCACCGCCCTACCCACCGTGTCGCAACGGTTGCGACACCACAACAGAGAGCCTGCCTGTACAAAATACTCAGTATATTGCCCTATTTAGTGTCGCAACAGTTGCGACACCACCATACAGAGCCTGCCTGTACAAAATATTCCTATTCATCACCGTGTCGCAACGGTTGCGACACCACAATACAGATCCTGCCTATGAGCCTGCCTGTAAAAAATATTCAATTTATGGTTTACCATGTCACAACCGTTGCGACAACCACAGTACAGATCCTGCCTATGAGCCTGCCTGTAAAAAATATTCAATTTATAGCCCCATTTACCATGTCGCAACAGTTGCGACACCACGATATAGAGAGCCCCGCCATACAGAGAGCCTGCTTGTCCAAAGAGCCTACCTGTAAAAAATATTCAATTTAAGGCCCCATTTACCATGTCGCAACCGTTGCGACACCACAATATGGAGAGCCTGCCTGCAAAAATATTCAATTTATGGCCCTATTTACAGTGTCGCAACCGTTGCGACACCACAATACAGAGAGGGGATGCGTGTACAAAATTTTCGATTCATGGCTTCATTTACTGTCCTATTCACCGTGTCGCAATGGTTGCGACATCACAATACAGAGAGCCTGCCTGTACAACATATTCAATTCATTTCCCCATTCACTGTGTCGCAATGGTTGCGACACCGCATTCACAGAGAGCTTGGGCTTCTTTTAGAGTATTTCTAGACTCCCAAGCCATCTAGCATATTGCCTGTTAAATGTGTCGCAACGGTTGCGACACGGTGCTCATGTAGGTGTTGGGCTTGCCAGCCATCCAACACACTGCTTGTTAGACCTCATGTGCATTTGACTTTTCTCCGGTGCACCCCCCGATCACCCCACTGCCACCCCCAGCACCTCATTATAGAGGAAGGACATGTTATGCCTTTGAGTCCCCTCACAACCACTAACCCCAACCCTAGTAGGCCCCACAGCACAGCTACTGTTGTACTGTGTACACACAGAGCTGAATGATGGAAACCCTAGCATAGGATTCCGTCAAATCCCTACCCTGTGCTTTTTCCCCATAATAACCCTAACCTAACCCACGATTTACGCGGCCAGCGCAGGGCTCTCGCCCAGAGGTACCACCGAGGGACCTCGCCCCCTACTCTCGTAGCACTGCCAGTGGGCTGTTTAGCCACCCAAACCCCCAAATCCGCACCAAACAACGTCACCATCTTGTCTCGCCATTTTCACACTTTGCTACTCTGTTTTTCATCGAATTTTACGCTCTACGGCTTGGGACCGAAGTCCACATTTTGTTCTCATCCTTCACTCGACTGCTACCTGGATCACTGACCCAAATCAAGAACCTACGCACCGGGTGTTCTCCCCTTCCACACCGCATAGCCAGCGCGCACTCGCCACCAGCGCTCAAAATCTCGCACACACTAAACCCCTGGCGAGCCCGCAACGTATCCGCATCGGGCACGGGGAATGAGTTGCGACTACTGCGCAGACCAAACCAAACTGGTGCATGCAGGCCAGGAGTTGGGTCATCTCGCTCCACGTTCACGCCAGCAGAAAAGCGACTCCTCCCGAGTCGCTAGTAGCACTCTCCGACAGATCGCGAATTAACGGAGGCATACCGCGTGCATGCGCCCACGAAGAGGATCACGAATCCCGGCAACGGCAGATCCTATCCTCCGTCCGAAGAGAGGATAAAATACGGCAGGTAATGAAGTGGAACGATGAAGACTCACGATATCCAACACCGGATGCTGCCATCTGAGAGAGAGGAACCACGCTGTTCACACAGGCGGAGGGATGAAATGGGGTATGATTAGCAGCTATTGAAACTTGAACCACGAACTAAGGCGGGAGGGAGGAATGGGCTGGATCATCACCTCTTGTACGTTTTCCTGCGTGTGAAGCAATTAGTATTAGAAGTAGACCAAGGAAGAAAAAGGAAAGAATTCACGGGCAAGGATAGCAGTGCTACGAAGGAAACGAGCACTTGCGCGACCATTCCAGCGGGAGAATGCTCCGTATGCCGGCTGATAAACGACAAATTCAAACAGGCAGCAAGACGTCGAGCCACACACAACAACTCCGTGGAATCACTTGATCATCGAAACGACCTCCAGCACAGTTGAATTGGTCTGGGACTTGGAGAGGGCTTCTTTCCTGCCCGCCTCACCAGAGTAAAATGGAAGGGCATGCGTACACTCATAGGATGGTGGGATAAAACATCTGTGCCCCGCGATCAGCGTATTTCCACTTGGGTGGGTTGAGAACAAGATCGTGGCGGATGATCTATGACCCACAAAGTGGCTAGCGTCGGATGATTCGACTGCGAGCGAGAAGAGGGAAGCGGGAAAAGGAGAGCGAGCAGGAAAGGATTGGGTGCTGGGGAAACGAACGTGAAGACATAGCACGTAGATTGGAAGCCCAGAACCACGAACGAAAAATAAGAGCGCAAAGAAAAGCTCAGGGAGTAGCTAACCTGGGTTTTAAATAAACCCTCGGCGTATTTATCTACCCACTATCGGTTTGGGAGTACGAGATTCATTTGACGGGCACGCGGGACCACTAACTAGCTGCTTGAAAGCCAAACTGTGCTACACCGCCATTCGAACTTTTTGTTTTCGGAATATTGGCGGCCAACAATTCGAAAATGTGTGATGGAATATGTGGAGGATGTCACTCTAACATTTTTGAAAACCTTTTGGGCATAAACATTTCCGAATCATTGTGACAACATTGCAGAAATTGAAGGAAGATAACAGGATGTGTTTCTCAGCAGCACTGAACAGTTGGATCCCACTGGACTCGTCAATTCTCGTGGTTAAAAGATCCGCTTGAGATTCACTCGATTTGACAGACAGATGGTCCGTGCGCATCAGACCAAACACAAACAATGTTGATGGATCCACAATCATTTCTCCCTCTCCCTCTTTCCTCCCTCTGCCCTTTCCTCCACCTCTCCTCGTTCTTCACCCATATTGGTAGCCCGGACCAAGCTTTTCAACCACATGCAACCCCAGTGACACCAAGACACCGCAAGTCTTGCCGAGGGCCCCAATCCGCAACACGTCAACAGCGGAGTCCGCAAGGTCTGGTCGCTTTCAAGTTCCCTTCCAAACACGTCCTCGGGTCTTCAAAATGGCCTTAGCAAGCTATCAAGCATAATTTTCCCCCAAGCACTTGCGCACAAGATCTTGATCAAACAAGTGGCTGATCTGTCAACACTCTGGCTTGCATTGCTCACACGCCACCGGGTTCGCGCAACTCCCTCAAACATTCGACATCTCATCAGCTGACTGGCATTGTTGTGAGAACCGGCTGGTTGACCACGCAGTTAGCTGGAATTCATAGAGAGTACAACATGTAGTCAGTTGCATGTTTTGTCGTTTGATTGGTTCATTATATATTTTTATTCGGAATTACTGGATTGGGCAAAGTGAAGTCACCGAAATACCAATGAAACCAGAAAAAAATGTTTGGGACAACATCTCTCAAACATTCAAGTTTGGGAAGCCTTGAGGGATTCAACACTTTATTTTGACTACGTTTCGACAATGTTTTGGCAAGGTTTGGTCAAATCCATCTGTCAAACATTTCATACGAACGGCGGTGTAGGGGCGCAATCAGCATGTCTCAACCGCCTAATGGTCAGCGATCCGCCAAGCGTTCAGCGCCGGATGATTTGACTCTGCAGGAGAAGAGCGGGAGAGAGGGGAGTAGGCAAGGAAATCAATATTGGGCGCTGAGGAGGCGAAGACGGGGCTTCACGCACATGAGAAGGCGTCAAAGCCGCACATGAAAATAATCCTCGAGGCGTGCGCAGAGGAATTGAGGTGCAAGGAGTTGAGGACAGAGAAGTGTAGACTTCCGGTAGGGTTCAGGTTGGCAACGGTAAAGCTATTCTCCGGACTCCAGTCCAAGAACTTCAAAGGCGTGGAGGATCACTTACCCTCCGCCAGACAGAACATGTACATCGTGTGCGCCAAACGCGACCGTGAAATTGGAGTTGAGGGCTCCTCCTGGTTGTTTGAGACATCCGGAATTTACAGGGCTCCTCGAGATCAAACAGTTGAAGCTTCTGTTCCCGCATGAAAATGCTGCATATATCTTGATATCCTCGTTCACCGTCTTTGTGGCGAAGTGAAGCACCTGATAATTGTGATAGCACCAGAGGAACTAAAATCAACAGCATTCTGGAGCACCGCGCTATTGGGATCGTTGGTACTGAGGTTGATGACCGCGTCGTGGCTTTGTTTGCAAAGAGTACTGGTGCCTGGATATTGCGGAGAGAATACTATCTGCAGACCTCTGTAACTCCGTACCGGACAACATTCAAGTCTTTAGCAATAACCGCCAAAAGTGTGGGTGCACGCATGCATTACTACTCTGGAGTTAGTGCCGGGCGAAGTGCAGGTCGGGAAGTGTTTGCAAGTGGAAATTCGGGTTTCAAACGGAGAATGTTCGAAGTTGCACTTCAAGTTGCATATATTTCCACCAGAGCGTAGCACCGCGTGGGAGTATGGCAGATGCCACGTCGCTCTACGCATTCCAAAGCGCACGCTGGCATGTTCACAAACAGGATTTATCCTGTATGTGCCTATTTGGGGGATTTCAAAGGGGGGAGGACCGAGAATGTCGCCTTTTCGTCACATGACTTGCATTTATTACCATGTGGAGTTAATGTAAATCGGACAGCCCCGGGCGATCCCGGCCCGTCTTCTTTCCGGAGCACATCTTTCAGCCACACAAACCTCAATGTGAGCTGGTCGGCGCACAAGCGCCAACCGAGCGAACATTGAGCTCTCAGCATGTCTGAAATCCAAACGTCTCCCAGTTTTCCTGTTTGTGACCCGCTGCTCGCCGGCCTACGCCCATCATCTCTACAACACACAGCACAACAGCACAGGGTCATGGGTACATGATGCGGGAGAGCCGTGCTGGGGTCCCATCTTCGCTGCGCCGTGTCTCAACCCTCTGCGAAGCCAGTGGTGAGTATTTATATCCAGAGGACATGGCCTCCCCAGATTCTTTGATAGCAAAGCAAATTGCCTGATGGGGAAAATATCCATGTTTTGAGCAGGATGGCTGTAGCATGAGCTATATTTGTTCGATCGGGCTAAACTTTGGATACAATGAACTCACATGTATTCTGGAGGGCATCAAATACTGGGGATTCTTTATATGACTTGTATTTGGCTCAAGACTAGGCATGTGAGTTCATCGTACCAAAAATTCAGCCTGATCGAACAAATATAGCTCATGCTACAGCCATCCTACTCAAAACATGGATATTTTCCCCATCAGGCAATTTGCTTTGCCATCAAAGAATCTGGGGAGGCCATGTCCTCTGGATTTGCAATTTGGACAGAATGAGCATAATCCCAAGGAAATCGGTTGAGAGCTGAGCTAAAGAGAGCCGATCTCGTGAAAACCCAAAAAAAGTTTTTAAAAAACGGGCCGCGCCCAAAGTTCCACAAATGGCTGTAAACACGATGCCAAGCCTGCGCACTCTGAAATGACTGGTACATCCAATACTTCCAAACGGAAATTTCCTCTCATTCAGACTATAATTTGACACAGATTAACATGCCGGGGGAAGAATAGGGCGTGGTGTGTGACTACACCCAGCATTTCTGAACACTCGCTGGCAGCTTTCGGGTTCGACTCCCCTTGTCCGAATATACATTGGCCTGGGAGGTTTCTTTTTTTTTTGCCTGGAATCCAGCCCATTTGATTTTTTGACTCATTTTTCGGTGTCGCCGCACCGCTGGGCTCCGCTGACAGTGTCTGCTGGGTTTGCCATTTGGTGAAACGTTGACTGAATAGTCACTCTCATTTACCAACTGTCCATCTTTCGCCATTCGATTACCCTTTTTCCTCTCGCTTCATGTAAAATCAATTTGATGGAGGTAGCATACATAATTCTAGCTGTTTGCCCTGTGTACGTACCACGGGTGGGCATAAAGAAAATAAATCGAATAGAACGATCATCCAGACTGGCAAGAACACCGTGTACAGTAATGTTTTGATTCCGCCCTGCCTGTAGATTCAAAGGAGGAGGAAAACGACGATTCTCTGCGAGTCATCTGGGACGATTCCTGACTCTCTGTTTCGCCAAGGCGGGACCCCATGAGTCTCGTTCGCACCATTCCCGCCTTGCGCAAATTATAATCGGTCGGACGTGCGACTTGTTCCAAAGCAGTTCGAGTTCTGGATGATTTCGATACAGCCAAATGGCATGCAGAAGTCCTGTGCCATCGATTGGGAGATCCTCCTCATTTTCATGGTGTGCGGGAAGCAGCGAATTTTGGAGCGACAAGAGCATGAGGGCCACAGAGCTTACAAGGCCAATTGAAATCTGATATATGTGAAGGTCAGTTTTACCGTTGCGAGAACAACCATTTACCGCAACTATGTTCAACTGCAGGCTCATTAGATAATAACTAGTTCTCTTGGCCTCGAGAAAACTTACATTCAATCGGATTTTTATGGACTGCTCGGTTGCCGTGGTATCTCTGCCAGAAAGCAACATGACGGTATTTTCAACCTCACTAAGGCGGTAATCCACCACAAAATTACCGTATAGTGGAATGTCGGACAGTGGCATGTAGGATGGCAGTGGAATGTCGGACACCTCTACTTGATATGTCGGAACGATGTGCCCGACTTTTGAATGGGGGTTGAGAGTTGACAATATCAGTAGATTATAAAAGAGACTTACCTCGTCCAGAACATGGTGGCAACGAGTTCCGACAAAGCATTCTCCAGGTCGTGTAGGGTCACGGCGCCTGGGATGGATTTTTGATTAACAGGATGCAAATTGAGTTTCTGGGTCAGATACCTGACGGGGAAATTAGCGGATGCAATTGGAGGTGAGCTGCGGTGCCTACAGGTCGGCAATCGAAAGAAAACTACCTGATCCCATCGGATCACGAGGAAACTCGGAGGTGGGCATGCCGGAATACCATAACCCCCCACTGAACCAAATCAGTAAACCGCAACAGGAGAGGCAAAGACCAACGTAATCGAAGAGAGCATTTCTCGTTGTCGGAAGGGTTTGGTTTGAGTTTCCCGGGTGCCAGGCTGAGGTGTTCTTAACTATCTGAGGATGCAGTGCGACCATCTTCTTGGACTCTGCATCTAGAACAGCAGTTTGCTCTACCAGCGAGAGGAAGCATTGGAAGAGTTGGATGGAAGACACAATGGCCGTTGAGTTCATGGGTGGATCAAGACGAACCAGACCACCGGTGCTATTATCTGAGTAAATGATCGGAATGGTGCTGTAGAATATCGGGTTTCGGGTATTATACGGCATTGTGGCAGAAATTATACGGGGTTCTGGGGCGTTGTCAGGAACAGAGGGATCAGAAAGGCAGATAACGCACGAGTCGATTCAAGCGGAGCCAAATACACTTGCCCGGTGCTCACGATCCACTGAGAATTTTCCCTAGCGAAATCCGCTGTGAGGTCTTCCAGACACATGCATGTGACATTGAACCCCGTCGCTTCGACAGTAATGGGCCCTACTGCTGCATTTGTTTGGGGAACATCGTACAATGTCCCACCCGTTAAGCCGATATTGGTGCTTCCATCAACATAGGGGAGATAATAAAGTGATCCCGCTATATAGTTTTGTGCAGGTAGACGAATACTGTGGGTAGGAAATCGGTGATTGAAAGAGTCAGGAATTGAGTTCACGCACAAATAGTCGTGGAGGTCTTCATCTGTAGTACCATTGTAAACAGACATATTCATGGCAGGGAGACCTTCCGTGAGAACCACGGAAATACTGGTTGAATTAAATGTTTCCAAAGAAAATAATCCGGGAGTTGTGATGTGCAGCACGAGGATAGTTCCGAGATATAGGGATACGGAAATAATGCCAGTGATCGATGCACGGACGGCCTTCTGATGCCAGAGCTGAATAAATGCGGACCCAATCCCAGCCCATGCAGCGGTGCTGTCGTGGGTGGCGGTCAATGGTTGTGCGGTGACGAGGCTGCGCCTCATGGAAAGCTTTGCATCACGAGAACCAGCGCTGCGAGATAAACCTGTCCCGTATTGGTGAAAAAAGGATCCAAGGGTGAGAAAGAAACCGCATACCGTCCCGAACGTTTGTGTGACTGCAGTGATGAAGAAGGAAACACTGCTCTGGTATTTCAACGCAAACACGAGTCGATTCTCAAGTTTTTTGAACCAAACGGGTATGAGGGCAACATGTATGACGACCAGCGTAGAGTGAAAGCACAAAGCCAAGAGTCGCAGGGACTTTGTCGATTTCACTGTGAATGTGGTCCATCCTGCGCCTGAGGGATCAGTAACTGTTTCCGAGCATACATAAACATGGAAGATACCCTTCCGCGACCTGCGAAGCATTGCTGAGCCAACGAGAGGCTCTTCATAGCCCTCCGAGGCTGAGGTTGGCCTCGTGATTTCGTCGGCGTCGTGCAGTAACCCCTTGTGAGAGGCGGAACGAGACAGGTGCCCATCCATGGGGGGCAGATGGAAAACGAGGATGCTACCCCAACGAGCTTTTATCCCATGGCTACACGGCTATCTCGGCTTCCTTTAGAATCCAGTAATCCGCAGGATCGTTCGAATCCATTGGATCGATTTTCGATGCCAGCGGCTTTTTGGGTGATCAGTTCGCGGGCTACTCACCGATGGGCAAGGAGCTTGGTTCTACCTACTTTTCAGATTTTTTGAATCCCAGCAGTGAGCCTGAAAGAATAAAGTTTATTTTTTGGCAATCAATTTCCTTTGGATTCCAATGATTCGGCGTATTAGTGGATTCCAAAGGAAGCCGGGATAGCCGTTTATTCCTGTCGGCCCATATCAACACCCCGTCCTTCCGATGAAAGTGGTGATGGTCGCCAATGGAAGTTCGCAGAAGATGAACAGCAAGACTGACGCCAGGCCAGAAGCCGTGATGACTCTGATTGATCATATCCATAGATTCGTTCCATTGCGATTGAAAATGGTCCAGAGCAGAGATATCAATATCGTGGATTTGCATGTTCAAGGGCGGGATCATGTCCCCTGCGAGGCAGGATTCCATGGGAGCATTCGCGTGCTAATCAGCCCACCTTCCATCCTCGGGATCTGATTTTATAATCGAAGAGCGGAGTTAAGGCATTGCCGTTGTGGCATGGGCAGAGGACCGGCGTATGGAATCATTCCATACGCTCAGTTTCTCGGCAACTGTCCTGGCAGGAGGAATGACAGCATCAATTCTTCTCCCTCTTCTTCTCCAATTTCGGCACTTACCTGATTCACAGCCAATATTTCGCCCTAACTATACCTTCCTCTTCTTTTGTCTTTGATCTAGGTTCCACTGGTGATCTCTATAGACTGCCATTGAGAGTCGAACTAGGGACCTTGTGAGATTTCAGACTTGGTTTGTGGGCTTGTCAGCTTGAGAGCTTTTTCGAGCTTGTTCAAGCTTGTTTGGCCTTGTACAAGCTCACAAGCTATCTGTCAAAAGTCTGATGTGTGGTTGCTATCCCGAAGATCTACAGCCTTAAACGTGGCGAGCTTGTCGACGGGAGACCAATCATGGTGTGGCGCTGTGCGTTTTGCGGGCCGATGTATTGTTAGCTAAAACTCGGCACGTTCTGAAAGGGGAAATAGCGGAGCTTGAATTTATCCTGAGTCTAATCCATCTGCTCCATTAAACTGTACAGCCACTCTGCTCCCTCCGGACTGCACAGCAAGGATCTGAATTCAGATCTCAGCCCCAGATATATACGCGGGAGGCTTCGGTCAGCGACGCCTGCTTCAAGTCGTGGCTGCAGCCCGTTTTCGGAGGTTCAGATGCCAAGTTTGATTAATTATATGTTGCGCCAGGAATGATTACCCCGTCATCTTGCTTGTCACGTTCGATATACAGAACAACTGGTTTTCGAATGGATTGTCAAATCAGAGAAGGAGAGACTTTGCCTCCGATACATCGCGCAGTGATTAAATACATAAAAAAACTACGCCTCCGTCCATTTTTGAACGCCGCCATCTCCTGTGGGTCCGTGGTACTCCTGGCGGTACCAGGCAAGGGCCTCGCGACGGCTGGTCTTTTTGGCTTTGATCTGGTTGGGGACGCCGTTGCAGACGGCGTCGGCCTCGGGACTGTATTGAAAGCAATCAGCGAAGCCAGAATGAATCGAGAAAAAAGCGTACGCAGTGCGATACATGCCTGGCGCACGGCCGCAGATGACCACATACCACGTTTCGCCAGATCCCTCGGGATACAGAGCCTCAAGCTCAGCAGGGGTGAGGGGGATTCCGCGGACCCAAGAACAGAGGCCGCAGTCGTGGCTGCCGTGATAGCGGCAGCGGCGTCTGCGGCGGCGGCTTCGGCGGCAGCGGCAGCGGCAGCGGCAGTGGCGGCGGAAGCACGGGCGTGCACGACTTCGGCCGCAACAACGGCGGGTAACCTGGCTGCACACCGGATTGTCAATCCGGCAGGAGGGGAGGATGGTGAAAATAACATACCCTGCACCTCAGCAGTGAGACGGACGGCGTCCATGGACACGACGGAGAGACGAGCTACCAAAGCGACCAATGATTCCAGCTCTGTTGCGGTGGAAGCGTTGCTCGCGGTGGTGGGCTTGTTCGTGGTCATGGTGGTTGGGGCGAAGTGATGGATGTGAGTGTGGATTTCGAGGAGCAGATGTTGGGCCATTGGAGCGAAGGCGTTATTTATTGATTTACATACCGGTCCCAAAGAAATCTAGCCCCGTTGCTTCTTATCATGGCAGATGGGCCGATTGCGCACATGCAATGATGAGAGAGATCTGCCAATTGATGCCATCTAAGTAGGATCGAACGCACCTGAATCGGGACGAGTCGAATGATGGATGCTAAACGTTAACCGCGGACCGGTTGAGAGGTTTGCGAAGAGGAGCGTTATTATTCTTTGGTGCCGAATTTCCGCCGTGCCTGTTTGTCCCGGAAGTCCCAAGTTAATTTTCGCCTCTGGCATCGCCCTCGCCTGGCATCCTGATCTTGTGTCGCGTCTCTCGCCCGTTGTGTCTCGAGGAGCTAGCATCCTTCTCTTGCGTTGCGTCTTTCTCTGTTGTGTCTCGAGGAGCTAGCGAGCGAAGGCCGGGACTCACCAACACCAGCTGCCGGCGCGTTCTGCGTGTTCTGGATTAATTTTGACCTAGGCTCACCTTCATCCTCGCCTCGCATCTTGTCCCTTTACCTCGTGTCCGGTTCCCCAGCCGTTATTCATGCCGTTATGGCAAGGGGAAGGAAACACCTCTGCCGCCAGACCAAATCGAGTATCTGGAATCTGTTTACCCAGAGTGGCTTGAAAAACGGCCACACCTGAGGTCGTTCTGGGCAGAAGTCGAGCGAGGATGGTTCGCAAAGTGGCCAGTCGAGCCAAAGTTGGGTCTACCGATCGCGTCCACGTCCATAGAGGAATCGGAGCTGTCCGAGGCAGACCAGAAAAGGATTGGAGACGCCGAGGAGGTGATGAGGGGGGTAGGCGGCCCGATTTTATTCTAGGAGGTTAACTCACCACAATTGCCAGGTGATACACAACTGGATCAATAACAGAGGCCAGAAGGAGAAGAAAGCGATTGCGACAAATAATCCTACCGCTGCTACGAGCGTGCCGCTGCGGGACCTGTTCGTTGCCCTGGGTGGGAAGACAACTTGAATAAAGCAGTGTACCGAGTTGTGGACGAGGCGGAACCGTGAGGAGCTGAGGGATGCACTGGAAGAGGAAGATTACGCTTTGCTGATGGGCGTCTCAGACGACGAGGAGACTCCGGAAGAGCGGAAGGAGCGGATTAAACAGGGGCAGAGTCGGCAGATGACCCTGAAGCGGGCGGTGACCCAGCGGTTGTATGACGAGTCGCCAGAGGAGGAGAAGGCCGCCGTCGAGCAGATTTACCTCGCACAAGAACGGAAGACCAAGAAATCAGGTAAAAAAGCCGAGACTCCAGAGGAGTTCCAAATGTGAGTGTTCTCTTTCTTTCAACGGCAGTTTGACCAACTCTCATCGCGCAGGGGATTGGACCAGCTAGGATCAGTTCTGAAGCAGTTCCACACCGCTGTGACTGAAATGACCGGCTTGGTCGGCGGGACAGTGTTGGTGGGGCCAATTCCAAAGGAAGGTAGCAAGATTGGGACGCAGAGGTAGGCAGTCACAATCACGGCTCGGTTTACCCGCTTTTTTTGATACGGCATTCTCGTAGTTACTGTCATGGTGCAACCGCTGCTGGACATACACTTGATCAAGCACACCCACGTTGGGGCAAGCAAGTCGTGAACCCACTTCAACAATTTGGGAAGAAAGTATTCGGTGCGTCTCATCATGGGTTTTAGCTGAATGATGCTGAATTTCTCCAGATCACAAAACTCGAAGGGAACGCGGGCTTCAACTTCCTGAGACATCCGAGGAAGTTGTGCCTGCCGGCGGGTGACCTGATGGCGAAACTGTGGCCGAGGAGACCGTGCCTCGTCGCAGGTGCACCAACTCGCACAGAACCAAACACAGATATATATCTACGGCGACATCTGGCGACACTACTGGTTCCCCTAACCTGAACACTGACGACTTGATCTCATTCAATAACCCAGGCCCCGGCGACTATTTACACGACATGAATGGCGACTCGGACTCCGCACCGCCTCTGGAAGACGCCTCGTCTGACGCGGACATGAGTATGATCGACCCTGTGCTCAGAGGGCTCTCTCTCCCTGCTAGCGAGGATGCTGGAAACGAGGAGCCGCGTCCCCTCAAGTCATTGGGCACCCCTCCGTTCGAACTGAGGTCCATGTCGGCCGACTCGCCTTCGCACAAGGATCTGGCGCCATTGACACAGGGGTTCCGGTTCGACGAAGGTGGTGGGAGGACGACCCTGATGGGCTCTTCACCTGTCGGAGGCCGCGTTCCAGGACGACCATATCCCTTGTTTATCCCTTGTTTCGCCTTGCTCAGCAAGCAGCGGGGTCTGGGACTACCGACACGTCCACAGGTGCGCCTGGGCCGCCCGCGGTGCCTTCGCGTCCGCCCACAGCACCCGCCTCGTCATCTGTTACAGGCCGCGTTCCAGGACAACCACATCCCTTGTTTCATCCCTTGTTTCGCCTTGCTCAGTACGCAGCGGGGTCGGGGACTGCTGGGCCGCCCGCGATGCCTTCGCGTCCGCCCGCAGCACCCGCCTCGTCTTCTCCCTCCGCGCGAGGCACCTTCGCAGCGCTTGCCACGCCCACCGGGCCTTCGCGTCTGCCCGCAGCACCCGCCTCGGGAGAAGCACCCGCCTCGTCTTCTCCCTCCGCGCGAGGCACCCTTGCAGTGCTTGCCACGCCTACCGGGCCTTCGCGTCTGCCCGCAGGTCCCGCCTCGGGAGAAGCACCCGCCTCGTCTTCTCCCTCTGCGCAAGGCACCCTTGCATCGCCTGCCACGCCTACCGGGCCTTCGCGTCTGCCCGCAGCACCTGCCTCGGCGTCTCCCTCCGCCCGAGGCGCCCTTGCAGCGCCTGCCACGCCCACCGGGCCTTCGCATCCGCCCGCAGCACCCGCCTTGTCTTCTCTCTCACCACGAGGCGCCCCTGCAGCGCCTGCCACACACACGCCCAGACCGGGGGGTTTGGCGCGATCATCTTCTGCCACCGTCCCAGCTCCGTCACCGCTGGGATTCGTCCATACCCCGGATTCGATGACACCTCCGTCTGGGCGAATGGCACCGCTCATGAATTCCATCATGGGACCGCCAGCTGCGTCCTCCTTGACACCGAGCGACTTCCCGCATTCCCGCCCAATGTCAAACGCGCCGCCGATGCCAAAACCTCCGGCTTCGAGAGGACGCGGAGGACATATGCGTGGGGGGACGAGAGGGCGTGGGGGACGGGGAGGGCGCGGGGTACACACTGGACGAGCCGTGCGTGAGGAGGACAGCCAGGGGATGGACCAGGCGATGGGTGATGGGACGTCAGCCCACGAGAACACCATTGCACCAGTCTCGCGTGAGTGCATGAAGGAGATTAGGGTGTTTGAAAAGGAGCGCGACGCTTGTGCTGCACGGGCCGCAAAACAACGGGATCATGGAATCTTCGCATTTGGGCCCCCACCTGCTGGGCATGAGTGATCGTTACCCCATGGACCAGCGGCGCTTGGTGCTAGACAGATTGCACCTGAGCCTGCTTTGCTGCGGGCGCCGTCGGCTCGGGAAAGGTGTGCTCCCGTGCGTGTTCCCGTCCATGTCGCGCACTTGGGGAAGGAGAATGCGACAGGGGGGGGATGGAGGGAGAGCGCAAAATAAAATGGGCGATGAAGGGAAGGGGAAGAGGAAGACGCAGGCGGTGGATGTGGAGGTGGACAGTCGCTCGAAGAAAAAGTAGGTCCCGTTTTATGCTCCAGAGCTAATCTGACCTAGCGCAGGCGCAAGACTGGTTAATCGTTAGCGTTTTTCGAACACATCGCTGCTCAACCAGCCGTTGTCAGACGCATCACTGCTCAACCAGCGCACGGGTGCCCAATTGATTGATACCTCGCATGCCCGTAGCCTCTTTGTTGGAATTACCTAGTTATTTATTTCCTAGTTCATTTGAGTTATTTAGACCAGGCCTTGTCCCCCAGAAATACGGCAGCGCAGGACAGTGGAGGGCTCGCCATCTGGGTGGACTTAGCAATTTTTTGGGGCTGTACACAGCCACATATTTCCTTATTTGGTCGGGGCCAACTTTCATCAAGTCGCACAAGATGATTCAGTAATTCGACATATTCATTTATTCGACATTCAAGCGAACGCAAGGGACACGTATGTACATTACAGCAATAGGCACCTTTTACATAGCAACTTTTACATAGCAACGAGCGCGATAGATGTGTAGTGATGACAGCAGTAGTATAGCAAGGCGAGGTATAGCAAGGCAAGCTGGGAGGTCACTACACCAAGTGCCTGCGAAAAATCCCCGAAGGTGCACGGGCGGCAGCATCGTCGGGGTCAGTGGTGGCAAAGATACCGGCCCACGGGTCGTTGACAGCAAGCCAGGCGCGCTCCACGTCGGCACTGATATTTGGCGTGTGAGGAACAGGCAAACGAGCGAGACGGAAAAGCACATACGTTGTGTAGTAATAATGGGGATCGCCATTGACAATGAAGTACACGACATTGGTGGGAACGCGGCGGCCATTGATGCGGATCGAATCCACGCTGCGACAGAGCGGAAGGAAGACGAGAATGTTGCGGAAGGTCGGGGCATAATGCATGGTAATCTTGGTGTGATCCGTGGTATGTGCCCTGGCGGACTCCACTTCGTCCCATTGCGCACCGCTGGCAGGGAGGTGAGGAGAAGCTAATACTAAAGCTGAGGGTGGGACTCACAAATCTTTGCTCATGCGCCCAGTCCACAAAAGCGTCCAGCCTCTGTCATCGTCCATTGCGTTGAGAGGGTTTACTAGGAGTGATGGTAGTGGAAGAGGTTAGAGGAAGATGAAGGGGAGGCGCACATCCCAAGGCTTTTATGAGCTGCGGGCGAACTTTATTTCGGAGAAGCGTACCTAAAATAAAAATGTATTCAATGGAAGAATGGAAACAAAATAGAAAATAAGGTGTACCTGCTGCAGTACAGGGTCAGGTCTGTCTGGGAGGAGCGGAGGAGCAGCAGCCGGGAAGCGCAGCGACGCAGCGGGCGGGGCGGGAGCAGGGCACGAAGCGGGGCGGGAAGCGGGGTGGGAAGCGGGGCGGGAAGCGGGGCAGCTAGCGGGGCAGCTAGCGGGGCAGCTAACGAAGAGGCCAGCCCGCCAAACGGGAGCGAGGGGTACTGACTACATGGTTACGAGGGGCAGCAGGCCAGGAGTGGGAGGAGGAAGCGGAAGGGGAGGAAGGAGGAGGTGGAGTGATGCAATCATAAAACATACAAATCAAGGCGCTGCACCATTTATTCAACAGCGACGAGAGACCTGCCGCTTCCGCTGTGCCACGCGCTGCCCAATAAACCATCTGGTATGTGTTTGAATGCCATATAGTTTCACTGCTGGCCTTGGTTTGGTGAGAGGGGGCCGCATTGTGCCGCGCAAGCGCAGCGAAATTTGGCCTGTAAGGATGGCACTGCCACCCGAGTTTTGGCGCGCCGACCCAGCGCCCAACGACGCCGCCACTAAAGACCCGCCTCGGACTGCCCAATTAGGTGAGCTTCTCGTCACTTCACTTCACTCTCTTTATAAAATTAAGCACCTCTGTCCGTCCGAAGCCGTATCTCCATTTGTAAAGCTTCTCGCACGTTTGCGGTCAGCTGACAGGTGTCGCTTATTTATAAAGTGGGAGCCGGCGCGAAGCGCCGGCGAGCGCTTGTATTTGTATAATGTGGCCCTTCTAATGAGAGGGCTTTATACAATGGATGGCCCTTGTCCATTACAAGCCTTTTATATATAAAAGTGCCGTATACGCCTGAGTATAGTATCCAGGGTTCGATTCCCTGCGACGTTATGTGCAAACCAAGTCCTGGCTCTCTGTTTCCATTTTACTCCATGTGCTCAGTGATGTACGTGCGGCCACGTGAGTCCAAGAAGAGATTTTCTGTTTTGAGGTCGGGGTAGATGATGGGGAAGGAATGTGGGCCAGAATGATGGTGGCCAAATGACACAGGGTAACATCCGGAATGAAATGCTGAGCGCTCAACCTGTACCTGCATCCTAAAAAAAAAACAGTTAGCTCCGGCCTACTATGACTAATATGGAGTGCTACAACTTGTAGTACGCCGTAGATGGCCGTAGCTAACTGATTGTTTCCTGATGCGGTCCCACGAATATACCCAATGCTGTTCCTACGCCGGGACAGCATACTGTTTAGGCTGCAGGACAGCATCGGGTATATTGGCAGGACCGGGTACGGGTTGAGAGCTGAGCGCTAGGACCCACGGGTAGACCTGGGTCCAACCCCAAGGTCCCCAGAACATGCCTTTTCCGGACAGATCCTGTCTCGCTCGGCTTTCATGTTCACCTCCGATAATCCCCACGGTACTAGGCGCCAATCGCCGACCACACGGAAGTTCAAATGTATTTGGTTTTCTCCGTCAAACGCGGCGGCGCGGCGCGATATGTATCCTTCCCGCACTTGCGGCGGGTGGAGCCCACTACACCTAAAATACACTCATACGCGGACCGCGCAGCCAATCAAGTATGCGCTGTACCAAACCGCAAGCAGCAGGAACAAACTGCTCTCGTCGCAGGTCGGTATCGAGAATGCTGTAGAATTTCATTCAAATCGTAATACCTTACTACCAACCTGCCACAGCGCACGTGCCTCCCATGTTGAACGTATGGCGGGCTGCTAGTCTCTTGCAGCCAGACTACATACGGTGATCTCGTACCTCTATTGTATGAATGTGCGCGCTCAGCATCGCCGTTGGAGTCCGCAATACACAGATGGTCCCCGGTAGCTCCAAACAGGACTGTTGGGGCATATCCGTGTCTCGCTTGCGCCTAGATTCGCTTTAGCACTCTCTTGTGCATTGTTGTAGCCGCCTGTCCGGAATACCGGCGCTGTCGATGAGTATAAAATCTGACCCAGTCCTGAGCTTATTCTTCGTCGACAAACCTTCAAACACTCGACTCAAGAATGCTCTCCATCGCTTCAATCTTCCTCTCCGTCCTTCTCGCCGGCGCCAGCCCCTCTCGTCGAGCCACTTGCAGTCCTCAGATTCTGGGCACCAACATCAGCATCACCAACGGCCCTCTCGAAGCTGGTTTCAGCTCGACCGGGTCGACTTTGGTTTCGCAGCCGATTTCACAAACTGTCCCCGAGTTCGCTGTGGCTGCATCGAACTTCCCTGGCGAATTTACGCTCCTGTAAGTGTTGTTTTGTTCGGCTTCTTCGTATGTATGGAAGTTGACATTCTCGACAGCAAGGTGACGGACGAAGAACTGGCCCTCACCAACGCCGGCGCTCTGCCTCTGATGTTGCCTGTCCCATCCCCCGATTCCCGGTATGGATATTTATGAATCCCAATCTCATCCATTTCTTTGACGCTCGACTCTAAAAGCATGCAGAACTGGGCCGTCGAGTGCTCTAGCTGCGTCCGCGCGGGCGGCCTCATCGGCGCGGGATGCTTGGTCGTTTCGCAGTTCGACGGGCGCTGTCTCAATATCAGCCTTTCCACTACTACGCCTGTTGGGAGCGCCGTGACTCTCGGGAATTGCCAAGCCATTGGCTCTAGCATCAACATCTATATTGCCTAGTTGATGTTGGAATGATGAGCCGCTCTCTCAGTGGTACTTGCTTTTAGTATGTAGTGCCATGATGACTCAAATTCAACTCCTTTTCATGAACTACCTTCAACACTACTTTCTACTCAAAACTACAGTTGAAACTCAAACCCGAGAAAAGCCTATTGCGCAACAAAGTCACATCAGCTGTGCGCCGCCTATTCTTGCCATGAGTTTAAACAAAATATTCGATGCAGCCACAAGTGCCCGTCCTGTTCGATCCACCTGCATGGGTATTTGTTTTTGTTCCAATTGTTAGGCCATTGAAGTTCTAGGAAGTATTCCAAATCATGCACCTAGCGTTTAGTTCAGCCTTCTGCGTTGGAAATAACTTAGTTACGTGAGCTTCAAACCTCTACAGTGGTTTCGAGAGCCGATGCCAATACATGTAATGCGGCCACCCTACATAACGAGCTTGATATGCATATGTCCTGCGCTTGGGATAAGCTGTGGTCGACTGCGGTGGTCGCCCGCTCTGTCTCAGAGTCAGTCCATGATGACAATGAGTGAGGCAAAACGGGGTTCGACTCTCCACGACAGCATGGAAACCTCGGGCGGTTGTCATTGACAAGCTACCTTATATTATATAAAAGGCCAGAGGACCTAGCTGTAATGGGGTAGCACCGGGCAAATCTTCGGCAGAATGGGTTCACATTTAGATGGTGGGTCGAGGGGGTTGGTATGTACCTGATTGCTTAAGATCAGGTCGGTGTGGGCTGTGTTTATAGAACACTGCTACCTATTCCGAACCTCTAAACGGCACGGCGAAAGACAGCGCAACCATGGCCTTACCTGCCCGATCTCGAGCAAGCAAGTACATACCAACCCCCTTGACCCACCATCCAAATGTGAACCCATTCCGCCGAAGATTTGCCCGGTGCCATCTCGTTTCGGCCAGATCCTCTGGCTTCTTTATAATGCTAGGTCGATCCCGTTCCCGCATTTTTGCGGGAACGGCTGTGGGGCAGAACACAAATTTCTGGTAATGGGTGTCGAGCTGGCGCACGGAATAGTCCTAGTGTTTTCATAAATGCAAAAGGTTTTTCCTTGCCATGGTCATATGTTTTTATACCGAAGCTCCCAAACCGAAAAGCCAGAGGAAACTCTAACACAAATTGGCGGGCGGCGGAGCCGTAAGCGTCAGGTATCAGGAAGGATGGCGGAAGAATATGAAGCAAGTTCAGGAAGGTACTGGTAGGTATAGTTGCTCACTTGCATCTTGGATTCCGCGTGGTCGATACAGCTCTCGGAAATTTCGCAATTAAGCGCCGGATAGACGCCCAACGCAAGCTCTTTCCGAAAGACAAGGAGCAAAGAGGCTGGATATTGCGGGAGTAGCTGGGGACTGCAGATGCGCAGGAGAGGGTCGTATATCACAAGTGCGGTGCGGAAAGAGCATTGATAATCAAGAATTAACAAATCACAGTTCGTCCTCCGAACCGTACAACTGGCACCACCTATGAATGCTCTCAGGTCGTGTCCTGAGTGGCGGTGAGTTACATACCTGTCGAAAGTCCCCCACAGTGATCAGCATACGTCCTCCCCACACACAATTCGAGTTAGTAAAAATTCGCATGAGGCGATCAGCGCAGTCAAACGGCTGAGTATTCAAATATTCATGCCAAGGAAGGGAAAATAATTTTGCAAGACTGTTGAAGAAGGGATTTGTAGTCCCTAGGAGGACTGGGGGAGGCCAAGGTCGTGCTAGTAGCGTGGCCGAGTCATACAGCACGAATGTGATGTCAATGTGATGTCAATAGGGACAGGATGGATCTAGATGTGAAATTATAATGAAAACAGATAGAATGAAAACTCAGCTTGGTGGTAGACTCAATTCGGCTCAAGATTGCGCGGAGGTACTCAGAACAGCGAGTGTATTCGGTATGTGGGTGGTGGCGAGAAGGCGGAAGTAGAGAACAAAGAGAAAGGTGCCGTAAGATGTCGACATATATAGTATGCTGAGTCAAAACCAAGTATGTAAGAATGGCCATTGTAGCAAAGCAAAGCCACAGCTAAAATCAAACCTCGCCCAGCAATTCAGGTACTACGCAAAGACATATAGGGAGATATTCGCTGCCCCGCTCAGCACCGAATGTGGGTGACCAGACCACTTCGGAATCAATCCCCGGCGTAGCCCGAGATGCCCGAGCTCCGGTTCGGCTCTTCGCGCTGGCAGTACGTGGTGAGAAAAAAAACAAAATATTGACTGTAGATTGTATGAGTGGATGTAGGAGTACAAGGATTCAGTCCAAATATAAAGAAACACGTAGCACAAGATTTATATGGTGGGTGAAAAGCAGGTGTTGAGTTGTGGATGAACCAGTCCTGATACGAAATGTATGATATTGTTCTTGTGGAACTGTATCCGAAATAGTGCTGGAATTCCTGGGGTGGTGTGGCCAATCGGCTCGGGATGGGAAATCGATGTGCGAGGCATGTCACACTTCCACACTGTGTAAAGCAATTTCCTTACCTTGTGAATAGATGATAATTCCGGGAGCGATGATGCGTACTCGTGCGGCACGGTGCTGGAGGTTGCTCGAGGCGGTGTCATTGTTGCTTATGGGGCGACTGAGAGAGGAATGGATAAGAAAGACAAAGATAAGAACAAAATCAGAAGAAAGGAAGGCTTTCAACCATTCCTGTACAACGTCATGCTGCGGCACACAGTGCAAGTTGAGATGGAATGAACAGACAAAAGAAGAATTGAAAACTAGAGAAAATACACTCCAAGTGAAGTCGTTTGTGGGGATAGGGGAATCTCTCCTCATGCGTGAACCGCGGGGTTCCCATCGAAGCGGACCAAGGACAAGCCAGTGTAAGGGCAACCTTAAGCCCGGCGCGGGGCACGGAAACTAGCGGGGGAATCCGAAGTATAAATATGGGTGCTATAATACAGGAGCGGGAATACTACACACTAGCAGGGGAATCCGAAGAGAAGAAGGATGAGGATTCCCACGCTAGGTGAAAACTTTATATACGAATTAGTAACTACCCAGTAGCACTTGTCCGGAGGTATCTACAATGATCACGGGCCTGGTCGCATAGCATGTGCTAATGAGAACAGGCGGCGGAAAGTCAGGGGCATTAGCCGGAGCAAAGGCGGGAGTGGAGGCCAGAGCAGAAACCGGAGGAATGGCCGGAAAGATAGCCAGAAAGGCCGGAAGAGCGGGGGTTCCCCTGACAGCCAGTCGAGGGATGGTAGATGACTTAGACATGATGTTATCAGACACCACAGATGGTGGGGATAGGGGTGGAAGGAGTGTCTCTAAAATGAATATTCAGTGCAGAAAGCGGAATACAAAACTGAGCAACATACTTGGAACACTATGAGCATATTTCGGCTGTTAAACTATATATACCCTAATAAGCCAACGAAGATCGGCAAGAGGAACGGAAAATAGGTGATAGGGCCCTCGGAGAACATATCGAACACTTTCTCGGCACATACAGCAGATCTCAACTGTCAAAGAGTTCAAATTCAACAACGTCCACAATCGAATTACAAAGAATGTAAACCTGATCATATGAGAGCAGTGACTCATATCTGATCTCTGCCTGCCCATTCTTGAGATGCCAAAACGGTACAGACGTCAGGGACGTCGATCCGATGGTCCAAATCTACGTGCGTGACGGCGTAGTATCAGCATTCACTCAGCGTTTCCAAAGCACGGCCCGTCACCTTCCTGCACGAAAAGATGAATGTTAACAGCGTATCACCACAACCATCCAGAACAATTGAAGACCGAGGTAATCGGCCAAGTCGCACTTCGGACCTGTGCCATCGTAATGGAGAAATCTCCGAACACTGGAAAGACGTGGAGTATGTGAGATTGGTCGAGTGCGCGCCCGACAGGCTTCCATTTGAGAACAAACACACTGTCGGGCGCATATTATTAGCGATTTGGAGCAATCGGCGGTCATGCGGGCCGGAATCCGAACTGCATGAACCTGAATGCAGCGGGCCCACGCACCTCCCCTCTTCCCGGGCTTGTTCCGAGCGTCGTCTATGTGACTTCGACTCGGTGACGGATCAGGGATATCCGCACCATTCGGCGGCGAGACCACCTGTACCTCCGGGATGACCTTGAACAGGTCTGAGTTTCCTAGGAGAGGTCGAATAGAACTTTCCAGGGCGGCCATAGCGTGGGTGGCTGATAGGAATCCCGAAAGCGCTTGTTTCTCCTTGTGCGTAGTTTACCTTTTCGCGGGGGTTTGATTTGAAAACCACGGGAAACAGACTTGAGGTTATTTGCAAGAGCTCCGCGCGACATCAGGGGAATAGCTAGAGATCGGGTTTTAGGTCAATGCCAATTTATGTGTATTAAGATACTTTAAAAAAGTGTAGCTAACTTAAATGCCTGTTAAATTGAGGAACCGGCGGTGTGAGTGCACCGAAATAACTTCTCCTTGCTTATAATACAACGCTCCAATTGATATTTCTGAATCATCATGATAACAATTGAACCTCTGTCCCTCTGCATGCCGCTTAGAAATTTACAGAGCAGAACACTGGTATTTCAGCAGTTTCCCAGGCTAATTTGTGAACGGTGCTTGCCTCCTGTCTGGAAAAATAGTCCCAAATTAAAAATTGATGTTCCGGTGTCCTTGCAGGGCCCCCAGGTCCTATTCAGAGGCTCGGGCAGAGCACCGAGTAGCCTAACAGCGTCGGCCCGATCTAATGCGAGCCCGTTGCAAAAAATCATTTCTCCATGGAATCTTGGATTCACCTCAAGATTTTGCGTATGGGTGTGTGGCCTTGCTTCCCCTCTGCAACTTTTGTTACACACGCCTCCCACACTTAAGCTGTGAATTAGTCCCAAACAATGCTGCACCTTTAAGCCTTGTTTTTCAAAAAGCGCCTGTCAACCTACCCAACCTTTGAAAAAACTGTCGCCCCTCCCCCGGCTGAAATAAAATTCGATGATGATCCCACTGCTTCGCCTAAAAATATGAAATATATTGACCTGTAGAGGGAATTTACCGCTGGCAGACCATCTAAAACCGTGTCTCGGAGGGTATCGATCCATGGACAAAAATGGGGAATAACGGATTAATTCCCCTGGAGCAGACACTTTTTGCAACAAGGTCTGCACCAAAGGTGCAGCCATTGCTAGGAGTCGGACGGGGATTAGTAGTAGGTGCCGGTTTGACTGGGGATCGACTCGTAGGGAAGAAGCAAGTGAGTCATTTTTTGTGCGCTACGCAGCTTGATCGATAGTTACGACCCTGATTGATTCCTCGCAGAATACTGGTACAGTAAATCAATTCCTCGCCGGGTACATGATGTATGTGTTGAACATGCCGTTTCACCATGCAGAGGTCCACTCCCCACATGCATATTGGGCTACTGTACACAAGTCGCAACGGTGGAAGGGACGAAAGAAATGGGATTAATAGTCCAAGCGATAAAAAATAAAGAGGAATATGGAAGAATAGAAGCGCGATATGGTGAGAGAATCCACGCAATCCACCTGCAACGCCGATGTACATAATCCCAGGAGGAGTAGCGCTATGCGCGCGCGCCGGTTATCGCGATGAAACATACCAAAATTCTAAGTGCAGGGCATTTCGGCGCGAAACGCCCGGCAAAGGAGGAAATCAAGGGTGCGATACACAGGGAGCGTTTAGGTGTGGGGAAGAGGTTGGACATAAAGGCGAAAGAAGGAATGAAGGAGAATGCGCGGCGACGAAAGGAGGGCGGCGTGAACAAAAAGGCGGAGCGGAGGAGGGGATGTATCGCCAGACAGACTGAACAGTGGGTATTATGAAAAGAAAACAAGAGGGCACAGCGATTGAAAACACAAAGCGCCTAAAATAAGAAACAAGTTACTCATCTGACAGCCCCGCAGCGGCGCTGGGCCGGAAATTGTCCGATGATCTTCTCCACTGTTCCTGCGAGCGCCATGCGGAGCACAAGAAACGGCGTCGGAGGTGTGTGAGGAACCAGGAGAGGGGCCGCCCCGCCCGGCGATAGCGAGAGGAGTGCGCATTTACGGAACGATGGGGAGATGTGGGGGGAATGAAGGTGGTCAGTACGTAGTTGGGGTTCAGACGGAAAACCAGGTGAGAGCACAGCAAGGTCGAAGGCGACGCTGCGCGCGGGTAAGAGCGAACCACGAGAACGACTCAGGGTAATTCGCCGGCTCTAGGCCAAAGAGAAAAAGAAAATAGGAGATACCACACACCATTCGCCGATATAACCCTCTGACCCACCCCCTTGCCCAACATCCTGTCCATCTCTGCGTGCTTGCCAGTTGGTGCTCCGTTATATGCGACACGGAGGAGAACTCGGATCGATAGGCGAGTGCTCGCTCCTGGATTGTGGCCGTAGTAGGAGAGAGAGCACGGGGTGGCCGAAGCGTGCTTCCAGGCGGGATGAGATATTGTGGCCAGAGTAGCTCATCAGAAGCGAAAAGGCCCTTACTAAGAGCACTGCAAAATTGAAGAACGCGCGAACAGAGACTTCAAGATTGAAGAAAGACGCCTGCGCCGTGCAGGGATGGAACCGTTGACACGAAGCAAGCATGGAGCGACCACCACATGTGAGAGCCCGAGAAAAATTCACGAATGCAGCCGGAAACGAGATATCTTCACGAGAGACAGGGTGGCAGCGAGCGAAAACCCGAGATGGTGGTGAAAGGCAAGGTCGAAGGATCAGCGATCGCGGATGGATCCGTGCCACGTGTACGGCAACGCCTCTTCCTTCTCGCCTCCATCTCTGCGGGCGATTTTCTTTGGATTCACAGCGCTCCTGCAGCTTTACGAACCGCGCCGTCGGAGGCCACATACTCTCATTGTACTCTGCCTCGGAATACCTGCGCTCCATCGCCGATAACGCCGACAGCTTCACAACCTCGGCGCCACATCGTGCGACGTGCTGGCTCTGCAAACGGGGCTGCGGTCGTATTCTCGATCGCGATGCCTGCTGGACGCCCGACCCTTTTACTGCGTTCCCTTTTTGTAGGAAATCCGAGGTTCAGGATACCGTTTGTGATGCATCGCCTACTACAACTTGTTCTGTACTATCCAACGTGCTGCTCCGTCGGAGCATATCCTGCTCCGTCTTGGGAGCATTTCGCGCTGTAAAAAACCAGCCCGCTGCACCGCCGACGCGTCCTTCGTTTGTGCGCGTATGGCGGTCAGCGCAGTGTACTAACGCGAGACTATTGACCACCTCCATCCAACACGGTGGCGCATTTACGGTGCGTACGTGTCATAATCGGCTTTAGCCCTGCTTCACGTCCCGCATAGGCCGTCTCCCCGCCTTCCCGCGGTTCTCCTTGATCCCGCAGCCCCTGCGCTAACTGTCACTTCGTCCGCGTACGCTGCTTGTCGACGCGGCGTCTGCAGAAACCCATGGATGCAGCAGAAAACTGCGCCTATACTGCTTCCTCGATTGCAAGACCGTGAACGCTGGTCGCTCTCTGTCCCAAGTATGTTCCATCTCCGTTCTTTCCATATTTCTCGAATGAAAAATATTTTTCCTGCTCACATTTCGCCCATAAAACTCCGCTCGCCGTATTCTCCCCCTTTATTCCGCGCCGAGGTGGAGCGCCTCTGCCCCTCCCAACGGCTTCTGCGTGCATATTGGGGGACCGCGGAGCGTGTCTAAAGATCAGGTGCGTATACCGACTTTTATTCCTTCTAGATCTTCCCTCCACTTCTCGTTTCTTCCGCATTCTGGCGAGTAATTCCTGCGCCTCGCCATGTCCTCGCCATCGTACCGCCTTGCACGCGCACCGCCGTCCCCGTAAGAACGCGCGCCTCAAGGGACTCGCGTATCTACGCTCACAATCACAGCACCGTACCTCCTTTGCCGTGCAAGCGTGGGAGCCGCTAGGTATTGGCCTCTCCCTCTCCCGAGATTGTCAGCTCATATATCTGCTTCCCGTTTTTCTTCCACATTCGAGCGGTACCGGCAACAAAAAAGCTATCGCACCGCCCGTCAACCATTCACAGCCTCGAGAGATGTATATGCATTGCTTTCCTCCACCCCATTCCATGCCGTCCTGATTCAATATACTATTTCGTTTCTAGCTATCGCACAAAGCCCGTGGATGAGTCGCAGCGTCAAGAGTTAGGTGCTCGTTTCCTTCCTTCCCGCGCCTTTTTAATTCGATGGTTCGTTCCGCCATGCTAATTGTTTCCAGTATCTCATCGCCGCGCTAGTATAGGATTAATTACACGGCCTCGCGCCGCCGCTCGGCGTACGCGATTTCTCCGCTGCAACCTAGCAGCAACAATCAGTAAAGCGCAGTCTCGTGTGGCATCTTCGATAGATGCAGGCGGACTACTAATCATGTGATCTTCGCGCGCGAGTGGAGCTTTGTTCCAGGTCTTGGAGTCTTGTACTGGGATTCGGCCGGCCTACCGCTCAAAGACGCTCAATATTTCGCAGCGTCCATGAAACATATGAACATTCTCGCTCCACCCTTTCCCCCCTCCCGTTCCAAATTCGATAACTCGACGCTCTAAACGACTGGTCCTCGTGACCCTGCACATTGTGCTTGGTGTCTCGGCGAATCGGCCCCTCGCGCTGAATGTGCTGGACGCGTCGACGCCCATGTCTCGCGAACAGCGCATCCACCGCGCCGTCGCCGTCGCCGTTGCTCACCGCCGGACCACTGCTCGTTGTATTTTAAAAGCGCGAACTCTCGGGTCTCGGAGCATACGCCTTGGGAAGTCACATATCTTGGTCTCCGCGCGAACGGCTCGGTCGCGATCGGCCTCATTTTCTGGACCCAGCTCATGCGCTATCCTCCGCTTCCTATGTGCTTTCCTTGATATCCTGGGTAACTCAATATACTTGTACTTATGTCGCGATGCTATGTCCTTCTGTGAAGCTTCGATCTCCTTCTGGCCTGCGTCTCTATGTGCTTTTCTGGCGTACTCCGACGAATTCAGGACTGGATAAGACCGTCAATCTGCGCTGTTTTTTCGGTACTCACCGGCACCTTGGAGTTGGTTCATGTTATTCAATACCATAATATATTTGCGGTTCAAGTTGTCCGAATCTCGAGTTTGGCTGATGCCTTCTGCCAGGGGCGTTAATCGCCGATACGTGTTGGCGCTTCCTTCAACCTACGAATTAATTCGTTCAGCCTGGTCGCTGCCGTTCCTCATGTGGCCTGCTGCTCGGCGGAATATTCACAATCTGCCCTGAATTCTTGAAGATACCTCGGCGGTTTAGAGAGGCGAACACCGCTGAAAACCCATTTCAAGATGCCGCTGATAAATTATTTTCGTTCGATCGTTTGCCTCGTGGGTGATGGAGCGCCCACAATGCCAGCAGCGGTCTCTGCTTTCGACTTCTACCATCTGCGCTACTCGTCTGTTTGACAGGAGTCTTATGGGGATTTCTCGTGCTCTCGACTGGGGATTTTGGCTCGTTTGGCGCTGTCACCAACTGCATCGGCCAATGTCGTCAATTTACTGGGCTTTCTGCTATCTCCTGGTGCTCTTCAGCTCTTCGGTGAACTTTAGAGCGGAACGGAGAGCGCGGAATATGCGGATCACGGAGCTCAAGTCGACGTTGCCTTATTTCTTCTGCTCTCTCTGGTTACGGCGTTGTACACATTTAACACCACGTACACAAGTGACATCTCATATGCTTGACAACTCCTTCCTATATCCCTCGTCTTCAGCGATTTGTGTTGACACTCTATGAACCTATCCGTCTTATCCGAACACCTGGGCCCAGATTCTCTGATCAGAAAGTTAGAGTGCGATAAATCCACTCTATGAATTATCCCGTTGCCGACGGTAAGTGAAAGGATAGATCCCGCCGATGCCGTTCGAACTGACAAAGTGCCAGTTGAGGTGCAGAATTCAACCTCGGGACCGAAGACGACAAAGGTGTTCATCCAAGCTCCCCCAACGAGTTTGGTCAGGATGGTATGTGCTTACACGTACCGCTGCTTGCTTGTGACTGAACGACGTGTTGGATTGATTGGGACGAATCCTGGAGCATGATTCAGTGTTGGACTGAGAAGACGAAAGTGACTATTCAGTCTCTCAACTTGTCCAGGACGGTACATGGTTCAACACACTGCGCTGCTCATTTCGCTGAATGAGGTGGTGGAACCCTGCAGGAATTTGTATCCCGTCATGACACCGTCACTATTATAGGAAACTGCCTACTCGGCCACCTTAGCACTTTTGGCCTAAAGCCCACACGGGAAGTCGAGGGGGTCTGGATATTTGAGCTCTTAAATGAAGACATGGACCTTAGGAATGAGTGACAATATTTTTACTTGAATTTACGATGCAATCTCATCGCCCTTTGAATTTATTTCTGCCGACATCCCCGAAAAGGCAATAAACGGCCTAGTCGGCCACCCAGCCAAGCCGTCAGTTTGGACCACTTCTATCCACCCCGCTGCATTCCAAATGGTTCAAGAGATGCAAATGAATGATTCCACACACTTAAACCATACATCTGAAGTGTATGGATAATGATACTATTTCGTTTCCAAGCCAAGTAGGGTCGGTGAAAGGGCAAAGAAAACGGGATGGTGGGCCCCGCGACGTATAGAGCACATGGAAGGCCCAAATTAAGTTCCAGATGACTTCATAAGAGGTTTTTGAACATACAAAGTCGCATACAATGTTTCCCACCTAACCGCAACCCCTCCAAAATAGTTCAGCTTGATGTGCAACTGAAATCCGATGGTTTGGGGCAGTGGCCTACCGCGATGAGGAACCCGTAAATTAATGACCCTATAAACTTAGGGTAACACAAATTCAGCCATACTAAATGTACCAAGCAAATTCTGGGTCCCCAGCAAATACGGCTGATTTGCTAGAGAGGGGGCCGGTCTGCGTCACTAAGAATCTGCTTGAGGTCTTGATAGAGCGCTGTGAGGGCGAAACAGATCGTATGTGGCGCATTTCCTACGACGGTATCATCCCCACGAATCTAGGGATGATTTCGAGCCTATAAGCTTGCGAATCGGTGGGGAATTGGTGGAGAAAACAAGGAAGAAACCAGCGCGAGGGCTGTCCAGAAATAAGAAATGATGTTCACATGCCGGCATCTTGATCCAAAACCTCCCGCAACTTTTGATCACCGTGATGGTTCGGGCCCCAACTTGATATACGAGGTCCTCATAGGTCGCATTTCACCCCACAAACACCAATCCTCGAGATTTTACACTATGCGGCCTTATATTATGCAAATGGCCAACTAGCTAGTGTGGCCGACTAGGCAGTCGCTGATAATAATTATCATTCATTCGGTGAGCTAGTGGAACTGTTCTTCGGAAGTTTGCACTAATTATGGTGGCTACTGTTGTGCACTTGTACGAGCATGCGCGGCAGATCGTTTGTTAGAGATATGTTTTTGTTCGAGAGTCCCCCTGTAACGTGGTGTGTATAACGGCAAGTGTGTTAGTTATGAATAACTCTGTTTCGGACAGAACATAGAGTTATTCACGGTTCGAGACAATGCAAATCGAGTCAAGAGCACAGCCGTCCAAAGGTTTTGGCCAGAAAATTGGATATCCATGGACTGAATAATGGACAGGAAGTATCCGCGATAAACCGGGCAGGGAGAAAATCTTAAGCATGAAAGCCAGGACGCATGTTCTTTATTCTCGATCGGATAGAAGTTGAGAACGCGCTCAACGAGCTCCCAATCGTCTGTGATCCAGCTGCTGATAGTACCGGTGAACGTGAACATCACGGAATGGGTCATCTCCGATTGACAAAGTTCGATCGCAGCCCCTAGAATCGACCATGATGGATCCTGGGCCATCTTGGAAGGGTTCAAAGTGCAGCCACTGGTTCAGATGACACTAGAGCACAGGCACATCCGGGAGTCTGAGCTCTGATTCTACCCAAAGATATATAGGATGTGTTGGTTCCAGGCCCCTGAAACGGTACACGGTACGGTGTGATGTGACCATGGACCTTATGTCTAGTGACGTGACATACATGCCTCTCATCTGCTACCACATTATTGGTGCCGTTGAGAGGTATGTGTCTCGCCCTTGTTGGAAATCGGCCCGATGCACAGTGACCCTCTGCAAACGCGCAGAGGTCTCGATTCAAAAGCTACGGCTTAAATACAAAACAACTGAGTCATATGGATATAAGGAGAAATGTAATATGACTCTGTCTGAGTCAGGAAGAGTCAGTATGAGTCAGTATGAGTCATATCAAAGAAGAGTCAGAAGGAGTCAGAAAGAAGCTATGTCACATGGTGATCACATGGCAAATAGGCAGTGCATTGGTGTTTCGGTTGTTACTCCAACAGCCCTTGCCCATAGATTCTGTACTCATATATTACCAGTATATTGCTCACAGTAGCTATAGGTAATAGATCTGCTACCACATTATTGGTGCTGTTGAGAGTATATCGCTCACAGTAGCTACAGGTTCCGATAACTCAGGCTTGGCTTGGTGTGTAGGCTCTATAGCATCTGTTCTTTGCATCCCTGTACCGAGTTCACCTCTGTCCTTCTCTTCCTTTGCGCCTTTCTCTGTTCAGATTCAAAAACCCATGTGAAAGGGGAGGAAAGAAGTCATCTTGTCTTGTGTCCAACCCTAAAGGAAGCACACAGGAAATTACCCACAGTTGGTCAAACAGAATTTCAAACCAACAACTAAAGCATCAGTTCAAAATTTGATTAAACCAGATCACACTGGGGGCAAAAAGGAATGCATATGAAAACCATATGTGTCAAATGCATATGGTCGGCAGGTAGAAAAAATGTCACAAAGCTGCCTTTGGCAGACAAAGGGCAGCTTTGTTTCATGCTTTGTGCTCCTGTGGGGGAACAAAGCATGTGCCAAAGCCAGCCTTTGAAAGTCAAAGGCGGCCTTGTGCAGACCATATGTGTTTGATGCATATGATCTTCATATGCACCAGTGATTGCCTGTCATGAATCGCCCAGGTCCAATTTTTTCGTGCAACACGTCCATATGGATACAGATGCATCTTAGTGACACAGGACTCTCATGACGCCACCACGTGACCTTCTCACAGTTGAAACCCAGCCTCAGATTCTAAAGCTGTAGACTCGGGGAGTCTGTGCCACGGGGATACAGAAGACATTAGGGACTAGGAACCCATACAGACAAATCCTAGTCCCCAGATGCACTACGGATGACACAGAAGCGTACACGAAGTAGGAAACCTGAACATTGGGTCTCCTAAGTCCTCTGACACCATGGAAACAGACACAGAGGAGTCCAGGAGTATCAGCATTAATGCTCCTTAATGCTGTGGTACAGGAACTGATCATGATTGACCGTGATCGCTTTAATTTATTAGAAGCCTATATAAGCTCGGTAGAATCTCCATGTACAGTAGATTCTACCTTGTCTAATCTCAGGCTTCTACCTTGGCTTGACATAGGCATTGTCTCTACCCTGCCCTGCTTCCTCCACATTGTACTACGGGTTGTATCCATGCCCCGGGTTGTATACCTGAGTGGATACCACACCCTCTTCAACTTGTTCTGGGTTCCACCTCACATCCCGACCTACGACATACGGCCTCCTAGGGAGGACGCCGTACGACTGGTCCTACTGCTCGGGGAGCACACGAGCTATTAGCATCTATTGGGTTTATCCTGGTTGGAGTTCTCGTCAGGTTACTCGTTGTTTAGCCGACCCAGAGGTCGTTGCTGACATTGCCCCCAGTGTCAAGTACTGTTAGTTTGAATTTTGGTTTCACCAAAATCAAAATATTGGTTGAGGGTTGGTCAAGTCGACAGCAAACCAAATCACACTCCATTGGTTCCAGGACTTGTTGAACCAAATCCAATCCAAAACTGCATATTTTGGTCTGTAAAATGGTTCAGCTCATACCCCCACCGAATGATAACATATCAGCTGG
Organism: Mycena olivaceomarginata; assembly: GCA_029378375.1. Taxonomy (NCBI): domain Eukaryota; kingdom Fungi; phylum Basidiomycota; class Agaricomycetes; order Agaricales; family Mycenaceae; genus Mycena; species Mycena olivaceomarginata. Next base: position 6,428 of record JARKIC010000725.1, on the reverse strand, counting down.
GTATCAGTCACACCACTATGAACACTGGAAATATGATATGGTATTTTCGTGTTGGTCCAATGGAAACATCAGATCTCGGTTTGAATTTCAGAGATAGGTTGATTCACGGAGCTATCGGAAATTGACTCGTTCGCAAGAGAACAAGTGCTTTCAATGTGTCAAGCCACTGCAAAATTATGGCAGCCTTGCTAAAAAGTCCACTGTCAGATTTGCAAACTACTGAAACATATGGCTCAACTCCGCAGGAGTTGGCGTATTAGCCCAGTGTGGTTCATCTTTATAATATGCTGGGAGGGCAAGAACACGTATGCATATGATCTCAAGATTATTTTTAGTCTTCACACCTGAACAAAACGGGGAACAGTTGTCCGGTTCAACTTCAGCTACAGGTGTAACCTGGTTTAAATACTGGCAGGTAATGCGAAAGAGGTTTTTGAGCTGTCTTTCTTGTCTGTAGAACAACTAAACTGTATAACGGACCCTGCCAGTGGCTTCCGAGCACTGAACAACTTGTACAACGTCGCCGCCGGCGAGGGCCGAACATATCTAAATGATGCCTGGCCATAGCGGGCCGAGCGTCCGATCAAGATATCCTCAGTGTTCCCGCTTTTCCTCAGGGCATCATCGAGGGTTACAAGCAACCCGCAGGCGGATCATCTATGATATAACTCTCTGTCAATCACAAAAATTATGCGTGTTAGTTTGAAGCCTTTTTGAACTCCGCTTTGAAATATCACTCCGGCAGCCCGTTCGTAAAGCCCTCGAATACATATTCATTCCTGTTCCTGCTTCAAATAGTCTTTTGCGAGAAATTTTCGATCGCTTAGGACTTCAGGCCTAAGGAGGGGATGCGAGGCCGCGAAGCAGCCGAGCAATTACTTGTGCAGTCTAAAATTACGTCTAAACCACAAACAGGGTCGTGCAACAGGGTAAAAAAAAAATGCCGAACTCGAACGCCGCCTTCGGTTAAAGTAAATGTTGAACCTTAACTCGGTGTTCAGTTCGGTCCGGTTCAGCTTCGAACCGATTCCTGAACCGGACCTTCCCAGCACTAAATTTGTGACTGCAAGAAGCGGATCTGTCGAGAACCGAGAGTCCAAGAAAGTAAGGATGAATTTCTTTAATTCAACTATTGCAATTGATCTGTGAATGCAATAGCCGCATCGCAAGGAGTGTCCGAGAACATTGACGAGTTGAATTCGGAAGGTTGAACCCATTGAATTCCACACTTTGTGCGAGAAGGAATAAGGGTCAATTTTTTGAGAGAGAACGAAAGCGATACTGACTCGAGTTCCCGGCAATGGTGTGGGCTGGACCACTGGTATAGCAATGTCAATTTGCGTTCGAAAGTGTGATGTTACCATCAGACCGATCGCCTGCAACACATAAACAGTCGGCAAAATCTAACAGGAAAAATTGAGTGCCCTGGGAATCACGCTGTGGTCGCGTTAGACGGTGCGAGGCTGATATCATTCAGATCGCCTGCAAAAAATAATCAGGGAGGGGCATTCAACGCAAGGAAAGAGAGAAAAATGCAACATGAGCAAAAGACAAATAGCTCGGGTCCGAGTCGAACGGGCGTCTCCAGCAGATATGTTTCAACTCTCAGAAAAGGTCCTCTACCGTACCAGATGCTGAAAACAACCCGAGAGCGGCCCAGCGCTTCGGAACCTAGCCTTTATGATGACGGTAGGCGACCACCTGCGATGCCGACCAATTGAGGGAAGGTGTAGAGGCACACGAGAAGAATTAGCGGTGAGAAGGAAGAAAGATGCAGAAGGAACAGCCCACCTTGATAGTCTCGTACTATATCGGATTCACGCCGTCCAGCCCAAGTCTTCGAATTTCTTCTGTCCTTCTGCCATGGCCGCTGCCCCAAAGTCCAATTGAATCAAATGGGATTGGCAAATTCGCAAGTCGAATCTATTCGCAAGCACCCGGGGTTCCACCGATAGTCAACTTCCTCAACCCTGCCTGTGGCTCGCTCCACCTTGGCTTCGTGTCACCCTCGGTGTTCCGATTCACCTCCTCAATAGCGTAACCCCGACGCCAAATGTGACCTCCCGACCTCCCTCCTCTTTGCGAGCTTCCCTCAGACTGATGTTCTCACATACGGTCTTCACGTAAAGTCTTCATACTGATACTTATTTCGCGCGGGGTACGCTATCTTATTTATCGCGCCCGACGATTTACTTACTAGCTTCCTTCTCTCTGACTGAGGTTCTACAGCTCAGGAGACCGAATTGATAGCCGCCTGACTTCACATACGGTGTGCACACTGAGATTTATTTTGTTAGTTCCCCGCCTATCGTCGACATACCACCGTGTTCGGAAGAGGTATGCTAATTACCCTAATCTTTAACTTATATTCCTACTCTATTCGTCAGTCTACTCCATACTGTCACTCCTACATGTTCCAGCGGCGATTGTAAGTGAGACACCTTCAACCGCTAACAACTGTGTACATATATCAGTTTTCATCGGCTCTCGGGCATCTCGGTGATGAAGACTAACCGAAAAGTGGCCTGAGCGACATTCTTTGCATCGTTTCGAAATCTTCTCGAAGGAAGCGAGTTCACATTCGACGACAAGTTGACAACCAGTATATTTTACTTGCGCTCTCATTCAAGTTCACCTACCAGAACATAGTTCATAAACATGCGTCAAAACAAACTCTTTCGCTTTGCGGTTTGTCACAGTACTACGTTGGATGGGACAAGTAGTGGAGATCTGGCCAAGAAGTATTATCCTGAAACTGAGCTCAAGGGTGACTGGAGCGGCAACAGGGCATTCTGGACGTCTGACAAGGCAGAGAAGGTGCTGGGATGGACACATCATGAGAAGGAGTGATGGCCGGATGCAATGGTATCAGCTTCCTGGGTCATTGATAGCCCTATATGAGTAGGCTGGATTCATATTATTTGATTATTCATTTAGAAAGCGGCTCCTCTACCTCGACGAAATTGCCAATTGATTTTCAAAGCATATGTGTGGCTCGTCGTGCCAACACGTACATGTTCTTAGTTGACTTTGCGACAATGGTCAGTTTTATCAGAGCAAGCACCACTTGACTCCAACAGCAGGTGCGCTGTGTCCCTCTCCAGGATGCTCCTTCTCCCCACATGACTCGAGGTGCGGTTACGAGTACTTTATGTACTCGTTCTTTTCATCAATCGGGACCAGATTTTTGAGTTGGTGATACATTTATCAGTGCGTCCTGAGGATGTAATGAAATAGTGGCGGTGTCCATTAGATTTTTCTAGTCTTTTTAAGAGCCTAATCTAATAGATTTAGCGATTACATCATCCCCCAAGATGATGTCGGTTCGAATCCGGCTAGTCTATTTATAATTTTGCTTTCTTCGATTCCCACCCTTTGCCGTGTCACTCCTTTTAGTAGCCGCAAATATTGTACGCACACCAATCCATGTCGTATTGCTTTATGTAGCTTTGTGTTGAACATCATGTCTCCTCTGTAGGGTTTGTGATGCTTTTTTAAAAATTAATATTCGAGCTCCTGGAATCTACCATTCAGTCACGGCTTTTGTATTATGTTTTTATATTTGAGAGGTGCAGAGCTTTCTTAATAAATTTGGAACTGCTTTTTGAGTTGTATTGCTGTTAAGTAAATACGCGTTATTAATCGGCTTCCAACAGCGACAAGGAAATCCGCCCAAAACCGGTGATCTACGAGGGCCTTACGCTGATGGTGTATGCCTCGTCCGTCTTGGGCCTGTTGGGATATTTCAATATTCACACGAAGTCTGACAACAACAAAGTCGTAGTTGATATTGAGTAACGTACCTCAATCTACCCGTGTCTGTCCAGGTTCGACGTTTCAGCGTTCTGTGGTGTACCTTAATTGCTACGTGCTTGTGTACCTTTCAAAGGTGCCGTCATGCTCGGTGGCAAATCCAGATATCCGAATGATTAAGGCATAGATGAAAATGCAACTCCACATCGTGGCGGTGCATGCGAGGTGTACGCAAGACTTCGGAATATCCCGAACACATCAGATGGTCGGCTTCAACGGCGGAATTATATGTTATCGGTATTCTTTTGCCATTGTTTTGAACCGGACATCACTTGAAACGAAAGGTTACATTGTTCAAACAATATTCTAACGCGTTTATCTTATTCCTTTTGATCGAGGCATTAGGTTTGTACTTTCGACCGTGATCGCCTAAATGATGACATCATAGTTCATGCAATAAGTCGCGGGCCAACCGATATATGTACTTCATCTTTGTTTCTTAATCTCCACCGGATCACACCTGGTTGACGACGTCTAGTACTCTGTTCAAGTTGTCTCGTAAACATCCGACACATATTGATCCTTCCAATATTGCTTGCTCACGACGCTGCCCTATTTGTAGGGTGAGTATTGCATATTTTTTGTATTCGAGCTCGTAGTACCCACCATTCAACAACATCTCCAGTAAAGTATTTGAGTGTTTCAGAGCTTCCACTCCATACATTTAGTACAACATTTGAGTCAGTTCTTGGATACAGAATTTCACGATACATTTCAAAGTGTTCAACTCTGGGTCGTGGCGGTGCACACTACACGTACGCAAGACTTCGGAAAATCCCGAGCTTTTGATGGTCGGCTTTAACGGCGGCACAATTGCCACCGGGTCACTTCTATTAACACATTCGAGATATACTGTGTATATATAAATATCAGACACGTATTGCATAATTTATTTTCGCTTCTTTGCAGCTCTGTGCTCGGGAAAGCACTGGGAAACCGTGCATTATTTGATCGGGGGTATTGCGGTGCAAGTCAGTAAGAAGAATACAGAGTATAAATCCTGAAGTACGAGTCATGCCGTGCACAGCATCGGCCCTCCCCCCAAGTTACAGGCGGGTAGATGGAAGATGACACTGATGCAACAGGATAGGACGACTCAAATTGGAGAATCACAAGCTGCATTGGGCCAGATCATACGCCAGGCGCCGCATCTGGATGCTCGCGCGGTACAAGATGCACCGCCGCGCATACAGAAAAAACTTGTTTGAATTACTTTCACCAGAACTAACAGAAACAGATGAATTGTTCCGCGTAAAATGTATGGATTGCAAGATGACGAGACGAGTAAGAGGTCATGCATGCGTATAAGAAAATTACTCACGTTTGCGTGCGGAAATATCAAGCTTTTTTCTGAGCATGTCTGAGACAACTAGTCGAACAACTGTGTTGGTGGAAATATTGCTGCGCGACTTGAGGTACGTACCTACTTCAGTGCACAATGAGCTCTCACATTTCCCCGCATTGCGCTAGAGACCCTGAACGGCGGGGTCAATTAGTTAAAATCTGGGGAAGGACAGGTGTTTCCAATGTTCCACCTTCTGTGCAAGTACATACGGAAACAGTCATCGGAATTTGCCATCATCCCACCAATATAGAACCTTCACAAAACTCAATTGAAACGCCGTCCAACCAATAAATACACGCCATATATTCATACCACAACACAATATGATCACGCATGGTCAATCCCCGATGGTCCAACCCCAATATCAACTGTATAGACATGCAAAGGCGTGACGATCCGGTTCACTCCCCCAGGGCTAAACGGCACCCCCCGGTTCAGCTGCGCAGCCGGCATCCACAGCTTCTCATCACTAGAGATCCACATGGCATCGACCCAGAGCAACTTCTCGTCCCTCACCACCGTCACTCTCGTCCCGTTCGCGTAAACCTTCTCAATCGCCTGCCTGTCCGTATCACTCACGTAGATGCTCCCCTCAGCATCAATCGCCGTCCCGCCCGTGCTCGGCGTCAGCGCAAACGGCTCGAAAAACTGCGCCAGCGTATTCGCGAGGCTCGAGTTGTAAAACGCAGCGTCGAGGTACTGCGTCTCGATGCGGAACATGCCCCCGCTGGCGGGCTGCCAGTGTAAGTACGTCCCGTCGGGGCTGACCTCGAGCTGATCAGCCGTAACGTACGAAAACGCCCCCGTTGAAGACCTAAGCAGCGTCCCTTCCCCGCTAGGCGGCGTGAACGCCCCCGTCGACTCGTCCCCGTCCAGCACGCGGATCGCCCGCCCGCTGTCGATGTCCAGCACGATGAGTGCACCCACGCCTGCGTCCGTGAGGTAGCCCATGCCCGTCGCCGGGTTGAACCGGATGTCGTCCAGCAGGTTCGCGCTCTCGGCACCTGTGTCACTAATCATTTGTCTCATGTCATGGCACTAGCCAGGGAAATTGGACCGTAAATCCACGACTCCAGCCATCCACGGCTAGTGCCGTTGCCAATGACCTTCTCCTCTTCCCCTTTTGGGGAGCAGGCGGCACATATCCTCGCCTCGCCCCTCTCTGGTTGATCGGTCGGCTGTGCTGCCATGGATCTATTTGATGGATGCAAACAGTTAGTGATCCAAGCATCTTGGCGCCGCCATCAATAACGATCAGATGTCCTCGACG